>OZ010596.1:74841296-74891296 GCA_963932145.1 Acanthosepion lycidas
GTCTGTATGTCGAGCAAGTCTTCAGCTTGCCATCCCTCATACCACTGTCTGGCATGTGTTAAAGAGATGATTACACATGAAACCATACAAACTAAGCCTCGTCCAAGCACTTACTAATGATGACAAGGTGATGCGGAGGACATTCTGTGAGTCAATGCTGGAGATGGAGGAAGGTGATCAAACTCTCTTTTCACGTTTAGTTTTTAGTGACAAAGCGAATTTCCATTTGAGAGGCACAGTCAATCATCACAATGTCCGCATTTGGGGAACAGAGCTCCCACATGAAACTGTTGAGCATGAAAGAAATTCCCCTAAAGTGAATGTCTTCTGTGCTGTGTCTCAAGACGAGGTCTATGGTCCCTTTTTCTTTGAAGGAAACACCGTTACAAGACAAACCTATGTCGAAATGCTCCAAAACTGGCTATTCACTTTACTGCAAGCAGATTCGAATGACTTCATTTTTTAGAAAGATGGAGCACCACCCCATTGGCATCTCGGGGTTAGGGCTTATCTGAATGAAAACGTGCCTCAGCGATGGATTGGGAGTAGAGGTGCTAAAGACCTTGCTCTCTGTGCTTGGCCTGCCAGATCCCCGGACCTCACTGGGTGTGACTTTTTCTTGTGGGGGTATGTTAAAGACCAAGTTTATGTTCCAGCACTTCCAGCAGTAATCGATGACTTGAAAGATCAAATAACAGCTGCAATCAACAAGGTGGACCGTGACATGCTGAGGCGCGTTTGGGAGGAATTCTCATATCGGCGTGATGCTGTCCGCGCTGCCGGTGGTGGCCACATTGAGCACTTATAAAACATGAAATGAAACTTGAATGTATATACAACACATGTGTTCATGCTAGAGGTTTGTAATTTTTTTCGTTTTTGACACATCACGCGATGATTTGGGCGTATTCTTTTTGAAACACACTGTATAAGAAGATTGCATGAAACATACTGTCACCACTCAGTATTCACTCATTTATATATATATATATATATATATATATATGTGTATATATATATATATTGAACAATAAAAAAAATATTAAAAAATTAAAATCTTTAGACACACTGGGTTGTAGATTGATATTTTTTCGTTTTTTTATCATTATTTCATTTAGATTCCTCTCTCTCTCTCTCTCTATATATATATATAACAGTGAAATTAATGTCTACCAAACTAGAAATCAAAGGTTTCAATAAAGAAAATCTGCCTCCAGAAAGACATTAATTTCACTGTTTAAAAAAAAAGACCAAACACAAATATCTCATCAAACATGCACTCACTAAATATAACATTTATAAAAATAAGAAACAATATCAGATTAAATAAAAATTCATTAAGTCATTGATATATATGTATGTGTGTGTGTGTACTGACTTTTGGTTAGAAATAGACATAGAAAAACTGCTGTGCCAATCCTCTAAATGGAGAAGGCATTCTTGCCTTAAAAATATGCATTAAAATGGTTTAATGTTAGAATAATGGATCATCATTGTTCAATAAAGTTCATGTAAAAATATCTTTCACATTTACTTGAATCAATTTAGTGTGTCACTAAATTGACAATGAATCTGTATTTCATTCATTTTTTTCTTTTAAATTCTCTAAACTTATATTTTCATGGTGAATTTGACCATGGAGTGTTTTATAACTTGTGTTTACCTGTTCTTATTCTTCATTATTTGTACTCATTCAGTTTTCATACTAGTCACAACTTTGGGCTCTCATGAAAGATCAAGTGACATCAAGTCTTTCAAGCACTCTCCTTCGTATTAATTTTAGTAATGTCACCTGAATAGTTTCAGATCTTTTTCTGTGATTCCCAGTTCTTCAAACCTCTTTGCAATGATGTTTGTGTCCATTTCGAACATTATCTACAGTTCTTTATTAAAGCGTACCTATTTTTCAATTTCTGTATTGTCTACTAGAAAGTTGATATCCACCCTTTGACAGATTTTCTTTGTTTGCCAGGGTGAGATCTGTATTCATGGCCTGAATTGGGTAGTTCATTGGCATTACAAATTTTCCATAGAATTTTAGTTTTCTATTCTCTAAAGCAGCTTCTGATTTATGCTTATACCATTGGTTTGCATAGTTATACCTACTGCCATTGTTTGCATAGTTCTTCATAGAATACCATTCCTACCCAGTTATGTTTTTATACTCTTTCTATTTTCATTTATTACATGATATATAGTTTTATCTCTTTTTCACACAAGTGATATTTTGTTGTCTTACCTATTTTTTTTCTTTTAATGTTTTGTTTCCACACAGCATATGATGTTGGTTGCTGGTAAGATATTTATTTTCAGTTCACCTCTCATGACTTAAGAAAATAAACTGATCTTTTTTTTTTTTTATTAACATATTGTATATATCCAATACTTTTTAAATTTATCCTTGCTGTTTCAAGAAGGTATGCTTTTTTTTTTCCAAATCACAGGCCAATATCTGCAAGTTTATTATTATTATTATTATTATTATTATTATTATTATTATTATTATTATTATTCTCTTAATGTTTTTTATAATAATACCTGATTTGTCTCCCTTCGTACAGATGTTCACCTACTCCAGTATCAGTCCTGTGAATGCAATCAGTGGAGTAATAAGCCCCACCACCTTGAGTTTGATTCCCTCACCAGTAGCAACCCCTCGGACAACGCCGCGATCAACGCCTGTTCCCCGTTGGACAAATCCCTTCATCCCCTTGGACGAGGCTGTGGACTACAATATGATTGCCAGTTTGATGCATGTAAACCCTGAAGAGTCATTATTAAATGAAGGTAAATTTTAATGAGTGAACATTAGTAAATTATTATTCATTAAGCTTTCTTTATTAAATAAATGCAAAGTGGAGTTTTATTATGTAACATTCAAATGATTTTCATGTAGCTAAGTTAAATTTAGTTAAAATTTCAAGGAGAGTTTATTAAAAACTCAAGAAGATTTTACTATTTAATTGAAAGATGCTTTAAAGGGACATCAATATTAAAGAAAGCTAAATTTCTAAAGGGATTTTATCTCAATAAATTATACCACAGATTACCTGTAACCAAATTATATCACTTTTCATAATAAAGCAAATTATTACCCAATTGATTAATAAAACTGATATGAAACTTTGTACACTGATTAAACTGAAGATATTATTTCAAAATTTCATCTTGTGAGCCACCGAAACATAAAGCTAAAATTACAACTATTATTTTATTTCTAGCAAACAAGCTTGTCTATATAATGTGACAAAATTATTTTTAATATAGGCTCTCTCAATGACCTATTAGCACTATTGTAGACATTACTAATACTACTACTACTACTACTACAATAATAATAATGATGATAATACCAATATTCACATTCAAGTGTAAGATCTGAAGTTTGTGAAGACTAACATCACAGGGACAAGAGATTTGCAAGACAAGCCAATCTCAGCATATGACCAATTTCATATCACATTTATTGAAGAATCAATGTGATATATATATATATTATGAAATGGACTAAGTCTGACAATTATTTTAATATATTTCGTGTTTATACATTATTTTTATAGGTACAAGTAAATGCTCTGTTTATAATAAATAGTATTCAACAATATTTACCAGCTTGAATGTCTGAGAAATTTCATAAAATTATGTGTCCTCAATATGATTATTTAAGAAAAATCAGGTGGAATTTATTGTCTAAAAACAGTAATTTGACTTTGCTAACTAGACACTTTCTCTGTAGCTAGATAGTATAGTACATCAGGCTATATGACAGTTCCATGAAGGATACAAGTTTGATTCCTGTCAGAGGATACATATTTTCTATGAAATTCCTCAGACTTTCAAACCTGTAAATGTAGTTAATACTGTTTATCATAAACCAAGCATTTACTTAAATATTTGTATCTATAAAAATGACGTATAAACAGATATATATATATATATATATATATATATATATATATATATATATATATATATATATATATATATACACACACACTTTTAAAATTGAATGTCATTTTGGAACTAAATCAGCAAAGATACAAAGGTGTAGTACCTGGTGAAAAACAAAGTAATAATTGCTTAGAAGACTAAGACTGTTTTCTAATTTACACCTGAGAATGTTTAACTTTTGAAAGTGATTCATGATTTATGTTATTCTTTGTAAATTACAAATTTTATTAGAATTTTCTTGATTAATTTTCTTTATTTTCTGTACTTTTTTCTAAATTTCTCTGCTTTTACAGAACGCTTTTTCCCTGTTGTTCAAAATAATGAAACAATGGAGACAAGCAGCAATGGAGGCAACAGTGGAAGCACTCAGCAATCATCCAGTAGCGGGAAACCACAGACACAAACACAACAAACCTGAGGGGGTTGGCTCAGCAAGCAAACTCAGGTGTTAACTAGCTGAATTTTCTAATTAAATGACAGAAAAAAAAAAACACAAAAATACAAATAATACCTATCCACCCTTATCTCCAAATGTCACTGGAAGAAAAAAGAAAGCCCATGCTTACCTACAATTTAAAGTCATACCCAGGTCTCCCCAAGAAAATAAAAGTAAAAAAAAAAATCAACATGATCCACCTAACCATCTCTCAGACCATTTGTCATTATCATTGTTGAGCCACCTCAAAACTGAAAAGTTTGGAAAAAAGTTTACACCCCTCCCACAAAAAAAACAAAAAACAGAGAAAACAACCAACAAAAATAATCCTAATCCTCAGAATCCCTGACCCCTTCCACTTTTTACTGCACACTTAGTGCTCAGCTGTGATAGCAAGCAGTGACCAATTGGTATTAGTGTATTGTAGGACACTGCAGACTATATGTGAATGTCGTTGCACTTTAAATGTATAAACTTTATGTAATTTATATCCACGCTCAGTCACCACTTCCTCTCACTATCTTTCTTTCTCTCTCCCTTTATCTTATTTTTCCTCTACCTGCTACTCTTGAAACTCTCTTCTTCACTTATCCTTTTTCTTTGTTCCTCCTCATTCTTCTTTGTTTTTCCAACTGTCTTTCACAAATACACCTTTGCACTCGGTAATAATAATATGCTCATTATCCTTTTCTGTTTATATATATATATATATGTATATATATATATATATATATATATATATATATATATATATATATATATAAAAACTTGTAATCAGTACCTGCTCTAACAATTCTCCACCACAATCCAAAGCACCCTACCCACCAGCCCAGAAATCCCTGACTTTCTTTTCCTCAAAGATCTGATGCTACTTTCATTTCCATGCTGACCCAATTATTTTTTGTCCTTCAGTCCAATACTCTGTCTTTCTCTTGCTTCCTTGAATAAAATCCCCAACAACAAAAACTGACACCTCCGCCATTTCCTTATCCCATACCCACTTCCAATTCAACCGCAAAACATTATAAAAAGAAAACAAAAAATAACAAATATAATAAGTAATAGTGATACTAATACTACTACTACTACTAATAATAAGGAAATTCAACTCAATCTATACCTACCCTTTGCCTATGAAGAGGTCTTGCTAAAAGATGATTCCTCCCAAAAGAAAAGAAAACAAACATGAAAAAGCAAAAACTAAGAATACCATCTTGCCTGAGTAGTTGTTTATTTATATATATATATATATATATATATATATATATATATAGTTATTGGGGTGGTTTATTTTGTCGGCCTGTTGTCAGAAAAATAGTTATTCTTTCCTTTAAATATTTTTTTTTTAATTAGTTCCTACACACACACACACGCACACACACACACACACACGCGCACACATATGTGTGTGTGTGTGTGTGTGTGCTTATAGAGAGACACTTGCATACTTATCATCTGATGAATCTACAGTTTCATTAAGCCTCTCTGTCTGGATGGTAAAAGAGAAGGCAACAATTTTTTAACTTATCTTACTAACCATATTGGGTTCGGACGGGGTGGAATCATAACAAAATTTTTACAAAAATATTTAAGTAAAAGAAAAATCACCTCACACATTTTTTCAAAGAAGGACAATGACAAAGAAAGATGATGACAAAGAAGAAGAAGGATCCAGAATTTGTAAAAAAAAACAAAAAAAAAAACAAAAAAATAAAAAACGGTTGCTTTTCTTATAAAAAAAAAAATGAGCTTACTGTGACTTGATGTACAAACTTGACTTATTTTGGTTGCAAATTGTTATCAGAAACACAAAAAAAATAACCTTGGAAGAGTCTTTCGTTTTAAACTGTATTATGCTGTGTATTAGTAGTGCTGTGAGGATTTCCACATAATGGCCATAAATACATTACCTGTAACTACTACTACTACTTCCAATACCACAAAAATTATTACTATTACCATGGGTTGTACAATTCATTTGGTATGGTCATTTGGTAGGAGAGGTGTCCACTAATAAATACATACATACATGCATACATACATACATACATACATAATGGTCAGACAGCTCCTGCAGATATTTCCTCTCATTCTAGGAATAATCACATAATGGTGGAAATGTCCAGTGAGGGGCAACATTGCCAAAAAGTCTTGCCTTGAATGTTAACAAAATCAATCGGGACTGTGACAATTACAAGAGTATTATATCTCAAAGTTTAGCAAATCAAGTTTTCATCTCTTTCTATTTCCCACCAACCCATTAATTTTTAATTATTAACATCTGCTTTTCCAAATCTGAAACTGAAGGCCAATTGAATAAAAGAAAAATATAAATTCCTTTTATCAGGAAGCAATAGAAAAAAATTTACATGACTTAGAATCTGATACACCTTACCTGTTTAACTGAAGACTGGAAAAAGTGCCAGTAGAAACTTGGTGAATAAAACCCTTCTAAGTAAGGTGATATATACCCTACTTGAGATACTTATTATAAACTAAGAATTGCATTTATTTACCATCTTTTTAAAATCTAAGAAATATATTTTTCTCTGGGATTTTACAAAAGATCTAAAATAGTAACTAAAAAATTTTGTTTTATTGACTTAAAATTGTTTTTACCAAAAGTTAAAACACTTTAAGTCTTCATCAAACAGATTTTTGTTTCCTTTACATAATTAAAAAAATAATCTTTGTTACAATATGAGCAAAAAAACTCTTAACTTTGATATTTTTTGAAAAAAAGAAACTTTTTTCTTGCCATTAAATATTACTCAGGAAAAAAATTTAAATGATGCAAAATCATTTTTATTGCAACAAGGTTCAAATTTAAAATTAATTTTTTTTTTAGTCATTGATCTGCTTTTTTCTATTACTTTGCATTAAAAACCTGTAAAGTTTTTAAATTTAAAAAATAAGTAAATGGTTTTCATGTTAGGATTTTAATTTTTTTATGGTCACTTTTGTATGAGCATGTGGTCAGTTCTTGTATATGTGTGTAGTCATTTTTTTATGAGTGTGTGGTCAGTTTTTGTATGAATGTGTGGTCTCTTTGGTATGGATGTATGGTCAACTTCCTGAATGTATCTATGTGGCTCTGGGTCGTTTTAGACCCCTGTGAGTGTCCATGGGCCCTGATTAGTAGCCTCACAATTTGGTTACAGTAAAAGGAAAACAAAATGATTGATAGATCTGCAACTGACTTTTATCCACCTGACAAAGAATTTTTGTAAGATTACAAAAGTGTGTTACACCTTTTATTTGGACATAGCATTTCCAGGTTCTGATGGGTAGGGCATTACAATTATGCATCCTGTATTTTTAATCAGATTTTAAGATATAAACATGCATGTATAATATACATATAGATGTTTTTTATTGGTGGGGGAATAGTTATGCTTGTGTATAACTGAATATGACAGACCATAATCTCCAAATAGTAATTACCTATTGACAGGTAATCATTTGGATAATGTTTATGTGTGAATGTTTATATAGTAATCAAGGTACTTTTAGATGGGTATTATTGCTAAATGAGGCCTAATTTTTGGAGATTTTGTAAACTTACTGACTTTCTTATAAAATATTATTTTCCCATTTAAAAACAACTATACCACATGTGGCTCATGTGCTTACAGCAAAATCAAACTGCCTTTAATGGTTGGCACAGCTTCTTTTTTTTTTTTTTTTTTTTTTTTTTTGTCATGCCAATAATGAAAATAACATCAGGGAAAGAAAGAAATGATGAACAAAAAAAACTGAAAAAAAAAACACTGTTTAGGTAACAACACTTTATTTCTGCAATCAAATTATAATTTTTGAAAGACAATGCCCATAAAATATTCTTAGGACTACAAGAAAGGTTCCCTCTCATTTGTTGTATTATATATATATATATATATATATATATATATATATATATATATATATATATATCTTAAATACATTTTTGACATATATGCAATAATTGTCACAGGCCCAATTTTTTTAGGTAGATTCTAGAAAAAAATTGTCAAATTTAAAAAAGAATACATGACTTGTTTTCTTTAAATTTAATTATCTTTATTTTTATTTTTTTTTAAATTTATTTTTTGTAAGTCATGGTTTCTCCCTGGGTTGTCCATTATGCCTCGTAGTAACCACTTTTTTATGATTCATTACAAAATAATATTCCCATCATAATGATATATACAGAATACATTACTCTTGTCCCATTAATATTTTAGAGTATCTGCCAATTGTGATACTCTTATTATTGTTATTATTAAGCTTTTTCTTAATTTTTTCAAACTTTATTTTAAAATGCTGCTATTTTTGTTGATCGCATATTTACCAGTAGTTTAGTTGAAAGAAAAACAGAAAAGACTCATTGGATTTTTTTTAGAATGAGCTTTTTTGTTTCCTATTGCTTTTTTTTTTTTAAGAATTTGATATTTGAAAAACTTTCTTTTTTAAGAAAAGGAAAAAGCCAAGAAAAAAAACACTTATTGTGGTAGTTGCTATGGAAACCTGCAGCCAGTTGTCTATAAACTGGGACTCCCTTAACTTTTATCTGTTGTGTAGCTCTAGTGACGTAGAAAAAGAAAAATGGAAAATTTGTGTTGTACTTGTACCAAAAACTGAGGGAAAAGTCACAACCAGCAGAAATGGGCAGAACTGTGTAAATGGCAGCAGAATATGGGAAGATGAAATAAGAATTTTAATTGGAATCTTATTCAAGAGATTGTTTTTAATATTTCAGAATGATGTTTTCAGTTGTAAAGCAAGTATATGAAAATATCTGGGTGAATTATATGTAAAAATTAAAGAAAATGTTAGACTTTAATGATTGACAAATGAATGAAATTTTATAGAATTTGAAGAATGCAAGGCTCTTTTGCTAAAGTTATCAGTTCTTCCATTAGCCGTATTGACAAAATGGTCAGTCCAAGATGCAACATTAGAAAAGTATTTTGGTGCTCTGAGAATTCTTTTAAATTTTGTGCTTATAAAAAGTTTGTTTTAAATCCACAAAGCCCAAATGGTAGAAATAAGTATAGAAGACATTTTAAGGAGATCAGTTCTTCCATTAATTATGAATAATCCTACGGGTTTCTACTATAGCCTTTTAAAAAGGTATTCACTATCATCACAAATGTGAACTTGTAAAATCCACAAATATTAAAATCTACAAAATTTAAAGTTTGGTTGTCAAAATCAAGAATCTGATAATACAGTTTAAGCAAAAGAAATTGCTAATGGAGAAAAACAAGAAGTTGTTTCAATTTGAAGTGAGTCTTTCAATGAGTACTTTGATGTACGTGTAAAATCAACTTTTTAAAAGACAGTAGAATTTATGAAGAATTTACAATAGAGATGTTTATTATTTATTAAATGACTTCATATCAATCTAAGTATAATATAAACTTAATTTTCTGATGTTTTGGCATAATAGTCATATAGATTGACACTTATTCCTTAATTTTCTAACTCTGAAAACAGATCAATTCCTTTCTGTCTGTGAGTCAAATGGAATGGTCATCCCATTTGATTCTGGAATTTTGTCAATTCTGAAATGTTATGTCCCAAGAAAACATTAGTTTCACATATTGTTATATGTGTGCATTGTTATGTGAAATAATCCATGTACATTTATATATACAGAAAGATCTTTAACACTTATTGAAAATGTTTTATAATATTGTTAGTACTTTCAAAAGAAGAGAAATTTTCTTCAAAAGAACAGAAGTCAATTTTGCTTCTTTTTAATATTTTCAGAGTCAATTCACATGCTGAAAAGAGAAATCGTTACTCTGCAAGTAATCAGAATTTATAATAGATATGGCATATATTGTAATGGTAGTTAATTGTAGTTCCTGTAAGTTTGTTTTTTTTAATGTTTATTTTTTACGGTCTTGATAAAAACTGAAAAAGGATTATGTCAACATGTTTTATATCAAAAGCATGCGAATCAAATCTGACAATTACAGAAGTATCTTAATATCAAAAAGTAATATTTTAAAAAAATAATCACTTGCAAAAAGTATCGATATTTCTGTTATATTTCATCTTGAATACATATTTTGTATAGAATTGTTGATCTGGGGATACACATGATCAATAAATATTCCTGCTGCAATGATTTTTAAATATCTTTCATTTGTTAAACTTATAAAGATATTTCTTTAGAATTCTTGTCATCCAGATTTTAATCACCACAAAACCATTTGGCAGTTAAAGAAACTGGCATTTATTTGGAGAAGTTTTAATTTAGGTACTTTACTATAAATATTTTTTGGTTCACTAGTTTGAAAGATTTATCCTCATTTTATATGTCAGGTGTATCAGGCTTCATTAGAGGTATTTTTTCTTTTCTTATATTTTAATCTAATTTATACTTTAATACATCTTATATTCATTAAGTATTTCTTATATCAAAGAGGCTTGAACAGTCAAAGAAACAAATATTTTTTACTGTTCTTAACTCATAATGCAATGTAGAGTGCCCTGAAATTGAACATTATTGCAAATTTGGAGTTTAACAAAATTATTTTAAAAATTAGAAAAGATTTATGTCATTTTTCCTATAAATGGAAATTGACTCAAAGGAACAAAAATTTACAACAGTGTGAAAACACCACACTAACAGCTAATCACTAATCATGGGGTAAAGAGTTCTTCATTTTTTTTCATAAATATAATAGTGAAGGAGAAATGAAACCAATTCCAATGGAAAGGAACTCATCTTAAAAGATAGAAAGATAATAAAATAAAAATTAAAACAGAAAATACACACACACACACACATATATATATATATATATATATATATATATATATATATATATATATATATATATAAGGAAAAATAATAAAAATTTGCCACCAAAATAAGATTAACTTACTATATGCTTGCTTTATGATTTGCTAACAATTCCTTGGCTTTTTATTTGTAAGAACTAATATATATTCTTCATTTTTACTTTTTACTTTTCTTCTCTAAAAATGATTTCTCAAAATAACTTTAAGAAGCAGTTGTGATTTTAACTTAATGGTCATTCAAACCATTACTGATAAGAGAGTAGCCATTTCTAAGGAGTTCATTTGTCCAGTGCAGGGCACAAGACAATGACACTGTAGAATTGGGAATTTTAATTTTCTTACAATTCTTTGTTTGGATGTAGATTTGTATTTATATGATTGACTGTTGCTCACAGCTGTCACATTCTGCCTGTTTTGTGGTCGTGATTTTCTCTTACATTGAAAGTTTTTTTCTTCTGTGAATGAAAAAAAAGGAAGAAAAGAAAATTCTTTTTGAAGAAATGAAAAAGAAAATAATAAAAAAAAAAATTGCATTTTTTTATTTTTTTTCAATTATAAAGTAATTTTTTGGTCGGGGAGGTCTCTTCAAACAAATGAACAAACATTTTTAAATATTAAATAACCCAAAAATGAAAAAAAAAAAAATATTTGTGTCGTCCTTTTTGAAAAAGACAACAACAACAACAACAAAGACAAATGTTTCCTTCCAGCAAAGAAGGGGTTAAATTTTGTATTTTCTTTTTCTTTTTTTCTTCTTAAGAAAAATGCATGTCAAATAAACCCTTCCTTGTTTGTCCTAACATTGGGATAGGACAACAACAATAACAAAATTTTCAAAAACTAACCAAAAAAACAAACAAAAAAAAAATTCATAATCAAAACTCAAATCATCTGACCTGAGTAGCTACCTCATTACTGGGATGTTTGTTGGACACATCTCACTTTTTAACTGTTTATTACTGTCTTCAGACACAACATCATGATGATGATGATGATGATGATGATGATGATGATTACTCTGTAATATTCATTCTTGGTATTTACCACTTCTTACTACTGTTGATGGTGGGGAGGGGAATTCTCGGTTGGACTAAGAACCCATGCATATGTGTGGGTGTGAGTGCGTGTACGTTTGCTAATAATTTGGATTCCGACTGTCTCAGTAGTAATTTGAGCATTAACCTTTATAGAATATTTAATTAATGATTCACTTGTGCTCTGTTCAGATCATAATGCCTTTCCATTTACGGGTGCTTTGTATAAATATTTGCAACAAGCAGAATATATAAAGGCACAAAAGCTGCTATGAATCTCTCAACATTTTTTTTTTACTTTTTCTTTAATCTTTTTTCTTATTTTCTCCCTTTACATTTTTTTTATTGCATATTAATTTATTTATGTTTCTGGAATTTAAACAAAATATTTCTTTGAATATCCAAAATAAAATGATCTAATTTTTTTCCTTAATGAGGGAAGGGTAAGGAAAAATTTGTAGTGTTTACTCATAAATTTAAAAAATTATTTCAAATTTCTTCATTTTTTACCTACTTTCTCGAGTTTTTATGATTTTATATATATACATATATATATATATATATATATATATATATATATATATAAAATTTTCTTTTTATTTCACTTGTTTCTCTCAAGTTTTTATCTACTCTCTATTCCCCTTTATTGTCTGAATCACCATAATTTTTACTTACAAAATTACCTCCCCTGTTTTCTTTTAATCTTACAATTTATTTTCTCTTTCTGAATTTCATCATTTCATTCTCACTCTCTTGCGCCATCTTCTCAATATAATCTTTTTTTCCTTTCTTCTTTACCACTTTATCTTCTTCCTCTCTTTGGTGATTTTCTTTCATTGAAACTAAAGCCAATTGGAGAGTAACCTCAATTAGATTAATTTTAATAGAATATTTTTAGAAGAGGAATTTTTATCCATTCATTACTCCAACACTAGAAAAGTAGATTGCTTTTGCACTTTAGCACACCACACAACTGTTTTTTTTTTTTAACTAAAATCTAAAGACAATAGGGACTTTTATTTCTCTTCTCTGCACTTTAATTTAATTTTGAAGTTCTGTATTTCAATTTGAAGTCTCAACATTTCATTGACTTTCTTTTTGATTATTCCTCTCATTAGAACAAAGATATACACTTACAATTTGACCCATTCATATCCACATACAAGCGATACAATTTTTAGGATTAAAACACACACCATTGTAATGTATATAATTATTGTGTATTCTGCATTTGTATATAGTATGTGCGTGCATACATGTACACACAATGATCTTTTTGTTTTTGGTTTTATATATTTTTGGCTTTTTTTTTACTCTTTTTGTTTGGCCCTTTGTGATATTTTTTTCTATTAATCTGCCCGCTACTCCCACCTAAATAAAACAAAATCATAATTGCTGTGGTGTATATTTATTTAAAATTTTAATTTATTTGACTGAATTGCATTATAATCAACAACAAAAAAGAAATTATTTGCTATTATTTATTTGTTTTTATGTATATATATATATATATATATATATATATATATATATATATATATATATATATATATACTTATATTTTGCTTTTTTTTTCTGACATATTTTATATGTCTTCCTTTATTTTAAATCAAAACTACTGACATAAAAATGTCTATCTCTGAAAATGCTGTTAATATTTTTTCACAAATTTGTATAATTATAATTATTTATCAAATAATTATTGAAATTTCTTTTTATAAAGACTCTTTTGATCCAGATTGGCATTATACTGTAGCTGATATCTTTTCATCCAATAATTTACATTTAACTGGTTGCTTAACACATACATAAGGAGGCAAGTTTTAAGCTTTAGTTGTTGCTTATTTGCAGCTCTAATCTGATTGGCTCTAGTTTAAGCTAACCAGCTTTGCATACTCTAATGTCCATGACGGTCACTTTTAGTGCTAACAAATTTGCTATAAAAAGGTGAAAAAGTATTTGGCAACACCAGATATACTTGGGTGATTCTGCCAAGTAAAGACATTAGTTGTAATAAAAAGAAGTATTTTGAGCTTATCCAAGACATTTGGGTATTGCAAATTTTATGGTTGTTATAGGAGCTGAAGTTAAGATTTATGTTATGTGCATAATGGACTAATAATCCAGTTTACCTTATAATAAATATAATTTTGAAAGTGAAAGGTTTTCTCTTAAATTTTTCCTAATCTCATTTAAATCTTGTTCAGATCATTTTAAAAAGTGTAAAAAACAAGTCATTTCTAATTTTAACATCTGAAAATTGTGATTTTTTTTCTAGTTATTATTTCAAGTCATCCACTCAGATGGATTAGATGGAAGACTATAAAGGAAGAAAGACTTTCCCCTTCAACTAGTATGAGCAAATGATGACTCTTGTCAATAAATGTTTAATTTTATGGTAGACAGTTCAGATTTTTCTATTGAAACTACGATTTTTAGTGACAGAATATTAGGTTTAATAATTTGTTAATGATTTAGGTTATTTATTTAAAAATGACTCAACAAAAAATAAAGATTTTAGTTTGAAAAGGAAAGGAAAATAATTTTGTATTTAAAATCAAATATTGATTATATTTAATTGCTGTATTCACAAATGTTAATATATAAAGAAATTAAGGAAAAATTCTATTTATTTGTCTGTCTTCATATTATTTTGTTATCACTTATGGAAAAGTAATATTAAATCAATATCATTTTTCTAGTATAAGGGTCAAGTATTTTAACAGATCAAAATTCAATATGGCTGCATCTAGTATGAGAGCAAGAGGTGAAAATAGAGAGATTTCCTATGGTTATTTACCAAATTTCTGGTGCTGGTCAGAAAAAAAAAATGTTGTTTGTAGTTTTTATAAAGGTGCTTATAAATAAAAATAAATTTCTTTGACAGTAGATTTTTTTTACAGTAGAAAATTATTTTCATTATTTCAACTGTTCACCATAATTTCACCTATGCTTCATTTAGTTATTGTTAGTTTCAAAAATATTTTTATTTGAATTTACATATACATTTGAAATATAAACTCCAACTGCTAGATTAGTTCAATCAGAAGAGCAGTTTTAAAAACCTTTTTTATTATTTTGTTTGTATAACCTATAAAATTTTTTCAGTCCAGTATAATAAAAGCTTAGCAACAGTTTGTATGTAATAACAAATGAGTAACCATCTGGCTATTCCAAATGCTTAAAGCAAAAAGAGAATAAAAAATAAAATTTAAAGGCTTTCCTTGACAAGCTGCCAATTTGAAACTTATAAAATCTCTGATATCCCTAAATTATGAATATTTCAACACAGGTAAAGATCATTTAACAATTTGTATTTAAGGGAAAGGAAATCATACCAATGTATTTACATATTTGTGTTTATGTACCTATTTAGTGCAAATAAACTAATGCAAAATATATAAGTTAAAGGACAGAAAAATGCTTTATAGCTTTAGAGATATCATAAAATGAATGTTGGCTGGCTGAGTATTACAAAATATGCCAGTCTAGATTGAGAAGAACATTTAGAATTTTTTTTCTTTATTGCTTGAAAAATACAGAGTGAATGAAATATTTAATAAATAAAAATCATGCAGTTGTTTCTCAATAAAATTTTCATAATTCGGTTTAAAAAAATTTTCTAAAAATACTGATTGAATAAAGTTCCCTTTAATTTTCACTTATTTACCTTGACATTCTTCAAATTCTTGTTACAATTGCAATTTAAACAAATTTTTCATTCAATCTAATAATTAATATTTAAAATCTATTTCCTATTTCTGATAGCATCAGTGAATTTGTTCTAATTTTGGAAACATCTCTCAATTTCATTGAAAATATAAATAAAACAATACGCATATCTATTATAAGCACATAGATTTACAATAAGATCAAATTGATACAGAATTGATCATAAAAGGTGCTAGATAAATTGATACACAGATTGTCATTATTTAAACTATGAAACCGAAAAAAAATGAAAGGTAGCAGCAGTTAAAATGAATGAACAAGGGATGTCTAATCAGACAAAGTTAACCAATTTGGGAGCTCTAAAGAATTCCTTCTTTTCTTATTTATATACTAATCCTAGACTGAAAAGTTTTACAACTCAATACATTATGGCCTTGATACTAAAAAGAATAATATACGGTTAAAACATTATGTTATGTTTAAACGATTAAAATTTCATGTTATTTAAAAGGAACTTTTCCAATTATTTTCTATTCATAGCTACAATAGAATTGGTGCTGAAAACAGAAAAGTATATCTTTTCAGAGGGAAGAGTAAAGAATAAATAAAGTGTCTGATAAAGATGTTCATTCTTAACCAATTGTATAATTAATAGTTATCTTCTTACATCACTTATTAAACTGCTTTTTGGTTAAAAAAAAAATAAATACTGTAGGCTTTTTGTTTTATTTCTAGTTTTTTGTTTTATTTCTAAAGAGTATGTTTTTTTTTACATTAATTTCATCATCATTTTTATCATATTTTTGAGAATTTTAGAATCAGTTCAAACATGGCAAGTACAATCCAACTAAATTATACTGTTCTCCTAGTATTTATTTACCTCCCATATGACATGAAATTGGATTAAGATGGAACCTCACATGTATATATGTGGGTAAGTACAAAAAATGCACCATCCCATAAGCCATAATCATAAAAATATCAGATAAAACCACAACCCTCACTCTTAGTGCAACAGGGAGGTGCTGTGCCTGGATTTGAATCTTCAGGACAAGGCTTGCTACATTTATATGGTGTCTTGCCTAATACCAAAACACAAATGATCCCAACTAAAAAAAAGCTGTTAAGTGGTACATTTTTCCTAGTTCTATAGAGGCTACGAAACTTTATATCTTAAATAAAATCAGTTTTCAGTTAAATATTCCCAATTAAGAATTAAAAAAAAAATATTAACTTTACAAACTAATGAAGTTAGATAGAATAAGAAAAATGTATAGGGTATGGTCATGTGGGTCCCTGTCAAGGTTGATAATGGATGTAAGAACTTTTTAAAGTTATAACAGTTTAGGTTATAGTTATGGAAGAGTGGTTTAAGTACTCACTCATCCTTTATTCTGTCAACCAACATAGTATGCCCAAAGATAAAACATCTTTTGTCAAGATACCTGTCTATGGAGCAGTGCAGGGAGAAGTGAGTTCATGCTTTCCTCAAGGGTATTAGTGCTAAATGAACATAAGCAGCCTCATCCAAAATTTGAACTCTGTTTGCTGATTACATTTTCTATGCTGATAACCACTATACTACCTCGCACATCCTGGAAAGATGAGTTGGAAATATAAAAGGTGCTACTAGATTCTATTTCAAGTGAAAAAATTGGTCAGCCAATTTTTGTCTTATGAAAAGAGAATAATAATAATAAGACATGTAAGTTAGTGGGTTAGTAGCTTTTACTAGTTTTATATATATATATATATATATATATATATATAAAAATCCATTAATTCTTTAGAAATTGCTTTGTTTACATTTCAGATATGAAACTGAGCAGATATGAAGCTTTTGAGAAAATAATCTGATCAAAGAGCCTGTGCTTTCCTTAAAAAGTGAAAATAGAACTTTGCTTTCTGTGACATTCTTTGTGGCTAAGCAGTAAAGCATACTGGATCAAATGGTAGTTTCCCCTACAAAGAGGACACGTTTTCAATCTTTGCCAGGGAACACATTTTCTTTACTAAAATTTATCAAATGCACGGCGTGATAAACTAGATGTAATACACACTGTTTATTAAAATAGAAATAAGGCGTCTGTTTTCATGTATCGTTTGAAGTAATAAAAATGTCAGATTAAAAATAAATACATTAATTCTTATATATATATATATATATATATATATATATATAAATGCTACAGTTGGCCAAGAATATTTTCTGTATTCATAGCTACTGATAAAAGATTACCTTGATAAGATCTGTTAATGTTGTATGCAAAATAAGACTATTTGACAAAGCTTCAATTTTTGTTTGAGGGTGTTGGTCCAAAATATTCAAACAACAGGCAGAACTTGAAAAAAAAAATCAATCTTTTCAATTTGCAATTGTTTTCTCATCTTCTCTTACAAATAGATGCATACACATAAATGTGGTATAATCATATTTTTTTATATATTAACTGATAAAATCTTAAAGTTATAAATAAATATATTGGTGAACTCAAATTCTTACTCTCTCTTTCACTCTCTCTCTCACTACCGCACATATATATGTATACCCACACACCTTTATCTGCCCCCTAACAAGAGTTTAATTTTTTTTTTTTTTGAATTTTAAAGTTGATTTTTCAAATTATCAAATCAAATTTTCCTCCTTTTTTCTCAATAAAATCCCTGATTTCATAATCATAAATCTCTTTCATAAAATTCTTCATTTGGGTGAAGGCACTAAACTCTGCCTCAATGTAGATTTTTACAAAGCAAAAATCTTTAATTTTTAAGCTTAAAAAAGGATTTTTTTTTTTTTAAAGATGAATTTAATGCTTTGAATATTTAAATATTTCTTAGAATTCAATATTTATTTAAATTTTCTTAGTCTGGAAAAAGGTCATGGTAATAAAGCTTTTGATAAGAACTGAACTCTTAATATTGGCAAATTAGTTTGTGAGACAAGGTTACTAAGCATCATACTATAGCAGGCAGCCATTAATTAAATTAATGAAATTGATTCATAGCTGTTATTTATCATCAAATTAATATCAAAACTTGTATTCAAAGTCACTTTTTCTTAAAAGATATACATTTGAATTTTTATATGAATGGCTTATTCTCATGACCATCTTGAAATAACAAAATGATTTGTGTCTTCTTTTCTATCAGTCAAAATGTCCATGCTTGCTTTTTCTATTCAATCAAAAATGATTGCTGAAGATCTTATAAAAAAGATAAAATTCGAAAGGTGACATTTTGAATAACAAATGCAAAACCTTTAAAAACTGTAATTTTCTTTTTTTGATGAGTTCAGGAGCCATTAAATCAAAGAAAAACATATATATATATATCTCTGATATTGAGCACTTTCTAATAAGTACCGCGCATATAATATATAAATAATTATATATATATATATATATATATATATATACACACACACACACACAAATTGTCATCTAAATTACACAAAAATGAAAATAACACTGACATCTCATTTTAACAGACATATTTAGAAAAATTACACAAATGTCTTGAAATACATTTATTCAATAAAATTGCCATTGGATTCAACCACAGTCTCTGGATGACTTTAGAATCTCCTGCAACTCTTCTGGGTGGTTTTCTTGTTTAAGTTGGTGAATGGTGCCATAATCCTTGTCTTTATCAGTTTATCTTTGATGTTACAAGGAGTTTTGGTCGGTCTATCACTCAACTGCACCACAAACATAATAATAAAGGTTACAGAAATTGTATGACAGCCATGACTGGGTTCTCCTGCTTGTGTAGTGTGATGCAGAGTTCTGTTACCAGGCATAGGGTCTTCCAGCAGCCACCCTCTTGACCCAAAGTATCACTACCTCCTCAAGGCACTTGATGTAGGCCTGTTAAGTTTGAGGACCTGTAGGAATGTGAATGGAAGCATAACATCAACATCATTAGTGATTACTCCAAAAACCTTTGTAATCACCATTAGACTCATCCAACTCTTTCCAAATCTTCTGCACTGTCCTCAGATTGACACCCAAACACACTGAAAGCAGTACAGCATGCTGTTTCTAAATTTCTAGCAGAGTGAAGTTGAAAAATTCAAAAACAAACAAGACATATACGCAAAATTAAAAATATAAAATGGCGATAATTTACCCATTGCACTAATATCTATATATATATATATATATATATATATATATATATATATATGAGGTATAAAAAATATATATGGTAAATAAAAGAAAATAGTTCTGTCCACCTAGTTACTGAATGGAGCATATTAAGAAAAACAAGGAACTATAGTATTGGGGGTGGGTCATTTTAGTTCATTATGCCATGAGGAAAAGCTGGCTATGTCTACTTTAAGTGAAAGTTGGGGAAAATTTTATCAGTATGCATACATGCAAAGAAGACTGAGAAGTTGAGGGGTATGCAAATTGAATGGATTCCTACTTGTATTAGAAGGTTGGTGATTGAATGTATATTTACTCTCCTACCTGAAGAATCCATTGGACAAAACTTGAATAGTTATTTAATTTTTATTATTTACCTTTTATTTTTTATTGTGATTTTATTGCTATGCATTCAAGTATTAGGCACACACACACACACACACACACACACACATATATATATATATTTCTATAACCATTATGGGAGAATATGATATATTTCTATATATCAAAATGATGTTGGGTAATAGAATGACAGAATGGAAAAATTTTATGTTTATTTTTACATTGTTTCCCATTGAACACTATCTCAAATTGATGTTTTTTCCAAAGTATAGTTTATACATTTTGAAAAATTCTATATTAATATATTCGGGGTTTTGATCCCGGTTTGAAGCAATCATATGTCTAGTCACACTGATGAGCTGCGAAACAGCAAAACAGTCTGTCTATGGATGACAATATATATATATATATATATATATATATATATATAACTAGTCATATAAATGCCATGTTGATTGCTTATATAAGTTCTTTTAGTTCTTTTAAAAATCTGTTATAAAAGATTATTTGGGTTAAATGCTATACACAATATAAAAATAAAATGAACTGTAATTTATACAGTGTTAAGGTAAACAGTGAGGATGCAAGATTTTTGAAAAAGTTACTTTTGTTTTTTATTATAGACAAATGAAAAATATTTTTATCATAAATAAAGGTTTTAAAACCTTTATCCCAATTATCCCCCTACAAAGAAAATATTAACTACATGTTACAATGAAAATCAATCAAATATGTCATGAAACAACTCAAATGAAAACAGGTAAATTATTAGTTTTTACTATGTTAATAACTTAACAACTTTTATTTATATTTTGCTATTTTTGTCAACAGTCTTAGATGCAAGATCATTTCATTTTGAAAGATATGAGAACGATTTGAATGGTAAAATAACTGTTGGTATGAAATATGTTCACCAAGTCTGTTGAATGACAACAGAAGGCTTCTTTTTGTAGTTGTTCTAATGTAAGTTGCTCTTTCAAAAACATTAATTTATTAATTTCTTTCTCACTAATGATTAAATTGAGAAATAATTCAATAACTGGTTGCTAAACAAATTAACATTTATTAATGAGTTATTACCCATTAAAACTGTGAAAATAGGACAAAAATCTCTTATGTTGTTACTTTTGAAATCCACCTAAACTTTTCTTTTTTGTTTTTTTAATTCATTCCAAGTTGCAAGATACAGATAAGAAAGAAATTGATAGATAAATTTAGAAGATAATTTGGGAATTTTGAGGTGTGTGTGTGTGAGAGAGAGAGAGAGAGTTTTGGGGGTTTGCTCATTCAATTAAAAGAAAAACTTTAAACTTTTCCTATATTTAATTTTGAATTTCCCTTGAATTTGTCCCTCCTGCTTTCCCCTCTGTATTTATTTATTTATTTTAATTTGTTGATTTTGTATATAGTTTTTTTTATTTGTTTCTTGTTTTGTATAACATTTTTTTCCCTTTTGTAATTTATATACATTGACAATGGATTGATGTGTATTATTCTTTCTCACATTTTAATAATTTAAAATTTTTAGTGTTTGAAGAAAAATATTTTTTTTATATATAACTTATTTATTTTTAATCTGTTTCAGCCAAGATGTCACAATGTAAAAAATATATGAAATAAAAAGTCATCTTGTTCCTTGAGTCATAACTAGGCTTATAGAAATTCAGCATTAGGTATGTTCCAAGGGACATAAAATTGTTGGGGTCATTTAAATTGTTGTCACCCTAACTTTTGCTTGAAAAATTAATTTATTAACCTGCTTTATTTTCAATTTAAAGCACCCCCACCCACTGTATAATGGGTTTTTTTAACCTTTACCTATTTTTTTGTTCCTTTTTCTATTTTTCTTTTAATTTTTAGATTTCGGCAGCATTCTTGATTTTCCAAAGACACTGTATATGGATAAAGCTATAAGTGTTGTTTTTTTTATATGAATTCCTGTGAAGAGAATGGAAGAAGAAGAATAAAAATGAAAAAAATTTCTCAAGAAAAAAAAAGAAACAAAGAAAACGCAATTTTTTATAATTTTTTTGGACATAAGTTCATTTTATAACTTTTTGAAAATTTATAAAAAAAAAAAAAAAATGAAGCAAACAAACTTTTTTGCAAAAAATAAAATCTCTAAGACAACACAAAAAAATTCAAACGTGATAAACAAAAAAAATTCTTTTATATAATCTTTTTTCTCTATCTGAATCTTAATTCTTTTGGACTGTATCTTTTTAACTGGCATGAGACTTTTGTGTCACTGGACTTTTTCAATGCTTGAAAACAAAAAAAAGTTTTCCATTGTAAAAAACTAAAAAAAACATAAAGGACAAATTAATATTAACAAACATAAATATTAATATACAGACTATTGTAAGCTTGAATGTTTTGCTGGATAATCCAATATCAATTATTAAGTCGTTGAAATTGTAGTGTTTTGTTGTTTGTTCAATTTTTTAATAACCTTTCCAACCCTTTTATATATGTCCACATCTACGTTAATATTCACTGTTAGTTTGTAAATGTACTAAAATTTTGGCTGTAACTGTTGGATTTCACAGAGCACATACACACATCAACTTGAAAAAAAACTTGCAGTCAACCACAACCAAAAATACAAACATTACAAAATATGTAGATATTAACATTCTCCAAATTATACAACCTTCTGTATATATATTCTCCTGTAAAGCATTTACTTACTGTCCTTTTTAAGAAAACAATTTTTTTATTCATTCTAATGATTTCAAAGGACACCTAGTTGTATTTATTAATTTTTTTTTAAATTAGCCCAAATTTGCCTACTTCTTGTTTATATTTTCTGTTAGAAGGACTAATAAGAACCTATGGCCCTTGTATCTATCATGCAAATTCTTCCTGGTCCAAGCCAATCTCATAATTATACCACTGCTGCTGTTGAGATGGGCACATACATACATACATACATACATACATACATACATACATACATATATACCCAAACACCAACATACTAATACATGATTAACATGTTTATTAGTAACACAAACAAATATGTGAAGCACAAATTCACAGGTACATGAATACCCTGGTAGAAATATGTATAAATCATCAAGGTGAAAATCTGTTTGTGAATGAAAATAAAAAATAAACCCCCACTATGTCCAATTACTTGCCAAACATCACCTTCTCTGTGGTTGTCTCTTCTGAGGATATGCCAAGTTTTTATACAACAAAAAAAAAAACAGATTATTTCTTTTCTTTCTTGCAGTTTTCATTTTTAATAATATGGATCTCAGTAAATGACATTCATAGTGATAAGGAAAAAAAATTTTTTTTTTTTTTTGTAAATATGTACCCCCACCCCACCAATTTTAATAATAATTTTGTTTATAATATTTTGTATCTACTAAAGAAAAAGGATTCTTGATAGTAAATGAATTAATTTTGTTTTATTTTTTCTTTATTTATTGTTTTCATCTTTTTTCTAATTATCTTTGTGGTGTTTTAAAAAAGAAAAAGAAATTTTAAAAATAACCGCTTAATCAGATTACAATAGAAATGGACACTTTGTCAGCTTGAGTATTTTCTATTGGTGCTTATTGCGGTAAATAGGATAATGCAAAAATTAACTCTGTATGGTCACACAGTGTAACTTGATAATAATACATCTGAAAATTCCTTATTTCTCTTGATACAACCGATTTTTCTACCTACCGACTTCCTATTTTGATTAGTTCACCGGTTGTGCATCCATCCATCCATCATGCATCTTTCATTTTGAGAAGCTGCCCTGATTAATTGTATACATTTTAGTTTTCATCTCTCTATACCTGGTCTAAAGAATGCTAACACAATGCTGGGATTCTTGTAACTCCTTGCTAATACTACATGTATGTATATCATCAATGCAAATGATAAAAGTTGAGTAATTTTATTTACGAAGTTACCAAATGCAGTCTTATATATTAGCTTTGTTTTATTTGTGTGGGAGTATACACAGTTACAGCTGTTGTTTCTTTTTATAGTTTTTTTTTCTAATAAGAATCTTTAAGAATAACTTATCTGAGGTTTTACCCTGTAGTGACTGTAATGCTTAACTCAAGAGAATTGCTGTCTAAAGTTTAAATACTAATGTTTAATTTGGGAAGACTGTGAGGATGACTTTTCCATAAAGGCATCAAAGAGGTATTTATTCAACACTGGTATAAATATTCATAAGTCATCAAAGAACAGTTACTCAGTATTTAGAGTAGTGGACAGATGATCTTTAATTTAAAATCTAAGTTCTATTATGAAAATCAGTCAAAATTACCTGCCAGTGATTAGTCTGGTACTAGAAAACATTTAGTTTTATCCAAATTTCTTAGACTATTTTAATATTTTTTTTTAAATGCTTGGCAATAGTAAATACAGAATATTCTGACAATTTAGATTAGTCTTTTTGATAAAAAAAATCTAATCACGTTTAATTCACTGAAAAAGATATTTTTACTTTTTTATATTCCTACAGTTTATCATTAATAGATACCAAAATAGAATTGTTTTTGATGACATTTATTTCAGTTCTTTAAATACACTGTAACCAAAATGCATTTTATGGTGCAAATTTATAAGGCCAATTGGCATTTTAAGATAAGAAGTCAAGAATTGTTTAAATGCACCTCTTTTCAAATTTCTTCCAAATTTTAAATCTATAATTTAATTATAATTTTAATTCATTATCCAAGTAAAAAATTACCAGATGATTCTTCTATGATAAATATATAAATTCTTACTTTTTTGTCAAACTATATATGTCTATAATGAAAATATACTTTAGAATGTATGCATACATGCTTTTATTGTGAGCTCTCATTTATGTTTCAAGGTAAATCATTAATATTTAGATCTATAAGTAGATCAAGTAAAAAAAATGTTACATCACTTTGCAGAGGGATTAGCTAGAAAACAAGATATAAAATAGAATTTTTATATTTAAAGCAACTGATGCATGCATGTGTTTTAACATTTCCATGATATTTTCTAACAAATTTAAGCAACATAAAACATTTTTAAAAAATAGACAAAATAGATTTATTATTTTAGAAATTAAGAACTAAATATCACACATCTTACAAAAACTACTAATCACTGTTTAATTTGGCATAAGGCCAGAGTTGCAACAAATGAGAATCTGTCAGTGTTACTAACAATGGCTTATGAAATCTGTTCATTGATTACACCACAAGAGGTAAAACAAAAATGTATTTCCCCATTACAGCACTTATATTGTCTGCAGGTATAATAATATTGTCTGCAGGTATAATAAATAATTGTTTGCAGACTATTCCCATTCTGTTTTTGACTCAAGTTTAAATGCCACACATGAGCTGCAAAATAGAAACTTGATTTTTTTTATTGCATTGATAATATTATAATTTTAATTTTGGATAATTTTAATTGAGAAAAGATTTTTTTTTAAATGTTCAATAATTCCATTAGATATTACTTCTGCAATTACACCTTGCTATCCCATTCGGGTCACCTTAATAAAAATAACAGTACTAAGAATGACCAGAGCTCTTTTTGTCATTGCCATCTTATGCATAATGTTCGACTGTTGAGTTCACACGAACAAAGTATATTTAGTAACTGTATTCATCTTCCTAGAAATATCAATCTGAGAATTCAGATTTCCAACAAAGGCCATTAAAAATTGATTCAGTCCTTGAGCCTACAACAGTGTATAACAGTACAAACTACCAAAGGAAAAATTTGCTACTAAGTGTAATAAAAATAGTTTCATACAATATGTGATATGCAATCACCAAGCACAGTTCATTACAAAATTAATTCTCTTCCCATTGTGTCTTTTTACAAGTCATATTTATGACATCATGTCAAACTTGTGTATTCTTATGAATACCCCAGTTTGTAATCTTTGATCATTTTATATTTCTTAGAGAACAAGCTGCTACCAATAGAAATTTGTCTTTACATTTTATGGAGAATAACAAATTACTTGGCTAATAATAATAACAAAGCATTCAGTCTGATCACCAAAGACTTATTTTGTCTTTAATGATTGTCATCACCTCTTTGCTTCCTTGTTTAATAATGACATTTTATTGAGTTGATACTATTCATAGTTTTGAGAATAGTTTTGAATTGACTAAAAAGGCACACTATTAGCTTTCATCTGTTTCAAGCTCCTGTATTTTTCTCCTGGCAACAGAGATGAGATTGCAAACTTTTTAATAGAATGCATCATTCAACTGTCATGTTTGTATTTTTGCAGACATATAATTCTTTTTATATATTTTTATTGGTCTTAGATAAAACACTTGATTACATTTGACAATGTAATTGTGTGCACCAATTAACTATACTGAGTATTTAGTCTGCTTTATTGAAGACTTTTGGTGTAATCAGTCCAATCCTAAATGACACATTTTAATATAGAAAATATCTCATTTTAATATTCAACTCAAATTTGAAAGATTATTAGGTCTTTTATTTTATTTTAGTTATTTTTAGCATTAACTTTATTTAATTATTTTTCCATATCAAATGATTAATTTTGAATAGATAACTTGTAGACAAATTCATATAGAAACATTTCAGACTCTTTTATCATGAACTCAATAATTTAAATATTTATTAATCTAATTAACAATTGGTTGTGCTTGATTTAGAATCAGAATAGACAATCTGGAAGGTAAGAATATTAATGAAAACTTGGTAGTGGAATAAATTTGAATAGGAAGCCTGAAAATGATAAAAGAAACCTGTATCCATTTTCTACTGTCACCAACAATAGCTGCCTGTGCATAACATCAACAGTATTTGGGTTATATAATATCATATTTTTTCTTTATAATATCATTGTTTTCTTTACTTCTTCATGTAATAAATTTCTCTGTCATACACTAAAACCTATAATCGTTATGTTATTGATAATCGATTGTGTAGCATTTTCAAATTCAGGATTCCTTATCTTCTCTGTTTTTATAACTGACTGCATCTTATTTACTAACAAACACTAATGTCAGGTTAAATAAATAAATATAGTGAGATATCATCTGAGTTACATGCAGCCATCTGCTGACATAAATATTAGTGATGCTTACTCAACCATATTTATTTTAGGCCCTAAGGATGTGAATTAAAATTAAAGGAAATAAACTTATGGGTCTTTTTGAAACAGTGTACACCTGGTGGTGTTTGGGTGGGGTCTCTAATTTTCTTTTGTATCAAGATAATATTTCACAAGGAATTGGGCCAAGTTCAGTGGATTTTGTTCTCTCTTTGTGTACATGTATATAAAATAATTTCAGTGTGGGGAATTATATCTTACCTACCTATATGAGAAATTCTTTTTTACTGCTACAAACCTACTTTGATTTTTGCCCCAGAACGATGGTTCTAATTATTCATCTAAATGCTGTAAGTCTGAAATTTCAACCCTAGGAATTGAATTTGTTACCCATTTTCGGAAAAAATTAGTGTTACAATACATAAGATTTTTTTTTTGTTTTTTTGTTTTTTTTTTGCATTAAATAAGGTCACTGTTAGAAAATGAGACTGAAGGCCACCAGGTCAGAGGTTTCATCCCGGTGCTGGAATACTGTGGCTCCTAACTAGAACCTATTGAAAAGAGAAACTAATTTCAAACCAGTGCAAATAGCTAATATCTGATTAATGGCAGACATTGAAAGGCTATAATCCATTGGCATATATGAATATTTACTTACAATTATTTATATTTTTTTTCTTTTTTGGGTCAAAATACTTTTATTATAGGTGGTTGTTTCTAATTTTGTGTATCATAATTTATAAGTTTTAACTAATTTTTGCTTTTGTCTTTTTGTTTCATGGTCTTTCAAACGATATATTTGTGTTTAAGTTTTCTGGTTTTCTTTTTTTTTTTTGTTCAATGGATACTAATTCTTTATCTTTTATTTTTTGGAGGCATCATTGTCTTTTCATTTTTGTTGTTGTTATTAACTACTGTTAAAACTGGCTTAAGAAAACAGAAGTAAATGACTTGACTATATTTTATGGCTGTGATAAAAAAAATATCAGCAACTCTTTGTGAATTTCAGTATTTGGTATGATAGCCCAGTAATTAGAGTGCTGGATTTTTAACCTATGGTTCAAATCCTACTATCTATGAGTTATGAGAATTTTAGCAAAGTTCAGAAGAACAAAATTCTTTTCTCATTAGTCCTTTTCCACTTTTAAAATCCATAATACCCACATAGTATAATGAAAATTATTCCATGTTGCCTCTTTGTTGATCAACAATACTTAAAAAAGTTGAAATAAAAGGTTAATTGTATGATTGGTATTTTAATGATAATTCTCCCTATCTTCAGACATAGGTGATATATACTTTAACATACACATGCACAGAGAACATATAGAGAATGAAAGGACCTGTTTAATGATCCAGCAGGTGATTAAGAACTTACTAAATGAACAATAAAATAATTTAAAGTTTATATTAAAGTAGATATTTAATCTCAATCAAGAAGTCAGAATTGATGACTGTAACCTCCTGAACTATAGAACTTTAATTAAGAAAAAATATTATTGTAGATGATATGCTAAATTAGAGCTAGTCATTTAAATCTCTTCTTCTACCTCGATTTTTGATTGTAGATTAAATATTGATTTCTAACAAAAAAAGATGAAATTCCCGGGGGGGGGGGCAGCATAAATGCACAGGCCTTGTCTTTCTTTAAGATAATCCAGCAGACAGGCTTCCATCTCAGGTGAAAACCCATTGTACAGATATCTAGTAAAAGAAACAGTGTGATTTGAAACCAGCATAAAAATATTTTCTCATGAAAGGCTTCTACAAAATATAATATATAGTGTGATTTGTTTGGTGGCTAACGTAGTATATTATTTCCTACTAACACTAGTGGTTGTTATCTTAATACAGGTAACAGTCAAGATTTTGAATGCTATTTTCAAGACAGATAAGCCATCCTCATTTACAAGATTAGCACAATATAGCCATAATTCCCTATCTTTTTTTTTATCTTGCACCAGAATAAGTTAAGCTTCATAAATACCTATTATAAGAGTTTGTGCAATATTTGAAAAATATACTTTTCTGGAATAATTATAAAAACTTATAAAATGATTTTAAGGATGATGACAAATATAAAATATCCTTCATTACCATAATTTGTTTCATCAACTTTTTTACTTAATGTCTGTATCTATGTGCTTTGCTTGTATTTTGGTTTTGTCACAGTTTAATGGCTTCTATGTAGGAGTAATTTTAACATATTGGAATGAATGCATATCTCTATCTTTGTATCCCCAAAATATTATTTGCATTTAATTTTTAAAAAATGAAGATTTCAAACCAAAATGTAACATAATAATTTAATGAAAAACAAGTAAGCAAAAATTATTGAATATTCACCTGATACCAAATAGAATTGTGAAATATTTCTACAAGTGAATTCACATACAATCAAGAAATAAAAAAAAAGAAAGGGAATGAACAACCCAGCGAAGCATAATAGGGGGAGATAACTCTTAAATTTCATTTGTCAGAGACACAATCGGTAAAATACTGTGGCAAAAAAATGGAAAATATTTATAATGCTTAAACTAAATGAAAAACAATGAAATAGAAAAGTAAATTCTTTAGAAATTTAAGCTTATTAATTGTATTTTAATAGTGAAGAAGGGTGGCGTTTTTATTTGATTCAGTTTTCTTTTTCTTTATTTTCTACCATTTTTATTTTTATTTATTTCATATTCTAAGAAATTAGTTAACAATTGATAAAAAAATTATTTGATCAATGTGTATGCATTCTTTTATAAAGTTTCTTGATATGTGTACAGAAGGCATGGAAATTACTGCACATTCTATAAACAGATCCTGCAACAAGTAAATAATATTTTATTATTTATTTTACAAGAATCCTGCTGTTTTCTCTGTGTATTTATTCTTCTTTGTACCCATATTTTGATAAAAAAAAATGTACACAGCTTTTCAGCTGTGACCTCAGTTTTAGAAATATTTTCACTAATAGTAAACACATTACTTGCAATATATGCAAGCAGTTTCATTAACTTAATAATATACTAACCATCTACTATTATTATTAATATAATAGAATCTTTTTCTTTATTATATGGCAAGAAATGCTCCTTACTTTAATGTACAGTGTGGTTCAAAAGTCTTGTCATTCCTACCAAAAAGTAATAAGAACAACAGAATACAGTAACACAAAGCACATGTACTGGCTTCAGTTTATTCACTTTCATTGATATTATCACATATTGAGAAGGTCTGTATGAATAATTTCATGTCAGCCATCTGAAATAGAAAATTATATTTGGGGTGGAGTATTGGTGACAAGACTTTCGGACCGCCATGTACTTTTAACATATAAGGTAGAACACAATATATATTCTAATATCTGATTTTCATTGGAAATTCTAAACACACTCTTTTCAGTTCTCTTAAAACAATTTAGCATATTCATAAATTTAGTTTATGTATTTTCATCATGCCATTTTTCTATCCACTCCATTTTATTTTTCATTAAGAACATGTATCACTTCACTGTACATTTATATATATGAATATATGTACATACGTAAATAGAAGGAAGTATATGAATTTAGCTCTTTAAGGATCTGCAGGATATAGATAAACTCCAGAACTATAATATACAAAATGGATACACCATTTTTATCAATGTTAATATATTCAAGGCACTTGGCATTAATGATGGTAATAATTAATATACATACATACATACATATATATATATATATATATATATATATATATATATATATATATATATATATATAGATAATATTAGTGGTAAATATACATATATATGCAAAATCCACAGGTGCATATATACACATGTATATTTTAGAATAAAAAATTTTCCGAGAGGATAAAATCCAGGTAGAACTCAATGTCCAGGACAGAGTAAGGATATAATAAAAAGGCTTAAACACTAATATTCCATGGTCATAATTTATTCCATTGGAATCGTAAATACGATCCAATTCATCAGACCTACAAATTTGTTCCTGTTTGATTTTTCATTTACAAATTTGTAGGTCTGATGAATTGGATCGTATTTACGATTCCAATGGAATAAATTATGACCATGGAATATTAGTGTTTAAGCCTTTTTATTATATATATATATATATATATATACACACACACACATACATACATATATATATACGCACACACACATATATATATAATACTTATAAACAATTATATAAACATTGAAATTTGTATCATATCTGGTTTAAGCATATTGCCTCTTTTTAGAATTTTCCTATTCATTGTATAATTTGTAATTATTTTATAATTTCATTATTACTAAAATATTGTTAAGATTATATTTCTTTTATTTGATTTATTCTGAATAATATTAAACCCTCATACTTTGTCTCCTGCTAAATTCTATTAAAAAACAATCCCCACCTCACAAAACTGATGATTCACTTGTAAAAATTAATGTCTGTTTAAATTCCTAATTTTTATCATTTTTATTTATTCCCACTCTTTCTTTACCTATTTTCTGTTCTGATTTTCTTTTTTTTCTCTCTGTACCTGTTTCTCCCTTGTTTTTTCTCTATCTCTGTTTATATGTGTTCACAGTTTAATTAAAATCATGAGAGAATTTTTTCTAAAACAAAAAATGTTTTTTAAAACAAAAAAAAACAAAATGGCATTAGAATTTGTGTCTAAAAAAAAATTAACAAAGAAAAAGTGATATCGTCCTAACACTCACTATGTACTGTGAATATAAAAAAAATATTTAAGCATGTACAGAAATTTAATTTGTAATGTAATTTAATTGCTTTGTATAAAAAAAGAAATGAAATGAAAAAAAAACAAAAAAATGTTTTATTTATTTGAGTTATTATAATGTAGAAGACAGAAGAATATGCCAACTCCCCGCTCCCATATCTGGACAAACAAACATAAAACTACTAATATGGACTGTGTAATAAGAATAGTGTGGTTTCTCTGAAAGGCAATTAATTGGTTAGTAGATGATTTTTTTTTTTAAATTAAAAGAAAGAATAAATCCAGAAATAATACTTTTGTAGGGTTGGGAAATAATTGTAATTACTGTATTGAAAAGAACTTATTTATATCATTTTTTTTTGTGTGTGTGTATTGCTTTAAAAATGTCACCAAGGAACTCATCTGTGATGTAATGGTGCCTCTTTTTTGAGTGAGGGACGAAAGTGAACAGAAAAGTACAGAAAAAAATACCTCATTTGTTTAGAAAGTGATTTTTCTTTCATAAAATCTGAAAAATGTCAAACATTTGTTTTCCTGTTTGATTTTTCATTTACTTTTTTTCACATTGTAATTTTTTTCATTGTGTATGTTTGTATTTTTCATTGGAAAAAAACAACAACCAGATTCCGCCATTTTTTTTGGTTTATGAAAATAAATTGCTACAAACTGAACAGAAATGTACTTATTTACATTTCTTGCTGAAGTGATCTTTATTTTCACATTTTTGTCTTATTTATTCCTAATTTTTTAAAATGGTAAAAAACATGAACAGTTTAATTTTTTAAAACAATCAATTAAATCAGTTTTTTTAGAATATGTTTCTGAGTCTTAGTTTATTTATTTTATATTTAATTTTCCTCGGACAAATGCATCTGTACCTCCTCTGCTGAAGCAGATATCTTAACCATCTGTGAAATAAGCCAATACTAAACCTTTCTCATTCAATCTGTACTAAGCATAAAATAAAAAATAAACTAATTAACTAACTAATATATATATATATATATACATATATATATATATATATATATATATAGAGAGAGAGAGAGAGAGAGAGAGAGAAGTCTTCTGTCTCCTCCAGAGCCAGATTAAACTAGTGTACAGCATATATTATAAAGAAGGCCTAAATTTTTCAAAAAAGCTCATAAATATTAAATTATTTGGATAGGGCTTAAAAAATTAGTAAATATTTAACTTCTATCAATATAATAAACAAATCCAGAAAAAAGTGAGATAAATAATTCTAACAAGATATTTGAGTAGGTTTAATGACTTCGATATAATGTTACCAGAATTAATGAATTAAGTATCCAGCTCCTCACCCCAGTTTGAAAACATTAACATTCCCAAATTTTAAGATGCCAATTTCACCAGACAGCTTGAAAGTATTTAATGCAGGGACCCTTAAAAAGGTGGGATCTATAGCATATGTTACTTTTGTGACTAAGTTAATGCAGCACTGGTCTTTTCAACTTCTAGAACAAGACACAAGATTAGATATAAAAATTAATTTGATAGATTCACTGATCCAATCCAAATGACTACAGGCCTAGCTTAGGGTTGGGCTCCAAGTCTTTCACATTCTAAATTGGTTAGTCTTTCATAAACAAAGCACATAAAATATTTTAATGAGATGAAATTTTATTTCTTTTGATTTTAATCCCAACTATTAGGTTGGTGCAAAAATAATGACGTAATAATGTCGTTTTTTGACGTTAAGAAATACGTCAAAAAACGACATTATTACGTCATTATTTTTGCACCAACCTAATAGCAATAGTTTGTATATTCATATTCAAAGCTTGATTGTGTTTTTTTTTTTTATATGTAAATTTGAAATGGAAAAGGTTAAAACCAGAAGGTACCAATACAGAATGATTTTGGCATAAAGCAGCATTTGTGTTGAACATCAGGGAATTTTCTGGGCTCTGTAATCCATCTTAAAATAGTCATTTACCATTTGAATCATCAGAGATTAGAGTTCAGGCCTTCTACCTTTCAGCATGGAACTAACAAATCTGCACAAAAGTTAAAATGGAAAAGAAAATTTCATAAAAAAATATAAGATTATGTAATAAAAGTTATTCTTCAAATAAAAAATGGTGGAATTTGGTAGTTGTCCATATTGGGTTTTTACCAAACTCAGAGTGGACATTATGGATGTCATCACAAAGTGTTCTTTGTTAAAAATCTTGCCTTCTTCTCTGTTTGTTTCTACTGTCAATCCACTTTTCATAATTCAACTCAAAAAAAAAAAATGAAGAACTTAAGGCCGAACATGTATTTACATTTTCTTCCTTTGGGAGAAAAAGAAAAACTCTCTGGTCCCTCCTACACAATGTCCAGTCAAATATTTATTTATTTATCTCTATTTATTACATATTTATTAGTCCTTGTATTTATTTATTCTATTATTTATTGTGAATAACAAAATTCTTTTTTATTTATCTCTGATTTACTCTCCTTAAATTCACCAATGTTTGAGTCTAACAATAAATCACATTTATTTTCAAACATGCATTTTTCCTTAAAAAAATGTTAATAGTGAAGGAAAGGAAAACATACTTATATTTTATTCCATATAATTTATAAATCAATTTGTTGGTCCTTAATTTTTGTTCTCATAGTTTTGTCTTTATTAATAAATTTTTATTTTTCCTTTTCAACACAATATATTAACCAAACACTTAATATGTCTTCAAAAGTTACTTAGATTCTAGTTCTTGGCCATATTACACTGGTCCACAAATGTCTCCTTTGCAATTATACTTGTCCAATGAAAAACTTTGAAAGCAAAATGTTTGGCCACTTCCAAATGATTTGACCATACAGAGTTGTTATTTTGGGGTTCCACATCAATCTAGACAGTTAAAAACAATTTTTTTTGCATATTGATGGGGGTGAATATGAAAAAAGAAAACAAATTTTCCTTTTTCTTTTAAGCCTTGTTTACAGATTTTTTTGCCATTTTATCTTTTTTTATGTAACAATGTAATCTAAACAAGCAGAAAATAAAAAGAAAAAAGAAAAGGAAAATAAATGTGTCCTAAAACCTTTTTTCCTACTCTTCACTGTGATCTTGCCTCTTGACACTATGATATTTCAAGTAGATACATTTTACAAAAAAAGAAAAAATATACAAAGTAATTAAAAAAAGAAATGAAATAACATCAATTTCTTTCATTGCATTTGTTTTGGAAGGAAAGATCTGAGAGAGCCAAGTGAATCTGGTTATACTTCAGAGCCTTTAGATTCAATATCCTCTCTCTGATTTTAACTTAACTATTTGTCTCCTTTTTAACAATATTTTTTTCAGTTAATCATATTTAAAACATCAGCTGAGATGAAAATAATTTATATTTACTTTAGTTCTACTGTTGCATATCTGTCTCATTTTTTTCATATATTTCTAAGTCTCTTCATATCTATATTCAGTCTTTTCATATGTAAGTCTCTTCATATCCATCTATCTATCTCAGTTTTTTCATATCTCTCTTCATATCCATCTCAATCTTTTCATATCTAAGTCCCATTAATATCTGTGTGTGTGTGTATGCATAGATCTGTTTTTTTTTTTAATGTAATCCATTATATATATAAAGATTAAGAAACTTTTCCACTTAAAAAAATTTACTACAAAAGTTGCTTTTGAAATTTCAAACATTTTCATTTGTAAAATATTTTAACCTAAAATAGGCAGAAAATATATATAACAAGATTTTCAGACATGCCTAAGCATGTATATATGTCCAAGGGTGTGCATGTATATATGTCCAAGGGTATGCATGTATATATGTCCAAGGGTATGCATGTATATATGTCCAAGGGTGTGCATATATTTGTTAGTGCAAGCACACAGTTGCTAATTACCCATTAAGTATTCAAATTCACTCATCAGTTTCTCAACTATACCTACCCATACTTATACAAATCTCAGTTGTATCTGTTTACATATACATGGGTAGATAACAATATTCTAATACTAAAGATTGATCTTCTTTCAGAAATAATGTGCTGTAATGATTTTATATAGTTATTTAACTCAGTCAGACACAAGGCTACATATGTGATGAGTGTAGAGAAGATTAAATTCCCTACAGTTGTAATAGTCCATGAGACTAGATTTCTAGATCAGTGGTTGATTAAATATAAATGCAAGTGTATGCATGCATGTCTATATAGTCTGTATGCAAACCTTTTAGGCAATGAACAGGTTTTTTGTTTTTTTTTAACCATTGCTTTGTTTTTAAAATCAGAGCTTTTTAAATATAAATAACTTAAGATTTGAAGCTCAAAAACAGAGGCTCATAAATAAAATCATTAATTATTTTACTAACCTTGTTGATTAAGAACTGGATACTGGCATAAAGGCTTGAGGCAAATCTTTTCTGATCTATATCTGATATAATTGATTGGAATATACATCTGTAAAATAAACTTCAAGAAAGAGAAAAATATATACTAAATTAATTTTAGTATTGAATTAAGTCTGTTTTTTTTATATTTATGCACTTATGCCAATATTGAAAAAAAAGTATATAACCAATTCTCTTTGACAACAGTTAACGCTATTAACTTGCCATCTTTTCAATTAGTCAGCCTTGACCAGCATGACAAAGAATGAAGGCATGAATTATTAGAAATACTAATATTAAGCGAAAACTAAAAAAATAGAAATCAAAAAGAAAATAAACATTAGTACAAAAATACAAAGGAAACTTGAATTTCTAAAAGGCCTTGAGTTTTATTAATATCCAATTAAAAATGTTTGTAAAATATATAAATAATATACTTAAAATTAGACTGGTTTCAGATTGTTGAGGAAGAAACAAAAATAGAATTCTTTTTAATATTTTGCAATTAAGTGCTATTAAGATGACTGCATTTTAAAATTCAACTGAATTGTCATTCCAATCTAAGTTTCTCAATTGAAAAAAATGTGTTCTATACATTTTTATTGAATCTTTTTTCATTGTGTTGTATTAAGGATTCTTTCAACAAAAAATCATTTAATTCTATAAAACAAAAACCAAACTTGATTGTTTTCAACTATGCAGATCAATGTAATTCGAATTCCTCAGATATAAACACATTAAAGATAAATCAGAAGAATTAAAATTGAGACTCAGTTTTAGTTCTATAGTATTTTTTTTCACTTGCTTTTTTTAAATGTAGATTTTAGGTTACCATATAAAATCAACCAATACTTTTATGCTTGGTAAAGAAATTAGACCATTAACAATGACTTAATTCAAGGTTGCCTTAAAAAGAAATAGATGCAGACATTAAAATAAGAGAACTTTAATTTAAAAAATATTCTATTTAACACATTGTGCCACTGTCATCACAGTATAATTCTCAAGAAGCACTTGACACTTCCTTATATTAAAATAGTAAATTTAAAATATTTTCCAAAACAACAAGAAATACATTGGTCATTTTTTAATCTTCTTTTTAAAATGTTTTTCTAGTTTTTAGTATTTTTATTCAATAAGAAATCTTTAGTTGTATAACAAGGGATTTATTTTTATTATCAAATCAGTGTGGGAAATATTTAAAGAAGTTTTTAATAGTTTAATTTTGCCTTTAAGCAAGCTCAAATTGCAACCTAGTCTGTCATGTTTAGTTTATTATTTTCACTTCATGTCCTTTTGGAAAAGCATTAAGCCATCTGTTCTCCCTCTAATTATGAGTGAAATAGATAGACTGGATTCTCTTGCATTGGGTGGCAACCAGTCTAAGAGAAGGAAAACTATGGACTTCCAAACCGTGAAGAACACAACCAGAACCCTCACCATTATCTTTCCAAAAATGTCATGGCAACCAACAGAACAAAGGAAAGGAATTTGTCAAGAGCCATGATCTTTAAGCAACATAGCATTAGAAAATAAGAAATAAATCTTGCAAGAGAAAAAAGTTTAGATATTTTTCTGTTCTCTTTGATTAGAATTAAACTAAATAGGAAAAAAGAAATGGGTTTAACGTACTTGCAGGGGAAAAAAAACCTTTTACACGTTATTCTTTACGGACCAAATTATTGACGCGATTGCTCCCCTTGCATTCTCCACTGTTTCTGCGTCTAAACAAACACACAAACATATACACACGTCGTAACAAGTTCACATGCCCTATATATCTACCTCAATCTTTTTATTAACAACTATTATATTTTCTTTCAACTTTTTTTTCATGTTTATTCACTATTTAAATGTTTGCTTATCTCTCTCAATTTCTGCTAACTCTATTTCTTATAAAGTCTATTGCGTACATTAGCCATTTTACTGCTTTGTTCTTTCTCACATACTACAGATCTCATAGTTTTCTATTGCCTTACAGGAGCAAAGGAAACAAATCCTACTGGATATCATGAGTTTTCAGAAAGAGAATCCCATTTCAGAGACTTAAATAAATGCACTGACATACACAAAAAACTACATCAAATAAGTGAAAATAATAAAACATTTCTTATTAAAATCATCATTGCAACATATATCAAAATATTACACAAATGAAAACTAAGCAAGAATTGTTTTCTTTGGACATTAAGTTTATTTTTTTCTTCATTAGAAAAAATACTTGATAATTTTGTTAATTATTTTCTGCAAACTGAAGATAAAAACTTTCATTAATTGGAATAATTTTCAGTTTTTTAAGGAAAAACTTATTACTATCTCACTTATTTTTTGTTCAGCATTTACCAATTCTCTGTGTTTCTTCTTTAATATATTTTTCAACACTGGAAGGTCAACAGGTACCAAATATGCTACTTCTTTCAAATATAGAATGACTTAAGTGCTTCTGTGTCTCACAACTGAAAATAAAAATAAAGTAAAAATGAAATAATTACCCTGACTTTTGGCCATTAATTTCAAGGTTTATATTTTTCTGAATTCAACTCTTTAAATTAATTTTTCATAGAATTACAAAAATGTTACAAATACTTTTACACATTTGAGAAACATGGGTCTCATTTTTAAATGGTTTACAAAGAAGCAGTTCCCTAAAATATTTCTTATGTTAAATGTTCTTATTGGAAATTGGATTAATTCAAGAACTTTGCTGTATCTGTTTGTAATTAACATTTTTAAGATTTGCTATGTTAAATACACTACTTGAGAATCTGTCATTGAAAAATAAAAGTTATTTTCAAGAGTCAGGATAACTTTCACTAAACACTAACCATTAAAGATCACAAATTCTGAAATGGACAAAGCTGTTTTAATTTAAACTCAAAAATGTTTTACTGAATTTAACACAAGTCTGTGGACTTATTCTTGCTTTTGTTTTTAATTATTTTATTATTAGGGGTCAAGGTTTTGTAAAACACTTTTTATTTTTGTTCATACTATAAATTTTATCTGAAAATTAATGCCTTCTCTCAGTTTGGTCATTTTATATTTATATATATATATAATTTTCAATCTCTAGGTTAGTAGACATTGATTTCACTGTTTAAAAACACAAAGATCTCTACTCAAATATGTGTACTCACTAAATATAACATTTATAATAATAATAATAAATAATACTGGATTAAAAAATCCACTAACTTTTTTGTTTACATTTTGGGTATGAAAATAAAATGAGCAGATATGAACTTCAAAATGTTTCAACATGCATTTCTTGAATAGGGGAATTGAGCCTTGCTTTGCTGTGATGGCTTCCTATGACAATGGTAAATCACATTTGGCTTGAAAGTGGTTTTGCAGATAAATAAGAGAATACAGGTTTAATAAGATTTCAATCTCTAGGCAAATAGATATTGATTTCACTAAAAAGTCTAATCAAATGTGTGTACATGGTAAATGCAACATAGTGATGATAGGTATTGTTCATCTTTAAAGATCAAAACAGGACTTTGCAGACATAATTTTGCTTTAGTAAGCTTCATCATCTGTCAGAGGTTGTGATTACAATGTTTTCAAAGGCTATTTTATACTACTATTTCCACAGTCACAAAACTGCCCTATTTAAGGCATTATGCCACTTAATTTAACAGGCAAATTCATAGAACATGTACAAGAGTAAGATGAAAATACTGGGCTTTTGAGCTTATTAGATGATTCAATCAGCTGAAAGTAGAACTGAGAAATTTAGATTAGGTATTTTAATGTCAGGGTTTTACATGTATGTGGGTGTGTGGTAGGAAAATAAATTGTCTATTTCCCTCAACTTGGAGAGTTGAGAATAGAGTGAAATGTGGAAGTGTAGCTTAGGAAAGAATATTGACTAGAACAAGACATAAGACTTTTTAATGACCATAGATGACCAATGAAGGTACCCGGAAAATATTTGATGAAAATTTGGGAGATTTAAAAGAAGATCTATGGAATGCAGCATTTGTTTATCAGACCTACAGGATTTGGAAGGGCTTCTGTCTCAGCAAAGTTTCAAATACACTTTGCCATGTCTTTAATGCTGATATATTCTGTACTTGGACAAAACTCAACACATTGATGCAAAATAATTCTATTTCTCAGCAAAATCAGGCAAAAAAAAAACAGTCCTTTAAAAATATATTTTATTAAAAAAATTAAAATGTAAAGACAATTTTTAAAATTTAATCCATTTTGAAATTTATTACCTTATTATGGAATCTGTTAAGTTTGGCGGGGATATGTTTGTGTGTAACCACTTTTTATGATGACATATTGTCAGTGTGACAAGGTTGTTCTTGGCAAGTCGTTTATCCTCACCTGCTTATTTTCTTCTCTGTCAACTATCATGTCAAGTTGTTGACAAGAATATTGCCAATATATATATATATATATATATATATATATATATATATATATATATATATATATATATATCAGTGGGAGGAGTGTATACATGCCTCTCCAAAATATATTAGTACAAAGATAGAATTCAAATGTAGTAGTTCACCTTTTGTTTTCTGTGTTGATAACATTTATGTCACTACCTTCGCCACGACCACTATTTAATTTCACTATTTGTAAAATTTCTACTGCATTAGTGAACTGATATGCAAAATATATGTTCAACTTTATAACAAAAGGAATACACACACACACACATATATGGACAGGCATATGCCCAAGTGGTTAGAGTGATAGGATTCCAACCATGATATCCAGGTTCAAATTTCACTATGGTCAATTAGTTAAGGATTTCTTGATATCAAGCTGGAGATTGTGTGGCACCATAGGAAAGTTCCTAAAAACCATACGACCAGTTTACCCAGAGCCTTCTGAATGAAATTGGGTAGACAAAACCTTTTCGGAAACCATCAATGATTGTGCTAGCACAAAATTACATGTCCTCACCCAACAGGAAGATAGAAGTTCTTTAACCTTAGTTGGCTATTTATCTAGAAATGATGACTCAATTAAGACATTCATCCCCCAGCAGGCTGGTCACTCAAATTGACTTAAATTCTTAATAAAAAGAAATGAGATATTTGAGCTTTCAATTTGTCATGGGCAGAAGCAGCACAACATATATATATTGTATTACATCAATATTTATTGGATGAAAAACATTTTTTTTCACATTCCCCTTTTGAAGAAAGAAATTGTGTTTTCAAGTGTGCATAAAACTTAATGACAGACATAAACAAAAATATTTGGTGCAAGTGAATGTAAATGTTCAGTGGCACAGATAATAATATATTTCTCAGTAGTGTAAAAGGTCAGTGTTTCAGCCCAGATAAAAAGGCAAAATTTCCAAAGTTGATTGACCCAACAACCACCTTCTTCTTCAACACATTCATCTTTGTACTAACCTAAGCTTAGTAAATAACAATAGATGTCTCTCAATGTGTGTCCATTGTATATATGTGAGACATTATATACACACATAGAATGCAAACCATGTATTTCAACTGCTTATAAACCTTTTACTTAATTCAAATATGTTTTTCATATATCTTTCATTCTTATCTCCTTCTCAGATATCAATGGATTTCCAGACTTAACATTAAAAAGGCATGAACTTATGTCTCTTATCATTCCTCACTTTATTTTAATCATAACTATTCTACCTCATCCACACATTCTCAGAATTGTGTTAAACCAGCTTTAGTTCCTGACTCTAATTGATGGCATTTCTGGTAATCGAAAGTAAAACTTTCATCTATTTTTGTCAGGGTATATACTGCATTTCTTATTCTCACTATTATTATTATTAATTTCAATTAGAGATTAGCAAATTTTTCCTTTCTCCTTGCCAGCAAATCATAATGTTTTGCAACTTGAAATTGTTCACTAAAATCCATAATTTTATCAAGGAATGATAAACACATAAAACTCCATCCAACATTGATTTTCTAATCCAACGGAAATGAATTTACAGTAATTAGTTATTATTAATAGTATTATAATTATTATTACTGCTACTACTATTATTTGTGTGTTTGGATCAGTGATAGTAATAGAAAAAATTTGGCTGAGATATCTGAAATTTCACCCCAAGTACTGGGCCAATATGAATTTTAACAGGTTCACTGATAATATCTAACAAAGACAAGGGACCATTTCTCTTGTGATATATATATATATATATATATATATATATATATATATATATATATATATATAAATTATTAACTACTAGTAAGTATTAATTATATTAGTCTTAGTAAAAAAAACTTCATTTATCACTATTTTGAGTTTATATATTCTTTCATTTTTTTGTCTGATTGCTTTTTACCTGACAGCAGTCATACACTGTAATAGTAATCTTCATTTGTTCTATTATATATTTAACCTTTATAAAAACCTTTTGATGTAGATGTTTAAGCTTCTCCACCAAATATAAAAACTGTACACTTGATGAAAATAATCAGAATATGTTGAAATTTTCCCCATCTTTCTTCTTCTCCTTCCTGAGTTGAGGCTTGCTTGTTGATATGCAAATATAAATATTCATTTTAATATTCTAGTGAAATATATACAGTAAAATATTTCCTTGGTTTGGATTTTTCTTTTTCTAAAAAGAGGGAATTGTAAGTTCATTTTCTATTTTGTAATGTCTTTCTCTTTGCAAGCAGTTTAAGTTGTGGGGTCGAAACATTTTTTCTTTGCAATTTGTTAATCTTTTTCATCAACACATGTTTTTAGATATTCTATTTATATGTGTGGAGGTACATATATTAAATAGATAAAGGTAGGTTGATCTTTGGCCAATATTTTGGGGGCCTATCCATCCATGTTTATAACCCCTTGTCAGGACCAAGTGCTACGTTAACTAATTAAATCACTTGGTGAATTACTTACTTTCTACCAGTAAATTTTGTTTCATTATTTAAAAAGGTATTTTGTTTAAATATGAAACCAGGCAACAAGCAAAATCCTGACCCTCACTCTCCCACTACCTCAATTTTTTTTTCTATATTTGCACACAAATACATACATGAAAATACAATTTTACAAATTTCTCTGTTAAATAAAAATGGATTTCAACAAATAAAGGATTTCTATGCATTATATTTCTGCATATTTTTTAATCTCTCCTCATATATATATATATATATATATATATATATATATATATATATATATATTTCCTTTCTTTCTTTTTTTTCATTTTCTTTTTTTTACCATTTTTGTGTGCGGAACAATTCTGTAAAGGTAAAAACTAAAAAGAAAAAAAACAAGTTCAATCACATGACATTAGTTTGTGACAAGGGAGTGAAGCCAAACAAAGTTATTCTTTATCCTTGTCAAGGCAGGGCATTTAAAATAAAATGAAAAATAAACAAACTAAAACAATGAGAATCAAAAATTGAGATACAATTTTGAAGACAAAAAAAAAAACCTCAATCAAAAAATAAAACAAAACTGCAAATAAAATGGAAGATTTTTTTTTCTTTGTCAAAATAAGACATAAAAAAGGGAGCACTGTTTTTTGTGAATCGGTGGACTATTAAGTAAGTGTGCCGACTACTAGACAAGGCAGGAACCAAAAAGGTTTATATAAGCTGATGGCTGTACACAGCCTGCCCAGTTTAACCTACCTGTAGAAACTACCAACAACAGTGTACCTACTTTACAACCTTTGTTGATCACCACTAATTTGCTTTTTTATGTCACCTAGGTAAATGTTAATATTTTTGAGCTAATTAAAATGCAGTAAAATTGTCCAATTGTCTGTCCTCTTTTACTACTCCATATTTGGCTTTTCTTTCCTTTATTTTCTCTTTTAATACAGCCCTCTGTTTTTGAGGGGAAAATGTGTATGCACGTGGCTATCCTTGAACATTTAGCTTAAGTAAACAACAAAATCTTGATAAAAACAAACATATTTCTGAAAATTCCATCAAAATTTGTTACCAATTGCTAACAAGATATTCATATTGTATACAATGTTAGATGCTCTACAGTAAAACATTTCTTTTTTAGCAAAAACCTGAGAACCAGTAAGATTTTTGGCAAAGACTGAACTCTAAGGGAACTAGCTGTACAATTAAGATTACCAACACTAATGCTGCTAAATTTTATTTGTGTAACACACTAAGATCTGAATTAACAATTAGATAGAATTCTGAGAAAAACTTCAGCTATTTCAATTTCTCTCCAACATTCATGTGGAGATTGTCCCACTGTCTGGGACATCCATGAAAACCAGAATTTCACATCATGAAAAATTCTTAATCCATAAAAAATAAAAACTGGCTTATCATTGAAACTTTATCACAAGATTTTGTTTATAAATTGGGAGGAAAAAATATTTTTCTTTTCTTTAAGCTGTTATCAACTCTGAAGCTTTTATGACTTCAATTTTTGTCCAATTAAAAATGACACACATTTGAAGGCACTAAAATGCTTGATGATCATGACACTGTATAACTAGAAAGCTTTGTGTGTATGTGTGTGCATGTGTGTATCAACACCAACATAAGTCGTATGATTGGCTGTGGTAATAGGGTCGCTGCACAGCTGAGTCCCTGACCAGATCCCTCCACATTTAATGGTAGGTATTCATTCATGTGTAGCAAGCCTTGGACAAATTAGGCCTGGCAGAACCTATCACTCTCCAGGTCAGACCATAGCTGATATTTTTTGATTTGAAGGCTCACCTTGTTCACTGATATGTGATCATTGATTCCATCAAGGAACCTACCACTCTGGCTGTTGACTTCATTCTAGGAAGTCATCCACCTGGGGATGCTGTGTCATCAATACCCTGCATATACTGCTATCAGTTCAGTTCCATATGCAGATTTATCATGCAAATGTTTGAATTTGTCTCTCACTTGGTATATATATAGTTTTGTATTGAAAAGTTTGATGAATCACCGAAAATTCAGCAGTTTAAACTTTTTTTTAATGAAAACAAAACTAATAAGAGAATTTATAAAATATGTCTAGTTCACTGATACAAGTCTGGTATGTTCAAGCTGATACAAGATTATATTGCACATTAATAATATCCAAAGTTCAGAATCTAAATATTCTGAAAATTTACTTCACATAGCCAAATAAATTCTTCAATCAGCCACCATATTTGCTAATAAGGGTTATTTCATTTGTCTTTATTTAGTCATCATTTCAGATCTTTTTACCCAGCAACTGACAAGAGCAGCTATATGGAGGACTATTTGAAGACATTGTGGCACATATATATATATATATATATATATATATATATATATATATACACACACACACGCACACACACATATATATATATATATATATATATATATATATATATATATATATATATATTGTTACAGACCATTACTGCAGCATAAAGTTTAAAAACAAAAGAAAAAGAAAACAACTCACTATGTAAAAGATGCCAGGTTTGCCACTCCACAAGGGTCAAATCCACAAATTCGGAATGACAACCAATAATAACAGACAACAAATGCCAATATACAATTTAACAAGATTTAATTGCAACTAGACAATACATGAAAACATTTTGATAAGAGAATGCATGGAAAGATGTGTGCTGTACACTTCTGTGTGGAAAGATACTTGCATTATGTTCTGAGGTTAAAAGTTGAAACAAAAAACTTAGCTCCAGTAGAGAGCTCTCTCTTTCTCTTATGTTTCCCTTTGTTCTTTTTAACTTTCAATTCAGTTTCTTTTGCTCAAGTAGCAGAGTGTCCTTTGATCTTCTATTCTTCTTTCTTCAATGCAGGCTTTGTTATTCAGTTATGAAGAGTCAGCATTTTAGAAGTTGTATATTTAGGAATGCAGAATTCATTGTTGGGATCCTTCATCCAACTGAATGTGTCACATATGCCTGCCTTAGGTGATTGCCACATTCATAATTCACCTATGCATTTGATGTAAGCAACATAATGTGTTTAATTTAATTGGAATTTGTCTTTTATTGTGTGGTCTCTCTTGCTTGACTGTAACAAATAAAAAGAGGTTCTATTCTCACAAAATTCATTTCCACTTGATTCTGTGCTTGGAATTTGTGTGAATTGGGGATAGCATTCATTCTCTTCAGCTTGGTGAGCTCATGTTGCACAATGATTTCTTAACCAGACCAACTCCTTCAATTTTTGTCACCAAACTAGTTTAGTTTGTGTGAGGTGGGGATGGCTTTCCTTCTCTTTGGAGAATCCATTCACATGAGGATTTAATAGATGGTCTGACTCATTCAAGTTTCATCACCCATCTAGTTTAGTTTATGTGAGTTGGAGGATGACATTCCTTCTTTTCATCTCAGAGAATCCATTTACATGAGGATTTAATCGATGGTCCAACTCCTTTGAGTTTCGTCACCTAACTGGTTTCTGTCAATCTTTTCTTGCTCAATGTTCATACTTGGTCACATGATTCTACACATGTGTGAGAATCTATTTTTAGCTTTGGTTTAGATCTGTTGCTGAAAGCCTTTTTGTCCTAATTGTTTTTGTAGTCAGGGGCTACTATTACATATCTAAAGAGAGAGGGGAATTTTACATGTTATATTATTAAAGAGATGTGAAAGAGAGATGGGTTGCTAAATGTAAAGTGTATGTAGTTATGGGTTTTTGAGTTGCATAAGGTACAAGATACACATGCACACATACACATACACACACACACACACACACATATATATATATATATATATATACACGCACATACATATTTTTATTTTTAATTTATTTTGTTTAAATGTTATTTTTGATGGATAGCCATATTCAAGTAGAAGCTGTTTTTTAAACAGTATTTTTTATCCAACTACATCTATTGGCCTGAATATTCAAGAAATCTTGTCAGCTTCCCCAACGGGGAACTGTCACTGGATCTAATGTGCCTAACCATTCAGCCACATAGGTCTTATGGTCAAACAAAGCCCGAATAGTACTTTTGAAAATCAATTCTCAAATGTGGATATAAGTTACTTCCCTTACACAGAGTAAAAAAATATTTTTAATTTAGAGTATTAACACATAACACATCCATAGATATGTAGACCCTGAAGACAGTCTCAGATGAAACTGAAAGTATTTGGAAAAATAAAAATTATTTGAAAAATAATTTTGGAATTTTTCTTAATCAATTTTCTACATCCACAAAGAAATTAATTCATGGACTTGCTAAAAAGGATTAAAAAATTTAATAAAATAATCCTTTGGTTTTTTTCTCTTAATAATAACAGAAACAATTTGATGATAAAACATTGTTTTTATTAAGTTTGTTTTTTTTATTCATGCTGTGTGTCTTTTTCAGAAAATGTGAATTGTTGTTGCACTTTTACTTTTTACTTTTAACAAAAATATAACACATTTTGATTTAGAAATTATTACATTTTTTTAGCTGTGAGAAATTTATTTTAGACAGTAAAACTTATTAGTGATTAAATTTTTTAGATAAGATTGAAGACCTTATTTATTTAAGTTTCTGTGATAATTTATATTTAATTCTTATTAAACATCTGTAAGCAAATTTAAAATTTGCATTTATTTTTTATTCACTGTCCTCAGTACTGGATTAAGACCCATATGGGCCTTAAGCACTTAAAAGATTTTGGGGCCTTCATACACCTGCAAGTTAAGTATGCTAGCATGGAGTCTTGGCAAGTAGTGCAAATAAATAAAGGCTATCAACCAAGAACGTGCATTGTGGAAATGCTAACTAGAAATAAATATAGAATGAACCGAGGACTCATACGACCATCGAGAGAGGCTGATGATCAGTTCCAACCCAGAACAACACCAACCAAGAAAGAAACAATCACAACCAGATTCTAACAGAACTGTGACCAAAAGTGTTCATCTCATCAACAAATTAACATGTTACAGAATCACATAAAAATATGGCTAGAATAATGCCAAATGAACATGAAGGTAGTCTACCTCTGTTCACAAAATTAAATCCCATTAAGTTAATTAGTAATACTAACTTATTCAAGAGAGGAGATGTGTTGTATTGAGTAAATACAATCCTCATTATCTCCCTTAACTCATTCCCTTATTAACCAATCATAATGTCAATAAATATTCACTGCAGGTCAGTTGTCTCCGACCTTTATAATGGTGCCCTGTTGATTCAAATGTTGTGTTCGACTTATTTCTTTTGATGTGTACGACATCATATCATTACAATTTCTGTGGTTCCCCCTTCCTTTGATGTCCTAAGCAGGTACTTATTTTCCTTAATGGTTAATCCAGTCCTGCAGGATTAAGTACTCCTTGTACTTTATCAAAATGTATGCATGAGTTAAACCACAATAGGAATGATGATAGGATGATGTCTTTCTGCTTAGAGTACTATATTAGTGTTGCAATTGGGGTGTCTCTTATTTTTAAAATACACACTGAATTAAATTAAATTGTCACTCAACATTTTTACAATATTGTAAAAATGTTGAGTGACAATTTAATTTCATATAAAATTTTAAGGAGATTGCATAATATTTAGAAAGCACCTTTCTTTGTTAAAATTTAAAAGCTGGATAAAAAATAGACCCGTTTTTATTTTACAATTAATAGCAAACCATTATTAGTTGAATCTTTTTTGCAAATTATACGCATTAGAAAGCTAGAAACATTTTTTATTTGACAGTGAAAAATTTAAATTCTAACCAAGTTTCTTATTTTCAAACCACAATTAGGGCAAGTGTGTCAATGCCAAGCAGAAATGTGTAGTTTGAAAGTTTTATAAGATTTATGATGATAACCAAAATAAACCAATATGTCAACTGTAGCTAGGTACTTGCTTTATGTGATTTATGTAAAGAAATTGTATTAATTTTTCTACTAAATGTTTTATTAATAAATGTATTTTTCATTAAGTTTCCCAACCAACGACAGGGCCTGAAAATAATGAATTTTAAATTTTAATCATTATATGTATCAGGAATCATTATATCTGTATTATATCAGGAATCATATTGGAATCAGAAATTTAGAACAGTACCAGGAATTGTATCAAAATCAGTAACTTAAAATATTGGCATCATCCATCACTAATATATATATATAAATATATATATATATATATATATATATATATATATATCCTCTTTAGAATTATCCCTACTAATTATCAATCAATATTGTATATATATATATATATATATATATATATATATATATATATATATATGCACATTATTAGTATCATCGATACTAATTATCAAACAATATTATATATATATATATATATATATATATATATTAAAGAGAGGAGAGAAGTGGCAAATGTTTTTGGTTATAATGTAGATTTTTAAATATATAATTTATTTTCCATATTTTTTGCTACACACGTTTCTGTGTGTGTGTGGCTGTGTGTAATTAGGCAGCAAATTCTCTTTTAGGAATGTCTGATTGAATAAATTACAAACATTATATCTGCTTATTTTTATCATAATCCTTTCATATTCATGAATATTTTTCCATATATTACGATTAAATAGGGCAAGAAATG
>OZ010596.1:74896296-75433796 GCA_963932145.1 Acanthosepion lycidas
TTTTCTTCTACTCCCTTTTCTTCTATTTTCTTTTTTTAATTTCTTTCCTTCTTTCTTCTTCCCTGTCTGTTTCAACTATCACCATCTGAGAAATCTTTTACTTTTCGCAACGTGTATCTTCAATTAGGTCAACATGTCTACACCTCAACATATCTTTTTTTATAAAACTCAGGTAAATATCACTTTCTTTCATTTTCAAGTTTTGAATATTTTCACTGTTCTCCTTTCTATCTGAATGCATACCCTTTCTTTCCCTCTCCTTCCCCAATTTTAAATCTGGATATTTAACATAATTTTTTGTTAAAAAACAAAAAATTATGTTACAGCTTGGTTAGATTTTATCTATTTATTTGTGTGTAAGGAGTCGATCTGATGAGTTGAAATCTCACGAACTTATTGAAATAAATATCACCATGGTCATTTAAAATTTCGTTTTTGTTGTATAGGAACCGACACTGTAGTTTGAACACAAATCGCCAGTGAGCAAACACGGACGATTCTATTATTAAACAAGTAGATCACGTGATCATAAAGGAAATGTATAAAATGGAATTAGCGTGGTGTCTAAGTGATCGCTATTTTCTATACTATACAATTTTTGTATACTGATCATTATACGAATAACTATTCGGAGATTACTGTTTGAGCAAGTATTATTAGTGCTAGTATTATTTGAAGGCGTTACTACTACCAGTATCTGCATTTACAAAGTCTCGTCTACAATGAGAATTTTGGAAGTGATAACGAGCATTCGTTGACCTAACGAATGTTACAACGACGGAGATTCGTTCAAATTTCACGAGGATTCGTTCAACTTACACGGACAGAAAAAAATTGAGGAAAATGAAAAAATTAAAAGTCATTATGGTCCAAATTTTGCAGCAACAAGAACTACAACAGGAACAACATGTGAAGCAACAAAAGCAGCAACATGAAAAGCAAATGCAATTACAATTATTTAAAAAAAACAAAAAACGATGGAAACAAAATCTTCAGATTCGTTCACTCCTGGTGCTGTCGCTAATTCAATCACCGAGTTTGTGTACACTCCGGATGATGGGATAACTTTCCCATCTTACTATAGATATGAAGGTATCTTCAAAAGGAATTGTTCGCTTTGGAATGATGAAAAAATGTTTGTTTATTATTGAGGAAATTGTCCCCTGCTGAACATGAAAAATATGTAAACTATATTTTGCCGAAGAAACCGGGAGAAATAACTTTTGATGAAACTGTCTGCCTCTAACACTATCGAAAAATTTTGGTGATAGGAGTTCATTGTTTAATACACGTTGGCAATTTCTTAATTTAGTAAAGTCCGACGAAGAAGATTTTGTCACGTACGCAGGTGTCGTGAAGTGAGAATGCGAAAAGTTCAAATTAAATGAACCATCTTTTTTAAATGTCTGATATTCGTTCAGAGTTTAACATCTAATAAGGACGCGGAGATAAGATCCATGATACTTTCTAAATTAGAAATGGATCCCAAATTAACTCTCCGGAAGAGCGTCAACTTATTTTGAATTTGAAACTCGATACTGCGAGGGTTGGGGAAAAAGAAATTCACAGGTACATTGTGTCCGACCAACTAAGAGGAAAAACTACAAACGTTTTTCAATTCCTAATAGAACTATAAGGAAAGATTATAATCCCTCTGCAATACCTAATACTTGCCACGGCTTCGGAGGTAAGCATTTTAAGAGTGATCGTTTCTTCAGAAACAAGAAATGCTATGAGTGTGGGAAATTCAGACACAAAAGTGTCTGTTGCAGATCCAGAAAATGGAGAAAAAATATGTGCATGTGAACATAATAAATACATGCAGTAACGATAAGAAAACCTAAAAGGCAAATTAACAACACTTCACAAAAGAGAAAATTTGTTTTCGTGCAAATTAATGATGTGAAGATAAAATTACAATTAGATACAGGATCGAATATCATTATTATAAATGAACAGACTTGGAGGAAAATGGGTAAACCAAGTTTATTAACTTCTGATAAAGTTGTTCATGGAGTCTCAGGAAAGCGATTAAACTTTTGGGTTAAATTCAGCTGTAACGTTTCTTTTGTCGTTTCCAGAAGATCGGTAGTATTTGTGTTAAAAAATACTGCTAATTTGCTTAGATTTGATTAGATTGCATTGTTTGTTCTGTGGGACCTCCCAATTAACTCTTTCTGCAATAAGATAAATATTGTTGCTACAATACAGCAACTGAAAAATTGAAAAGTGAACTGAAAAGAATTTTTCAAAAAGTTTCTCTGAAGGTCTAGGAACATGCACGAAAGCAAAAGCTAAGCTTCAGTTGAAAGACAGTGTAACACCTACGTTTATTCCAAAAAGGAGTGTACCTTTTGCAGGTTTAGATCCAATCAACAATGAATTGGAAAGGCTAGAGAAATTAGGAGTAATATCAAGAATAGATTATTCTGAATCGGAATCACCAACAGTCTACGTAAAGAAACGGAATAATAAAATCCGCGTGTGTGATGATTTTTCGATGGGATGAAATGAAAGTTTAAAACAGCATAACTGCCCGTTACCAAGTCCAGAGGAAATTTTTGCCAAATTGAATTGAGATAAATTTTTCTCTAAATTGGACCTCTCAGACGCATACTTACAAATATTTGTGAACGAAAACTGTTCAAAATTAACTATCAGCACTCATAGAGGGTTATATAAATTCAGCCGTCTTCCTTTTGGTGTTAAGGTAGCACCAAGCATATTCCAACCGATAATGGATACCATGCTTGCTGATTTAGATTGAGCTCAAGCATATTTGGACGACGTACTTATTAAAAGCAAGACCCGAAAACAACGTTCTGAAGATCTAAAGAAAGTCTTTGAGAGAATCAAAGAATATGGCTTTAAAATAAGTGAAGAAAAATGTGAGTTATTTATGTCTGGACTCAAATATCTAGGGCAGATTATTGATGAGAATGGTAGACGACCGGATCCTTCAAGGGCGAGCGCGCGATAAAATAGCCCACTCCAACTAATATAACAAAATTACAAGCATTCTTTGGGTTTGCAACTTATTATCATACATAAATATACCTAATATGCACGAGTTGAGAGCACCATTGAATAGCCTACTGAAGAAAGATGTCAAGTGGAATTGGACAGAAAAAATGTCAAAGTGCGTTCGAAGAAATCAGGAAAGTATTATCATCGGATTTGTCAATAGCTCATTTTGACCCTAAACTGAAAACTGTGGTTGCATCAGATGCAAGTAATTTGGGTATTGAAGCAATGATATTACACAAATATGACGACGGAACAACGAAGCCAGTAGCACATGCTTCAAGATCGTTAATTACGGCTGAAAGAAGCTACAGCCAAATAGAGAAGGAGGCATTGGCCATCCTATTTGCCATGAAAAAATTCCACAAATCCTTACATGGTAGAGAATTTATTCTACAAGTAAACCATCGTCCGTTGCTGTCCATATAAGGATCTAAAAAGGGTGTTCCCATACATACAGCGAATACACTGCAGCGCTGGGGAATTATCCTATTAAATTACAATTACAAAAAGGAATTTCTACAATCTAAGAAATTAAGCCATGCAGACGGATTGTCTCGACTAATACCAAGATTCTCCGGACCACTAGAAGACACAGTAATTGCGTTGATACGAGCGGAAAATGAAATTAACAACGCATTATGTAATACCGCACGAGAACTGCTAATTACATTAGAGGAAATAAAAATTAAGGCAGAAAAAGGAGCACTTCCTAATGAAAATGAAGGAGAAATTAAGATCTAAAGGGAAAAAATACTATGGAAAATAGTGCATTTTTGTGATGCAATGGTGTACTGATTTACGCTGAATGAGAAGTTATACTAACATTGTTACAAAGACATAGTGTTGAAAGAATTTCATAGAGGACAACATCCAGGGATTACTAGGAGGAAATCAGGAGATGTTATACCCACTGGCCAAAAATGGATAAGGATATAGAAGATTTGGTGAAATTATGCAGAGGTTGTGCAACGTCTATCAAAGTTCAATCTTGGCCGACAGCCGATATACCATGATCTAGAATACATATTGACTTCGCAGGACCAATAAACGGAGCTTACTATCTAGTAGTGGTCGACAGTTATACTAAATTGCCAAAGGTACTAAAATGCAGGAGACAGACTATCACAGTAACTATAAATTTCTTACATTAAATTTTTGCGATGTTCAGCGTTCCGGACTCTATCGTGTCAGATAACGAGATTCAATTCACGTCTAGTGAATTCAAGTTCTATTGCAAATCATTAGCAACTGAGCATATCACAACTCTCCCGTATCATCCAAGATCAAACGGACAAACGGAACGGTTTGTCGACACATTTAAAAAGGCACTAAGGAAATTGGAAGGAGAGGAGACAGATGAGGTAATGATGCAACAATTTCTACCGAATTATGCCAAACCCGAACAAAGTGTCGTTGCTGACACTGTAGTTTGAACACAGAACACTAGTGAGCAAACACAGACGATTCCATTATTAAATAAGTAGATCACGTGATCATAAAGGAAACGTATAAATAGGAATTAGCGTGACATCTAAGTGATCGCTATTTTCTATACTATCCACTATGGCATTTCTCTATACTGATCATTATAATGATCAGTATAGAGAAATACCAGGGTGGATAGTATAGAAAATACAATTCTCGAATTACTATTCGGCGATTACTGTTTGAACAAGTATTATTAGTGCAAATATTATTTGAAGGCGTTACTACTACCAGTATCTGCATTTACAAAGTCTCGTCTGCAACGAGTATTTTGGAAGTGATAATGAGCATTCGGTGACCTAACGAATGTTACGAGTGAGCGTCTAACATCACAAAAGTTTTCTTTATAATAATTATATATATATATATATATATATATATATATATATATATATATATATAATAATTATAATAATATTTTTTGTTTAAAAATATGATTCCTTCTAAAATTTCGCTTGAAGATGAAACGATTTTAAAAATAAAAACAAAAATACTAAGGAACCCCGGATTATGCACCCAACGTGTTCTTTTCTATTTTCTGCATACCTGCACAAGGATACATATATATATATATATATATATATATATATATATATATATATATATATATATATATATATATATATATATATATATATATGTATAAGGACATCATATTTTCATTCAAGCAGGTTTGATTAAATAATTTAGACCTATTATGTTTATTTATTTTAGTTTTGATCCTTGCAAGTCCACGAATTAATTTCTTGGTGGCTGTAGAAAGTTGATTAAGAAAAGTTCAAAAATTTTCTTTCAAATAATTTTTATTTTTGTCAAGTACTTTCAATCTCATCTGAAACCAGCTTCATGTATTATGCGTTAACACTGTAAATTCAAAATATTTTTTGCCTCCATGCAAGGGAGGTAACATGATTTTTTAAAGATTTTTTTAAAGATTTTTAATTGTAATATTTTAATTTAGTATTTTTATGTAAAACTTTGCTGTTAAAAACATTTAAGAAATTTATTGCTATTTATTTTTGGCTGCAATCCTCTTATATACAGGGCTCCCAGAATTTTAATTATTTTCTTGTATGTTCGACTAATATCTGTGAATGTGGATATGAGTGTTCCTTTAAATATTTTGTGATTGAAGTATGATCGTTCCAGTGAAACATAAGCCTTCTCGTCATCGTCGTTGTTGTAAAACCAACGTACGTATTAACATTTTTATCACTGATGCAATCTCCCAAAGGACATTTAAATTGATGGTCTTTTGTAAGAAACTAATTTACGAAGAAGAGTTCTTATGGAAGACTAGGTTGGTTGTATTAAATTTAGTATAGTATATAATTAATTTTATTTTTTACTTGAATCAGTGTTTATGAGTCTTTTTAGAATTTTTCCCTCCTGCTTATAGTTAGAATGCATTTAATTACGGTATTGTAGTTTAATATGTTTAGTTATTTGAGGGCGTATTATGATCATTTTTATGTTAATATTCCCAATAGTTCATATAATTTGTTCATCAACGATGAACAATTATTAATGAGGGTTTGTTTAATATATTTTTTTAATTCAGTATAGAAAATCTTTCTTGTTGAGTGTTTAAGTTTAAGTTTCGTATAATAGTAATTTTATAATGATTAGGACATTCACTTTTATAGTTGTGGGTGTGCGTGTTTATGCTAGTTGTTTTTATATGGGGAGGTAGCAAATGAATTATTGTTAGTATCTAGCTATACATTAGGAAACAGGATTTTATTGTCGTTGTTAATTTCGTATGTGAAATTAAGTACGGAGTTGATTTTTTAAGTTTTTTATAGTTCATGTATTTTGTCTACGTGTTTGATTAAAATTAGAATGTCATCTACATATCTTAGGTAAATGGAGGTTTTTGTCTTGTGGTATTAAGTACGTTATATTCTAGCTTGGTCATGTAGAAGGGCGTTTCTATGGACAGAACCCATAGAAACACCACTGCATTGTATGTATATGTTATTTTGATGGCCATAGAAAGGAACTACTGTGGTGTACATCAAGGGTAGTTTTCTTAAAATATTAGGACTAATTTTTAATGGAGGGAGAGAATGGATTGTTGTAGATGTTCTTCATGATTATGTCTAAAGCGTTGGTGAATAAAATTTCAACCTCAAGTGACGCTATGGTTTCATTATTAGTTTCAGGCATTTTTTTAGTATTTTGAGTAATTTTGTGTTCATTTAATGCTGTATTTATTTAGGTATATATGATGTAATTAGTTGATTAATAACTTTGGTTATTTGGTAAACAGGAATAAACACACACACACACACACACACACACATACATACATACATACATACATATATATATATACTAGTTTAAAAGCCGCTCTATCGGACGGCATTTAAGCTAGCTCCTGCGGATGGCTCTTGATTGAGCCTTCATCACAGTAGGGTAGGCAACATTAAACTTCAGACGAACTCAAAATTGATCGCTGCATTTAAGTATTGCATTAATATTTAAGCTTACCTTTTAAAAGTTCAACGATAATTCTACTGCCGCCTTTAATTTAAAAGACTGTTTGATGTGCGAGGATTCTTACTTTCCGTACAAACAATTATTTTTCGTTGGATTTCGCAATTAGTTTAAATTGTTCCCAGATATATTTCCATGGTATAAAAACTGATATCGTACAAAAAATTCGTCGCAAAAAACTTCATGTAAAAAATAGCCAAAAACAATCGCAGTAATGGGAATCCAACATTTCAGGAGGGCAGCTCCAGATCAGGCCCGGAAATGTTTTAATTTGCTCACGGAGTCGGCCTGATTCAAAAATAGTATGATTCGAAGAACTCACAAATGTCAGTTTTAACCTCTTCCTGTGTTACAAAAGCTGTTTCTTCCAAATTATTCTGTAAGCTACGAAACAAATGGTAGTCTGAAGGAGCAAGATCGGGAGAATAAGGTGGGTGAGGAATTTTCTCCCAACCAAGTTCTTCGATCTTTTGTGACGTGATTCTTGCTATGTGGGGTCGCGCATTGTCCTGATGAAACATCACCCCTTTTCGATTCACTAGAGAAGGTCTTTTTTTTCTCAAAGCTTGGTTCAAACGCTCTAATTGCTGACAGTATATTTGAGCATTAATTGTTGCATTAGGTGGTAAGAATTCAAAGTGGATTATTCCTTGGCGATCCCACCAGATTGAAAGAAGAACATTTTGCCCATGAAGTTCCCTTCTCGGCTGTGGCTAGGGTCCTTCCCCTTTACCAAGCCACTGCCTACGACGCTTAACATTTCGATAAAAGATCCATTTTTCGTCGCCAGTCACAAGTCTATCCAAAAAAGGTGAAACAAGTTGGCGTGTATGGAGAGAAGAGCAGATGTCAACTCAGGATTTGAGGTTGTTTTCAGACAATTCATGAGGCACCCATTTTCCAAGTTTAGGAACTTTTCCAAGTTGTTGAAGATGAACAGTTGTATGGTTTGAACTGAGAACCACTGCCAATTCCTCAACTGATAAAGCAGGATTTTCTTCAAGGGCTGCTTTAAGAAGCTTTTCATCAAACTCAACTGGACGTCCGGTTCGATCTTCATCTTCAAGAGTGAAATCTCCACCTCTGAATTTTACACACCATCTTCTGCAAGTTCTTTCATTCACATATTCCTCTCCATAAACTGAGTGAATGTTTCTAGCGGCTTCGGCTGCTGAGTTTCCTTTCTTGAACTCATAAAGCATTATGTGCCTCAAATGATTCTTGGGTACTTCCATGTTAGTAGGGTTTTCATCAAACAAAATTTAATTTTATTGTTCTCTGAAATAAAATTTGATCAGGTTAAATGCATCTAAGCATAAAAATAATGTTCAGCTCCATTAGACATTATAAAATACTATTTAAATTTCGTTCATTTTAACAAAAAGTTAAAATTCGGACAGAGCTTATGGGATGACCTGATACATACATACGTACATATATATATATATATATATATATATATATATTTTATATTTTCACAGTAAACATCCATTAAGTAAAATTTTCAATAGGAAGACTCTGAAAATTAGTTACTCATGCGTTAGAAATATGGAGAAAATCATATCTTCCCATAATTGCAGAATACTTAGAAACTACCATTGTAATGTGACTCCATCAAGTAACCCTACCTGCAATTGTAGGAATAAAGATCATTGCCCAATCGGGGGTAAATGTAACTACAAAAATGTAATATACGAGGCAACTATCTTTCCCGAGGAAAATATAAACGAGAAAAAAAGATATATAGGTATATCCGCCGGTAATTGGAAGCAGCGTCTATACAACCATAGACACTCTTTTAGATATAGATGCCTTAGAAGTCAAACTTCCTTATCCAAACACTACTGGGATCTGGTGGATAAGGGGTTAACCCCACTTTTGAAATGGAGATACCTATCAGGAGCCAAAACACCTAATAACTTCCGCGATCGGTGTGATCTGTGCTTGGCGGAAAAAATTTTTATTATCAAAGATAAAAATCAAGATGAACTGTTGAATCTTCGTAATGAGATATTTTCTAAATGTAGACATAAGAAGAGATTCAAAACATAAACACCGTTTTGTAACTTTCTGTCACTTATGTCAGTTCCATCTTGGTTCAAAACATCGGGCATGACATTTTAACGGAATGACTATTATGTTTATTTTGTTTATCTCTATATAGATCATTGTGTGTTTTTGTGATGCGCTATGGTTTTGTTCTTTTTTTTTTTTTACGCCCAAATTGTTGAAATTTTACTTACTTAGTTCTTAAATTCTAATTTATATGTATGTATTTGTACGTATTTGTATGAATGTGGGTATATGTGTATATATAAATTGTTGAAATTTTACGTATTTAGTTTTTAAATTCTAATTTATATGTATGTATTTGTATGTATGTGGGTATATATATATATATATATATATATATATATATATATATATATATATATATATGTGTGTGTGTGTGTGTGTGTATGTGTATGTATGTATGTATGTATGTACTTGACTCCGGGTATATGTAGGTTTATATTTAGGGGTGTGTGTATTTGTATATATGTGTATGTATATGTATGGATATGTGTGTGTATGTGTATATATTCATGTATACGTATGTGGGTGTAGGTATATATAGGAGAATATATAGGCAGGGATGTGTGTATATGTATATATATATATATGTATATATATGTATGTATATGTATGTGTGTGGGTGTGCGTATGTGTTGGTGTATATATGTACCCATATGTATGTATGTGTATATATATGTGTGTATGTGGGTATAGATGTGCGTGTATATGTGTATGTATGTATAGCTAAACGGATAGATATAGGGATACATGGTTTTTTAGGTTTTTTTTTTTTTTTTTTTTTTTTTTTTGTTTAATTGTATAGAAATGTAAGGTTTTAGGTATATATGTTTATGCGCATGTATGCGTATGTTCATATGTACAAGGGTGTGTAAATGGGTAAGGAGTGGATGCCTATGGATGTATGTGTGTATATGTAGGTATATGTGTGTACATTTTTGTATGTATATATATGTATATATATATATACATATATATATATATATATATATGTGTGTGTGTGTGCGTATATATATCTGGTTTTTGCATGTGTGTGTATGTAAATATGTGTATGTGGGTGCATGTGTATTTATGTATATGTATGTGGAAAATGTGTATATAGGGTATAGGTGGATATACGTGTATATATGTGTGCGTATGTATATGTATGTATATGTATGTGTATGTGTGTATGTATTTATATGTGTTTGTGTGCGTACATGTATATGTATGTGTGTATGTGTATATATATGTATATATGTGTGTGTGTGTGTGTGTGTAGTATATACATGTATGTATGGTTTTGCATGCGTTTTGAACATAAAAATATAGGTCCTCGCCAGATTAGATAATCGTCATATTTATTGTTTATAATATTTGATTTGTAACCTGCTGTCGATATTATTTTTGTCAAATTTTCTCAATTACACAGCGTCCCTTGCAATTTTAATTTCACCCGCCCCATCTTTCTTCCCCACCACTTCCTTCCTTACCTCTCCCTCCTTCTTTAAGATTTGATCGGCCATGGTGTGTGTATTGCCACCTCGATGTGTATCCTTATACTGTTTTAGACATCCGTCAACAGTCTTTTTCCCCCTTCCACTCACACCTAATTTTAAATAAAACTCTCTCTGTTAAACCCCTCTCTTATAAACTAACATTCGTCCCACACTCTCATAATTACTCTCTCTCTAAATTCTATTTTTATTTCCGGAGTAGTTTTTTTTCTGTTTTCTTTTTGAATTTGTAGGTCTGATGAATTGGATCGTATTTACGATTCCAATGGAATATGACCATGGAATATTAGTGTTTAAGCCTTGTTATTATATCCTTACTCTGTCCTGGACATTGAGTTCTACCTGGATTTTATCCTCTCGGAAATTTTTTATTCTAAAATATACATGTGTATATATGCCCCTGTGGATTTTGCATATATATGTATATTTACCACTAATATTATCTATATATACATATATATATATACACACACCCAACATATATATATATATATATATGTGTGTGTGTGTGTGTGTAAAAAATTGTTAGAATGATCCTGTACAAAAACTTATTGATTAGACTAAAATGAGAATTGGAAAAAAGGCACCTAATATTTAATATAGTGACATTTATTTATAATATAAGAATTTTTACAGAGAAGAATTAAAACTTTGTTACTTACAATTGGATTTTCAGTGTTTTTTTGTTTTGTTTTTTCTTAGAAAAATAATTTGTTTTTTTCCTTCCTATTTTTTAAACGATTTTTTACTTTAACTGGTTTCGCTTAGCTTTTCAAAAAAAAACACATGAAAAAAATGAAAATCAAGGGACATAACTGGTTATATGTTATTTATGGTCAGGGGAATTACGTAGAATCTATTTTTGCATTGAATTAAGTATTGGTTTGAACTTGTTGATGAAAAATGTTTCCCTATTAATCCGCCTTTCTTCAGTGGTTCTGTAGTTGCACTGGTAGAATAGGAAGACATTAAAATTTGGCAGGTTTAGTCCTCCGTATTCCTCTATATGTTGGCTAAGGGGTATTTTTCTGGTGTGGGGATCCCTAATTTGTTGGCGATGAACTGTCATTCTTCGACGGAGTGTCAGGCCGGTTTGGCCAATGTAATGCTCGTGGCGACATTTGCATGTAATTATGTATATTAAATTCTCTAAGTCGCACAAGAAGTCATTTTTAATTTGGATCTGTCTTTGAAGTGAAATTCATGGCCCTCTAATAGGTAGTTGCATACTCGGCAAGGGGGTCGGTTGCATTTTTTCACCTGAGGCTCTTTAATTGTGTTCTGCAGATTTGCATTCGTCAGTATCTTTTTTTGTAATTTTGGTTGTTGTTTACTTTTTATGAATTGGATGTTAGGATTTATATTATTGATGGATGTTCGGAATGTCTTTAGTTATCCAAACCTTCATTCCACAGAATGAAACAGTCATCTTGATATCTTTTCCAGTTTTCTTTTATGTTGCAACTGAAGTCATTCCCATAGATTACGAAGTTATGTCATAGATTTTTAGTTCATGGTATCCCATGACTAGGTTGATATATGTTGGTGCAACCTTTGTCTTCATGGCTGTTTATGAGTTTTGTCGGTAGGATGTTTCCTTGAACATGAAATAATTGTTTTTTTTTTTTTTAATGAATTCTAGGCTTTCTATGATGAAATTTCTTTGATACGAATTGGTAGCCGCTAGAACAGAATTAGAGTTGGTACGTATTGAAATAGAAAAGGCACGTACTTGTGACGGCGTGCTCTGCTTGTCCGTTGTTCACCGCACCTGTGATGACATCCAAGGTCGGTTGTGTCTGCATATAAACCTGACTCGCTATGTCCACAGATTTGTCTCCTTAGCCGTAATTGTATTCAACATAAAATAACGACAACTGCTTTTCAAAATACTGGTTGGGAAATAGCAACAATACGAATTCTCACTAAACCGCCAATCTTTCTCTTCGGTTTCGATGGTTGACTGGACGGGCCCTCGCCCTTTGAAACGTCGTAATATACCAGTAGACAGTTAGCAGACTTTCTCTTCTGTTCAAGCTATCACAGGGAGATTCCAAGTAGCCGTAGAAAAAAATGTTACCTTACAGGAAACGTCACTCTCAAAGAGAAAAACAATACAACAAACAAGGGAATTTTAACCACCCCTTCAAGTAACTCATATCACAGGAGGCGTCATTTTTACCGACCTTCCAAAATAAAGAAGAGGACTTTAACCACCCCTTCAAATCCTTCCCATTTCGTAACCCCTAAAAAATGGCATTTTAGCATCTTACAGAAATGAAAAATAGTTTTACTCCCTCATCAAGACAAAAACCTGAGAAAATGGGGAGTATCATCACATGACCTTTCTCATAAAGATGCACAAGTCCCATGTCTCACTGCACAGTGATTACATTTCTTACTTTATTTTCTTTTTAACACAAAAAACATTCACCTAAAACAAAAATGAAACAGCTTTTCTCATAAGTCCCAACAATCAGAACACGCACAAAACTATAAAAAAAAAAGTCTCACCAAAATATATATATATATATATATATGTGTGTGTGTGTGTGTGTGTGTGTGTGTGTGTGTGTGTGTGTGTGTGTGGATAAACTACAACAATGCTCATCTTCAGTGGGTTCCTGTGGCGTATAAAATCATCAGACGCATGCAAGGGTGAATTTTTTTTTTACCTCCTTTTTTTTAACGGTTGAAATTGAAACAAAGTTCACACTGTCCTTTTCTTCAAAAGCACACCCAAAATGTGAAATAAAGGGCTACAAATGTTTTCTTTTTTTTTTCTTCGGATTCCACACGTATAGTGTTAAATTGTCACCTCCTTCTATCCGTATGACTCTCGGGGCTCTACGAGGTCCTTTAATCTCCTCTCCTCACCCTCACATTCTCTCACCGGCTCGTTTTCTACCGTATGCTCTTTCAGCAAACGTCCCACATAACCCACTAAAACAATCACTAGCACTAAAATATATTCTACCTCGTGATAACCAAACTATAATATTTACTGTTGGGTCCCCCTCAGTGGGGTGATTTCTGTCCACTATCGCTAACTTATCCACGAATTCATCTATTGATTTTAGTAATTGGGGTGATTTGCATACAGTTATATTTGTTTTCCTTATTAGGGTTTCCTACAGCCCTGTATACGTGCTAGTCGAAATATCTACCAAGGCCAGAAAGGAGTCTCGGTTTTCAATTTTTTTCTCCACCTTACAGTATAGTAAAGTGGGAAGGCTAAAGATTTTCCAAAATCAGAGCAGCTCATCTGAAGTTTTATAATGGCCCAGCTATGGTAGCTCTTACAGTCGCTGTCGGTTCCCTGTGCATACCCCTAACAAGTATAGTCTCCAGTCCATGGCCTGTACATTCCTAATTGGCTTCAACACTTCTAGGTAACCTTTACTAATGATCCACTTTGATCTGGTTGGAGTTATGATGATGAATAGCAAAAACAAAACAAAAAAACTCATACCAAATGCCACCGGTACTATAAACATGCCCTACTGAAAAATTCCAGGTGCATCGGCCAGTCTGAAAAGCATAACACTGAATTGGTACAACCCAACGTGACAGGCAAATTCATTTTGTAGAGGGCTACTTGCCAGTAGCCAAACCTCAAATCAAGGGTGGAAAATTAGATGACTTCCCCGGCAATGCGAATATGTCGTCGATAAAGTTAATGGGTAGGCTAGTTGCGTGGTCTGGGGGAGGAAGCAGAGAGAAGGAACTTATTGAGAGCTTCAAGAGATAGAGGGAGATGGAGAGCCATAATCGCCTATGTCCTAAAAGGACATGGCACATAAAAAGAAAGAAGTGAGTTGATTATTTTATTCCGAGCCATACACAGTGATGTGGAGCGTTCTATTATTCCTGTTTTCAGCATATCCCCAACTGAACTTTGTATGGGTTTACGCTTATGCAGTGTGGTCCGGCATAGTATTAGCTTTATAGGCAGGTGGTTATCCGTGTCTATCTTTATCTCTGCTGTTTCTGTTTAGCCTAAATCAGCGTCCGAGTCAGCCACTATATATATATATATATATATATATATATATATATATATATATATGAACATTGAAATGAACTCAATGTTCATTTTTATATTTACATACACTCTATCTCTGATATTGAGCACTTTATCCCATAAATATAGCATACTTTAAAACTATATTTCTTCATTTATATATATATATATATATATATATATATATATATATATATATATATATATATATATATACCTACGTATATGATTTATGTATACGGAATAAATCCCACTAACCAAAAAATACTATTCTTAAAAGCGTGCTCAATACAGAGTAGAGCAAATATAATTTATTCGAAAATTATAATATAAATGTTATAAAATCACTACAAAAATAGCTATTTTGTTTCAACACTTCTGGTGTCTTATCGAGTGGTGGTGTTGATGATCAATTATATAAATATTATAATATATATATATGTTGTGGATTCCAGGATGTAATCCGGTCTTAAATGAATGACAAACGCAGGAATGAAATATAGCAAATAAATGTATTGATGTAATAATACAATTGGTAATACGGTTAGCAGATCCAGAAATACGGTTAGTAGCAATAATAATATATATACAGTCTGGGAAATTCAGTATCGAGGTCTGACTTCCTTCTGAGTCTACATGCTCGCAACTGTGATTCCTACAAAGCGGTTACCTCACACTCTCACTCTCTCATCCTTTCACTGTCTCACTCCCGGGTATTCACCGGCAGCAGTACAAGTTCACACTGGGCGAGTCCACTTGTATAAAAAGGGGTGGACCCCTTAACAATATATATGTGTGTGTATATGTGTGTATGTGTGTGCGTTTGTGTGTGTGCAAAGAAAGAACAGTCAGATTTATAATTCAGAGTTCTTTAGCATTTATTTTTAAAAACAGTCCTAGATACACAGTAGAGCATAATATTATAATTATTTAAAAATATGTATTAATTGCAACACAGAAATTATCATGTTTCAAAAACAAAACCTTAATCTTAAACTTAAAATTTGAAGTTCAGTTCCATTTTCAAACGATGCTGAATAACTTTCGAAAAAATTGACTTTATTTATAAGCCAAATAGCATTATATATTTTAAGTTGGTGGGGGAATGAGAATTCAAAATATTGGCTTTTTTAACGAATCAAGATATAAGTATATTTTTATGTGGCATAGTGAAAATCCGTTAAGATTAAGTGGGGATTTGAAACTTCTGTCTGATACTGACTTCCTTTTATGCGAACGTGTCATCACAGTCTGGTTATTTGTATTTACTTGACCCACCCACTGAGTCAAGTGACACAAGGTCGGTTTTTCACGTGGGGACCCGAGTGCCTTCACTCGGGTCGCTAATCTTAGCTGGTCATAGCTTGTCCAAGCTGGTCAGAGCTGGTTTAAGCTAGTCTTAGCTGGTCATAGCTGGTCCAAGTTGGTCATACCCGTGATACTACCAGTACAGGGACGAATACCTGCGCCTAGTAAAATTATTTGTTTCATAAAGAAATACAAAATTGTGGCACAAGGCCGAAAGGGAAATGGGGAGAGGCTGGTCTTCATTCGCTAACCTAGTCCTAGTTAATCAGAATCACAACCCATTCATTCATTGCAATTTTCTCATTCACCATAAGAACTCATCCATCACCACTCAATCCTGCATATACCATAATACCGCGTATTGGCAGGGGACCTACAAAATATCCATGACGTATAAATTTCATTTGATATTCCATAGTCCGGTAAACATCAATATGTTATAAACAACCCAGAGAGTAATTTACACATAGGTATTTACTCTGTCTCCCCACTAAAACGAGTTGTGACACAAGGTCAGTTTTTAAGGTGGAGACCCGAGCGCGTACACCCGGGCTAGGAACAAAAATTGTCCGCAGCCCCCGCAGCCGTCGATTGCGCTGGCCCCAGTGTGAACACCGATCCCTCTCTCAGGTGCAATGAGAGAGCGCGGCCTCGGGCAGCTGTTTCCCAGGGCCGAGCACCTCTCAGTATGATTTTCTTCAGTTGCGACTTTGTCCTTTGCCAAAAGACAGAGACGCAACTGAGCGATGATAAATAATGTGCTACAAACCACTCCAAGGAGCAGTTGATTTAGTTGAACCCACACTGAGTCAAACCTAAACCCAACATTTGTATTAAGGACAAGACACTTTCGTTCAAAATTGCTTGTTATTTTGTAGAATCTATTATGCCATCAGTGTGTATTTTGACCTGTTTTAGCTGCAACAAAGCAACCCCCAAATCATAATACTGTCATGTCACTACACACACACACTCACACAGACAGACACACACAGATATATATATATATATATATGAAGAATAATTCGAGGAAAAGAAAAATAGTATTTGGTTTACCCCTCCCCGCCACACACACCACCATTTAATTTAGAAGGCAAATGTAAAATAGGGAAAATATTTTTCAAATTGCTTAATAAACACCCCAAAAAAATCAGAATTACACAAGGTCTTTAATAAAAATACAGATAAATTAAGCTACAGCTGTACTAATAATTTGGAAAACGCCAGAAATTTCAAAGATAACGTGCAACAAGATATCGTTAACAGTGAAACATGCAAATGTAGAGACAAAGGTAAATGTCCATTAGATGGAGTTTGCAAACCGGAAGGTGTAATTTACGAAGCCGAAGTAAAAGGTACAAATGAAAGAGCAAAATATACGTGGTGTGTACTGAAGGCAGCTTCAAGAAGAGATGGTATAATCACAAGTCATCATTCAAGCTAGAAAGCCTTAGGAATTCTACCAAACTAGCCAGCCATGTGTGGAAACTAAAAGAAATAAATAACAAAGATCCGATTGTAATCTGGAAATTTTTTTAAAAAGCCAAAACTTATAGCAATTGTTGTGATATCTGCAAACTGCGCCAGGAGTAAAAGTTAAAAATAATAACATTTCCAGAACAAAAAAAATCTACGGCATGAAAGATCGGAAATAATGACAATGCTTATAAACTAAAAAGTACTTTTTGAGTTCGTACGAACCAGTATGTACATTTTATTTACTCCCTTTTCAATACAATTTCAATATTCTTGCTTTTCTCTTCCCCTTTTATTACACTTCACGTTGCGCGTTTATATATAAATAAAGCGTTAGCAAATCATTTGACACCTTATCGCCTGAAGATGATAGTAGAAAATTGTCGATTTCAGAAAGATTTTTTTTTGGGGGGGGGGATAGTCCATAATTTTATTGGAAAAAGAAAAAGCAAGCTTTTGCTAAATGCCCTGCGACACCAAAGGTTCGGCAGTGGGGATTGCGACCTTCCACAATCAACAGAATCTTTATTCCGCGAGTTAAACAAGATGTCTAATGAAGCTGTGAATTACGCAAGGAAGAGATCCGTTGACGTTCCGATCGTTACATTCGAGAGGTCGATACCTCCGGAGGAGCGTACTCTGAGGTCGGCCGATGACTATGTGCGAGGAGTTTCGCAAGTATTTCGAGAGCCGTTTTATCAAGGAGCTGGTCTCTGTGGCGACGAGTTTCGCGGCTATTTGGCTGACTTTCTTCGCCTTGATCCTACTTAAGTGGCTAGCTGCAATGGTAGATTACAGAGGGCGATGTTCACTTGGCATTGAAGATGATCAGTAGTAGCAAGCCTCCGGGACTACGAATTATACTTGAGACGTCGCACATCTTTGTTTCGATTTTGACTATCGTGTTCAATAACTGGTTCCGTCAGGGGTCCATCCCCGACCGGATTTCCATGGATGTGATCATGTTGAAAAAGGCAAAGGTAGTGGACGAGATTTAGGTGACTATAGGCCCATAACTCTCCTAAACACAGAATTAAAGATTTAAGTCAAGATACTGACGAAGCGTTTGCAGTCAGTTGCCGAGAATTTGTTGGGACCCGAGCAGACTTGTGCTGTGAAGGGACAAACAATTCAGAACAAGCTGCATCTGATCGTCACGGTCCTAGAGAGCGTAGAAGACTACAATCAAACCGCGCTGATCAATTTAGATCAGTCCAAGGCGTTCGACAGGGTCGACCATCAGTACCTGGCTGCTGTCCTGCAGGTTACCGGATTCAAGATCGACTTCTGCAAGTAGATCAGCCTCCTGTATCGGTCCCTCAATGCTGTGGTACAGGTGAACGGGAAGTTGCGTTGTCACAGTCGGTTGGACAGAGTTGTCTGCTGACGCCCCGATTTTATGCTTTGGCATTGGAGCTCCTCCTTTTCCGGCTAAGGGACAGGGCATGCAGTCCGGCCCTACGCGGAATCACTGTCTCTGGTGGGTCTTGAGTCAGGGTTTCTGCGTATTCCGATAACGTATCCATTTTCGTGTCGTGACGCATCGACATTGAGGTAGTGCAGAAGGCGCTTGAAAGGTACGAAAAAGTGGCGGGGTCAAGATTAACCGCAACAAGTCTTCTGGCTTGCGGTTATGTACCTGGAAGGGTTCATGCTTGCGAGGTCCTTTAGTTGGACAGATCAACCCGTCCGCATTCTTAGAGTGTGGTTCGGATCCGGTCTCCAGCTGAAGTAAAATTGGTCTGAAGTACAGTCAAAGGTCGGAGCTGCAGTCCGGACTTGGCTTTGACGGTGGTTGTCCGTAAAGGGTAGAGCTGAGGTGTGTGTCACTTATGTACTCTTTGCAAGGACCGAAGGAGAGAACACGGGGTTTTTTGTCCACCCTCTTGTTGGGTGGTCGCTCGCAGGCACCAGGACTGCAGAGAGGCCATTTCCCAAAGCCCGTGTCATGAGTTGAGGAGTGGGGGCCTAGGAATGCCGCAATTGTTGTGCCATCGGCACGCCTCAATGTTGGCTTTTCTACGCCGCGTGTTGATAGAGGAGAGGACTCAATTTTGAAGAGGTGTTAAGGACGCCTTCCCTAGCCTTACTATCACTCCCACTGTTTCGGAGGCTAAGCGCTGTCGTAAGGTCCGGAATGAATCGAGCTTTCTACGAGAGTGTCGGGCAGCCTTTAAGATCATTCCGCGGTCCAGTGACCTTTCACAACCTCGTAGGCTATTGTACTGGACGACGTCGCGAAGGATCCTCTATGTGGCCAACTCAGCTTGTCGGCGACCGAGTAGCGCTTTTTCTAGTCTTGGGCACCAGCGGCGGATTATCTCAGCAACCCTGAGTTTTCTCTTACCTGGCGATTGATTCGGAATGTGCTATCTGTTAATGACGTAGCCTTCAGAGGGGGTTGGGTAGATTTGCCTGACTGTGTGTGATCTTGGTTTAGAGAAAACGGTTTCGCACGCCTTCTACCATTGTCCTCATGTGCGCCTGTTTTGGGACTATGTCGGCGAGTTGACAGCTCGTATCGACCCCAAGCAGCTCGTACCCATTGATCTCGCATACGTGTGCGATAATGTATCACCCCCATTCTCTAGGGTGAAACGGATGGTGTTTTTTTTACGTTGCTAGCCATGTTGGTGGTGTTGATGTTGAGGGAATCTTGCGATACGAACATTATTCGCATAGGGATCTGGTCAGATTTTTTGGGCACCAGCTCAAGATATAGATCAGAACTGATAGAAAGCGTTTGTTATCGACAGATTTCAGCGTAAGGTGGATAACTATGGGGAGCCTGGTTCGTGTGAACGTGGCTAGGCTTGATTTTCTTTTTTAAGTCCCCTTTGACGCAACTGGACGGTTTCTTGTAACCCCCCACCCAATAGTTAGACACTATTGATTTACCTAGTTAATGTAAGTGTTGTTCCTGCCACTCTCTTTTGTTATGAGCTATGTCGAGATTCCCAACCCTCTTCGGTTTGTTTTTGTCCCCATTTTTATTTCGGTTGGGTCCATCTTTGATTTTCCCACTCTGTCATTTAATTTTTCCATCCCACTCTATTAGTGAGTGTGCTTTTCTTGATTCTGTCTAGAGGCGGAATACAGTGGCCGCTTCTATTATTTTTGAGGAGTGGACGTGTCCTACTAACATCTGTTAAGTTTTAGTTTGTTTTTGTTATATTTTTAGTTTGTGTTTTGGGCTCATCCCCTCCTTCCTCATTTCATATTCAGGAAATAATTTTATATACAGTGATACCTCGGCTTAAGTCATTTCAAGTTAAGTCATTTTCGAAGATACGTCGGTTTTTCTTAAATATTATATGGAAAAATAAAACACGCCTTAGGTCGTTTTACTCGAGTTCATGTCAGCTGTTAAAATATTAGGAACGTCAAAACACTAAAATAACAATAAACACATACAAAAACATATATTTAAATAAATTTTAAAATAATATTATGTATATATCATAAAATCATTAAAAACAAAAAAAAATTTGCATAATAAAATATGTTCAGCAATTTGTTCTTATTTAAAATTCCTGCCCACAGGCAGCAATCATGGATTGTTTTCCATTCCAAAGCCGATTATGGATTCAGACTTGTTTATATCTGTGCTCTGCTGTTGATGTTCTTTCAGTTACATTTCAATTGTGATTTAGAATACATTTTTGCCCATGTCTCCAAAAAAAGTCCTGGTGTAAGTGCTAATGCTGAGAGTAAGGCTATATCACTGGAAGATAAGGTGGAAATTAATTATTTTATTCAGAATACAGTATGTACATATCATAAATGCTGTAATAGGCAATTGGGAGTGCTTATTTGTGGTTTATAGTTTGGTTATTTTAACAAGTTGTTTTTTGAAATAAGTCATGACCTCTGGGACCACTTAATGACGTAGGGTGAGGTATACCTGTATTTTCATAAGAAAAAAAGAAACCAAAAAGAGACATTTTGAACCTTGCAAATTTTTATACCATGTGGTGTTTTGTAGGTTTCCTGTAAATATGTGGTATTGTGAAACATGTAAGATTGAGTGATTGATGAGGTCTTGTGATGAATGAGTAAATTGTAATGAATGAATAGGTCATGAATCTGATTAGATAGGTTTAAGATAGTTACGGTGAACCAGTATTAACCCACTTCCTTTTCAGCCTTGTGCCACAATTCTTGGAATAATGGAAATAAAAAAACTTATCACCTGAGGATATTGAAAGGCTGAAACCAAGTTAGTCTGATTGGCTGATCTAATGTTTTTTAAATTTAAAGGCTTTGCATGTTAAATTCTTATTTTCTTTATATGTGTATTGAGCACTTTTTAATACAACTGTTTCCTTGCCTAAAACAACTTTGACCAATAACTGTTTATATATATATATATATATATATATATATATATATATTTACTAGTAGAAAATACAAGTATAAAAAGGATTAAAAATAATGGAAGCCCTAATATTAAAAAAGGTAATGCCAACACTCAACAATAACATTAACTACAAACATGGCCAATTAAAAATGAAAAATAAAAATTGCCCTTAACAATAGCTAAATAAATGGTCAAAAGCACTCAGATATACAGAACTTTTGGATAGTTTTTACACACTTTGTGTCCAGAAAAGAGAACATCTTTAGCGCAAGGAGAATGAAATAAAAAACTTAATCACAGTACCTTGTCAGTCATTTTTAACAAAACCTGTATAAAAGAGGAATTACTGCCAAAATACACAGTATATATATATATATATATATATATATATATATATATATATACACACACACAAAATACTGTCTGATCCACCAAATGTATTCAAACAAAAACTGAAATTGTATTGATTCTGTGATAGGAGGTCAGTTCATGATTTTAATGCTTTACAAAATCATGTTTACTTCAAAGGTTTGAACAATAAGTTGAATACTACTTTACTACAGACTAACAACAGAAACACCCACTCTTTCTGTCACGAAGAAAGGAAGCATTAATCTATTAAGATTTATGGAGTTTTTTTTCCATTTAGTTTGAATTAAATTAATTTAAATCTCATCCATATTTATCTGATATCTCTCCATTACATGACAATAGTTACAAAATTAATTTTCAATAAAATTAAAATAATTCATTAAATAATTTTGAATCCTGTAAAAAATGCTGCATTGAGGATTGAATCAAACGGCAATTAATTGACTTCAATGTTATATTTTCCATATTTATACTTTTTGTTAAAAATAATAAATGACTATAGCAGTAATTCCAATAGTATAATTTTATGTAAGGAAGACAAATACCCATGAGAATTGATATTCCATTCACAAGTGGCAGACAAGTTAGGCTCACTAATTCAAACTATCCAAAGCAAAACAGAAGGCAAGACTGAACAAGTAAAATCTACTATAATTATATTTATAATATAAGTATAAATCAGGGAGTTCAATAAATTTTACTAATCAGTTTTTACAAAATAAATTGCATTATTATTGTTATGTGATTGATTTTCAGCCCTAAACTATTTATGTGATATTTTTAATGTGGCATTTTGAGTAACAAAAATGAAGTGGAAATGACCCCCATTTGTATCTGGATGTCTGTGTTCTGATTGTATTTATGATTATTTGTATGCAATATGATAATTACTTTAAATTATATTTTCTTAAGGTCATCAAATGTTGCTGCTTTGTTGTATCACTTGCAAATTATCAGAACTACTACTACTACTGTTATTACAACAAATGTTTAGTGCAAATTTGATAAATTCTAACACCCGCAAAGGTAATTTAGTAAAATGTTGACCATTATGTGTGCTTAAACCATTGTTTAAGACATTTCAGAGTGATTTGCCCTTAGGCCTTACAATGAAGCAAAGATAGCCACCAGGATAAGAAAGCTAATAATACTAATTAAAATATCTTACTAAAGAATTCTAGAAAGACATTTAATTTAGCTTAAAACACAAAGATAATCTTGATAAATGTCTGTTACTTTAATTTAAAGTACTTTAAATTTTCTCTACATCAAAAGGTACAGAAATATTGTAATAAACAAATTATTTCCAACACAACAGGAGATCATAATCAGATGAACAATAGAATGATTTTCTTTCTCACAATATTGTGAGTGCCTTTCTATAATGATAGCTACCTTTCTGGATAGTTGGTATTTTCTCAGGACAGAGTAGCTACATGTATTTCATGGACTACACATTAGAAATTCCTGACCCAAACAAAGATGAATTTGTTAAGAGAAACTGTCAGAATCTTAAAATGGGTTTATTTATATATATATATATATATATATATATATATATATATATATATATATATATATATATATATATTATTTATGAGTATGTATACAGTGGTTTTAAAAATGTTTGTTAAATTTTATGTTTAGTCTATATACCATATTTTCTTTAATAAAAATTGGTTTTCCTATTAATAAAATCATGAAATTCAAACTCAAATTTAATACCTACAAAAATATTGCAAATTATTATAGCTAAGTGTAGCTTAGATTTGACACAAGGTTATTAATAGAGGGCATTCGGTAAGAAACAAACTCACTAGTGAACAATAATGATCAGAAAAACTGGCTTGTTAAGAACTAAACTATAACAAGATGGCACCCAACAAATTTATAAAGGATTCTTCCATTACAGGTTTTAAAGTTTTACATATTTAAATTTTTTGTGCTATCCTAAAATTTGTGCAATTTAACTATGGAAAAAATTACTTAGCTAATGCCTAGTTTTCACAAACTTCTTACCTGCTGTTTGTATGCTGACACTTAGAATTGCTCACAAAGGTTAAATAGCAATAGTCTGTAGTACATTCAGTTGGCACACACTGTTAAAATCCAACAAGATTTTGGGTAGCACTTCATGTCTACTTATATTACATACACACAAATTATATATATATATATATATATATATATATATATCAGATACTGGATCTGATCAACAATGCCAGCACTACATCACAACACCAGCTTCCCATTCCTGCTCGCCACAGACTAGATTGACCTCCCTTCAATTGTCAGACCATCTAACCCAAGGCTACTAAGGAAGCAATTGTAAATAAACTTTGTATTAATCTTAAATATTCTTGTTCTGTTGTCCATTTTGTTTCACCTATCAGATTTCATGTTTTTAAGTTAAAGATGTTAGTGGGCCTCTTGTGACCTCAGACCAATTCAAGGCACTTGGGTCATGTCATATCACCCCCCCACACACACATCAACCACCACTCCCCGGGGTTCTACTATAATTTGTAATCTGACATTTTATATTACTTCAAACATTATTTTTAGTCAATACCCATATTTCAGTAGACACCCTATTTTTAAACAGTGTGCATTATGTCTAACAGTCAAGAAAACTTAAAGTGTATTTTCTTTATTAAGTTTTCTGGTCGGTAAATGTAAATACATAGTTTAAAAAAATGTGGTGTTTATCAAACTCAGATATCCACTAAAAATAGCATTAGATTTAATATACAGATATATTATGTGATTGAGAAAACCAGCAACTTAGATTCTTTCTTTATTATGAAGTTGGAAAGTCCATTAATGCATTTGATTGAAGGATTTGCTGTGTATATGAGTCAGTCATATTGTAATAATTTCATTTGTAGTTCATGTGATGTTAGATAGCTCATTAACTGGCCATAGACTGGTATTTGATTGATACCAGCTGGGTCAACTGGGTGAAGAGGCATGATGTTGAGAGACCCAAAACCTTTAATGATCTCAGGGTTGCATCATTGAAGTTATGACCAGCTACATCATCTCAATTTATTTATATATGTAACTGGTGCAGCTATAACCAACTTAGATGTGAAAAATATTTTCAATTTTCCATAAAAAAAAATTCTAAATTTTCAAAAACTTCACAATTCAAAATGTTTGTACAATATACAAATTACATAGAAAATTTAATATCAATTTGCAAGAAAATTTCCTTTCTGCTTTTGGTAACTCCAGCTCTATCTGATTAATGCAAAATGGATAATGTTTGTGAATTCCAATTTCTGTAAGTTAAATGTTAAAAATAAAGGTTTAATTTTTAAAAATTGCCTCAAACACTAATAATAATGCATTGGTCCATTTGAAAACAGCTAAAATGGATAGCACATATAACTCAAAGAGAGAATAATGACATTAGATGCTAACATTCTATACTATCCAAAACAAAAGGCAAGAAAGAGCATTAATAACTACTGAATATGAAAAACCTATTTTCTTGAAAAAAGAAAGATTTTATAAATTTCAACCAAAAGCAGCACCATCTGCTCAGTCAACAAATGTCAAATGATTCCTTATAAGGAAACAGCTAATATAAACTATTACTAATATAAAAACCATTACTATAAAAATAGAAACTTGTCTCTACTTGATGAAATTTTCTATGGCCAATACATGTTCTATGAAAATGTCAATGTTCTAGACATTCATATTCTGATTTACTTGAAAGGACTGCTTGGAAATTTCTTTGCCTAACCTCATATAATGAATATTGACAATATTAACAGTGTTTTAAAAGTAACAAAAAACTAACTGGAAATCGTGTAATGTAATATTGGAAGACTAAATGAATCATTTTATTGGATCACAATTAAATTTTTAATAGAATAACTAGTTTTGAAGTATTAGTAGTAATATTATTCAAATTTCTGAGATGAAGCATTGTCAGTTAATATTAATTTTTGACAAGTATCTCTCATTTTATTTCTGCTACTTTTTATTTCAAAACTTCTACTATTATAAACCATTAATAACTTAATTAGTAAGGCAGATAACCTAAACAAGCAGACTTCCCAAGGTTAAAAGTTACAAGTTATACAAATCTCACCTGGACTTATTTATTTTAATATTGATTCATGATACTCACTCACAATTGTAGAATGAAGAATGTTTTGAAATTTACAATAAAAAGCAACAAGTAACATGAAATAAATACTAGTGAAAAATGAATAATAATCAACTGTCTTTTTTCCAAACTTCTAAAATGTAGTTTTGCTATTTATTTATGATTCTAGGGATTATTTGAATTAATATTTTTCTTACATTTTCACCAATGCACTCTCCAACTTTTTTGAAACTATTTTTTTTTTATTTCACTAATGAAAAAAATTTGACACCCACAGGATATATTGAAGGCAAGAGAGATTAGAGGGGAAAATAACACATAGCCTAACAAACAAATCTGTGTAAATGGTTGGCAGAACAGGGTTTAGGAGAGATAGTAAAAAGACAAAATTTACTAAGAGTTACAAAGACTAGGAAATTGTGGAGAGCCATAATTGTTTATATCCTGAAGGGACACAGCACATAGCAGAAGAACGAGCTTGTGTAAATGGTTGGCAGAACAGGGTTTAGGAGAGATAGCAAAAAGAGAAAATTTACTAAGAGTTACAAATAACAAAAAAATGTGGATAGCCATGATTGCCAATGTCTTAAAGGGACATGGCACATAGAAGAAGAATGTTAATTTAATGTTATTGTTGTCCCTTTGCTATTATATTCATTTCTTTAACAAGCACTGAATTTGTAACCTTTTCTCTATTGATTCTTCAATTACTGCCTCATGAGTGCAGTAAGAATAGCAAATTACCTCAGATATGCTAATTTCACAATAGAAAGTAGTTTTTTTTTATGGGGTGGATTAACTAAACATCAGCTTAAGTTAATCCATCCCATACAAACCTACTTGCTACAGTCACCTAGCATGATGAGTCTATGGCTTTATACCATATGAGAATCTATAGGGTTAATACACACATGAGCTTAAGTTGGTTAAGGATAAAATATTAACTAGATAAGAGAAAATGTAATTTCCACATCAAATTAGAAGTTACAAAACTTTAACATATGTCTTTACACTGTTTTTATTATATACATAAATGTTATAATGGTAGAGAATATCAGTGGTTTATCTACTTTTCCTGAGAGATAGAGGAGGATTGTGTGAAAAACTGTATCAAATTACAGAAATGACATTGGTTTCCTTTATGTTTCTTTATCATCATAAACAAATATATCAGATTTTCTTTCTGATTCTTTAGGATGCAAATTGTCATCTTCTCAAATATAAACTGTAATTCTTTCAAATTTTTTCATATCTTACTTATTATAAAACGCAGATTGTGTGTGTGTGTGTGTGTAACGTTTATATATTGGATCGGATTTCCTACATTTTTCAATCGATTTCAACAAAACTTCACTTTTTTTTTGGTAGGTAGTGTTTCTTATTGTCGTGCACACTTTTTTCTTTATTTTTACATTCAGAATGCTTTAAAAATTCCATTTACAAGACAATTGTTTATGATAAAATTCTATTCAATCGGTAGACTCATAACGATTGAAAACAATGTTTTTGAGTTTGGGTTTGACCAATTCGTAAAAAAAACAAAAAAACTAATTAAGACATGCGTGTCTGTCAACCTTAAACAAATAATCTTTGTCAGTTTTATTTTTCAGTCTTTATGATGGTCGATACTTGATCAATCTCTTACTGCTACATCCCCGGGCAATGCCGGGCTCTACTGCTAGTATAAGATAAATCCATTTCTCATAAATTAAAAACCCAACGTGTTCTCTGGATGTTTTGAGTGCAGTGTTACCCAACCTATTTAAACAATGGCATACCTAGGAGAAAATGAAAATATCATGGCACACTTAGCAAAATATTTAAAGGGTATATATTTAGATGTTATGAAATAAAACCATAGATTTTAAAAAAAATAAACACACAAATATCAGCTTACTTTATTTCAATGTTTCTGTTCAACTATTTGTGCATCTTATTTAGTAAAATACTAATGCTGTACAATTACTACTTCCACACACACATATATACATACATACTGTGACAACATTTTGTGGCACACTCATGTTCCATGGCACAGCAGTTAAGAATCACTAGTGTCTCAGCAATTCTTTTGGATCATTAATTGAACAAAATTAAATCATGAATATGATCAACAATTTCAAGAGTTGACACTGTTGAGATATAACACGGAGATAAACCTGGTTCAACATTTTATGGTATGAGAATGACTAATGATATTTGAAGCAGGAAATAATTAAGATAAAACTGTAAAAAAAAGCTCTTAAGAAAGAGAATAAAGAAAAAGAAAGAACAGATTAAAGATAATAATTAGAAGTCATAAATTGAGTTTACAGAAGAATTTAGAAGATTTGAACCTGAAATAAACCCAGTTGTATTCATTAAGATTTTGTAAGTCTAAATTTCTGCCAACCTACCCAGTTGTCTCTTATGCAATATGACAAAGATTTATGGTATTCTAAAAATTCCCAAATTCCAAAGAAGAATTCTTGCTATGCTTATTGAAAATATGATGAAACCTGTCAAACATTTATATCATTACTAAAAAATCCAACATCAGAGATTTGGTCTGATTGCATTCCACAAAAGGCCATCTGTTTTTTTAGACAAAGAAACATTATGAATATCTTATTGAAAAACATGCAATAAATCAATAACATAAACTTTTAAATTTTCTTATATAAATTGGACAGCACTCAGGGTACACAGTGAAGTCCAGAAAAAATGAGGAGACTACATAGGCAAAGTTCAGTTTGATCATTTCCTCTGGTTTCTGCCAACAATGAATTTACAGACAAGATAGATACAGCCAAATCCAAGGTCTTTCAAATTGTTATGAATTACTACTAGAATAATTTTCCTGCTGGATGATTATCAAGCAGGATACATAGAAAGATTAATAATTCTTTACTCCTTATGTACTTTTAGATACTTCAATTTCTTTCTATTAAACCTGCTATTAGTATTCAACAGAGTTTGTTGTTTTGTGCTGTGAAACCGTTTTTCAGCAGAAACAATAAGTTCCCATATTTGCAAGAATTTCACTCCTGGAATTTCTGCAGAATCACAAAAATCACTGAGTGAAATCCCTGTAGAAATATGGTTACCTTCCAGATTGCTGATGATGATCAAAAACACTGCCAAGTTACAAAGCCAAGATTACTACATTTTTATTAGTGCTGGGACAGGAAACAACAGATTGACAAAACAAAATGAGAGGTAGTGCAGAGCAGAGCCTTTTAGACTATGCTGCATCTTGGGTATCAACATCTCCACAATGGAAGTTAATATACCATTTCTTCAAAATTGAATATGGTGGACACATCCAATGTTTGCACCAGAGACAGAGTTCTGAAGTAATGGGAACTTCATGATGGTTCAAAATTCAATGTTTGAAAAATCAAAGGTTAATCAACGCCTCTGTAAGGCTAAAATTAGTCATATATTTTCTATTAGAAAAAATTTCAACATTTACAGATACGAATGTGTATTTATATACAAAAGCAAATTTGATAACTTTTTTTTATCTTTTATTGCATAATATAAATTAGTAAGTTCTAATTAGTACTGCATTTTAAAGATGTAATTTAATTAATTAATTAGTTCTAATATCTAACAGATTTGACTCCAATAAATCCCCAAAGTTTGAAAAGTGCCATATTTTGTTGAAGAAGAAAAACTTCAGAATCAGATTTTATTTTATTCTAATTGTGGACATTTTTGTAAACACAATACAGTCAAATTATGATAAAATCTAATGAATGGATATTTGAAACTAAAATTAACAAAGAAAGAATAATATGTATCAAATAGAGGATAATTCCCCAGTATTCAAAATCAATCTGTTTGACAATATTGACTATATTTTTCAATGTGCCTCCATTTACTCTACTTTAAAGATTATCTTTTCCAAGTTATGATTCAAAAAATTAAAAGAAAACCAATGAGCTTAATTCTACTTGAAATGTATGAAGAGTAACTGAGATTAAGCAATTACATGAGAAAATACAGGGCAAGTTTCTCATAATACAGTGATAGAAAAAATATATAAGAACTTTTGAAAATTTACGTTATTTACATGTGGACTAGTGTCCTCATCTTTGTTGTTGTTATCCAAATGTTTTAAACATTGTGCCTTCCGGCCTTGATCATGTGTATGTTGACCTGGGTAACCTACAGAGAATTTCAAACTGAACAGTTTATTTAATCTATGGGGAGATGAGAACAATAGTCTGAATGTAAATAACATAAATAATGATAACTTCTCATCCCAGAAATTCAGACAGAAAATGTGACAAATTTTCACAAGTAGACCCAGGGAACCAAATATTCTACTCTCATTTTTTCTCTTTCTCTCTTCAAATATTAGATTCTGAAAGATCCACACAAATTCAGTAAATACTATTTCTAAGGATTCAATATTTACATTGCTACAATACAAAGTTGATGTCTCATTTAGTGACACGTTTTCATTCACATTAAACCATTGAATAAAATATAGAAATAGAATATGATAGATGATGCTTCATGATGCAGTATTATAAACCCTGATTTAAGTATGTGTGTATTTATAAATTTCGTTATTCCAGTGTTGTACCTCACTTAGCAGATAATTTATTCCTCAGGTTTATTTTTATTGTTGGGACATAATTCCACTGAAGTAAAAAAAAAAAAGCATCAATTTGGCTTTTGGTCAAGGAACTACTAACAATTTGGCAACATAACAATGGTTTTAGAAATTTCACTTCAGAGTGGAGAATTTTCTGAATGAGCCACCCAAAGTTGATCCACAAGCATCATCATTGATGATATATTAAAAAATGTAGAAAATAAAGTAAGAACAAAAAATGAAGTTCTTTTAGCAAATTCTTCTAAGCACTCCACATTATTTGGCTGCAATAGAAATGGTGAAAAAACTGAACAAATGGATCTCATGTAAACTGAGAAAAAATTCAGAAACTGCATCATTTTGAGATATGCATCTTTTTGAGATATGCATATCATTGCTCAGAGTAGTAAAGATACATATCTGAACTATCATTACTTGTGATGCAAAACACATCCTTCCCTATAATTATTTTCTTTAAAATGATTTCTTTCTTTTTGAAAGTATGGTGCATTATCATTCATTTCATATGGTACCACTGAATAAAATGTCAGTCATTATTATACCCTGATTTGTTCTGACTATTCTTCTTGTTTTTATTGTTGACATCACAATATTTTGACTGTTTTACCCTCTGGTCTTCTTTGGGTATTTATGGCAGGTGGTAACCATCCAAGAATTCAACAAACTGAATCCTTTATTCAATCTACAGGGTAAATTGTCTTCATTCCACTACTGATACAAAAGTGTTAACTATGCTGCCTCTTATGGTCCTACCAAGGATTGAACTCACCATCCTTGGCTAACAAATTTCTGAAGATATTAAGACTCTCGCTCCTCAGCTTAATCAGTGAGAGTAGCAGGCTTGTCTCCTTTGCTGCCAAAGTAGATTTAACCTTTAAGTTTACTTAAATTTCTCCTGACTGTTAATTTTTCTGTTGTCTGAATTTGCCTCAAGGTTGGCTTTCCTACATTGTGCATTGACAGGAGATTTGATTATGGAGGGGATTGTTAGGGACGCATTCCCTTTCCTTAATATCAGTCCCTCATCTTGTGGGTTGAGCGACATCGTAAACCCCAGGATCAATCGGATTTCCTTCACAAGTGTTGGTCAACCTTGTTGGCCATTCCTCAGTCCAGTGACCTTTCACAGCCTAGGAAGGTCTTCTATCATCTTCTAGTGAAGGGGATCGTGAAGGATTCCCTACATGAGCAGCTCGACGTGACAGAGGAGGAGTTTCACTCTTACTGGTCTTGGGCAGCAGTGGCAGATTACCTTAGTAACCCTGAGTTTTCGCTTACTCGGCAATTGGCTCGAAACCAGATGCCTCTCAATGAGAAGGTCTTCATATGGGGCTTGGCGGATTTGCCAGACTGTGAACGATGTGGCCTTGGTCTGGAAGAAACACCTTCACATGCCTTCTACCATTGTCCCCAGGTACACCCCTTTATGGGGCCATTTTGGCAAGTTGACGGCTTGTCTCACTCCTGAAAAGCTCGTGCTCGTTGATCGCACATATGCATGTGACAATGTGTCACCCCTGTATTCCAGGGTGAAACAGATGGTGTTTCTTATGCTGCTGGCCACAGCCCAAATGGTGATTTTGATGATGCAAATGGAGAAGGTCTTGCAAGGCAGACATCTTTCTCATCAGGATCTGATCCGATTCTTTGAGCATCAGCTCAAGATGAAGATTAGAACTGATAGAAAACGCTTGCATTCGACAGTCTTCAGCGAAAGGTGGGTGAAAGAGGTGAGCTTGGTTCGCTTGAACGGGGCTAGCTTTGATTTTCTCTTTTAAGTCAACATGTCACATTGGGGTGGTTTCCTGTAAAACCCTCACCTTGGTTAGGTTAAGCAAGCTCTTGTGTACCTAGTTAATGCGAGTGAGTGTTGTTCCTGGCCTGTACCCGGCTACATCTTTGGTTATCATTCAAGTTGAGATTCCCAACTTCCCCAGTTTATTTTGGCTCCATCTTATCTTGACTGAGTCAGCTATTTCTTTCTCATGTCTGTGTATATTTTCTCCTTTTCCCACTCCCTTCGTGAGAAAACCTCTTGATTCTGTCCAATGGGCAGAATACAGCGGCCTCTCCTTTTTGAGGGTTGGACGGGCCCTACTAACATCTGTTATGTTTAAGTTTACTTTGTGTTCATATTTAGTTTGTTATTGGGCTCATCTCCCTTCCCACTCATTTTTTCATCTTTAGAATTTTATATATCATTTATGATCATGAAATTTGTATGGTATGGGGTGCGTTTTGTAGGTTCCCTCCTTCAGAGGATGTGGTATTATGGTGTATGAAGGATTGGTTGGCGATGGATGAGTTCTTGTGGTGAATGTGCAAATTGTAATGGGTGAATGAGTCATGAAGCAAATTAGCTAGATATAGGATAGTTAGTGAAGACCAGCTTCACCCCCCCTCCTTTTTCGACCTTGTGCCACAATTGTATTCTAATATACAATAAATATCAATTTTTCTATTGTCTGGTGAAGTACTGTCACTAAGTTTATTGATCAAGATCTTGTTTATATCAGTTAACTCTACCTTCATCTTTGTCTCTTCCACTAAACCAAAATAGATGCCTTTTTTGCACCAGCCAACCTAGAGATTGAACTTACAATAGTCAAGTAACTTGATTTTCTTACGAATGCTATTAAGTATTAGACTATGACTTCTATATGATGGAAACTTGAAGCTAATGTTACCTGTTTGCTTCTTCAACTTAAGAGTTTATGAGGGGGTGCAGAAATGTTCTCAGCCCAACTAAGAAGGGATTCCAATATAAATTCAGATGTTTGCTCATTTAGTTTCTGAAAAGTATCTTCTGTTATTTCTATGCACATTTGAAATTCACTGTCATTGTTTATTATTAAACTCTAATTAAATTTCTGCACTTGCTTGATTTTTATGTCTCCAATATCTAACTCACATCCTTGTCATAATCTGCTTTCTATTTTTATGTGTTTAGTTAATCCATTTTTTTATCCGTATGAAAGCTATTTCTTCCTAGTACATGTTTCAGATTATTTGGATATTTTTTCCATGTACATAAAGTTTTTCTAACATTTCATGGAGTTTCTTCATGCCATATTTTATTGAATATCTTCATGTAATCTGAATATAGTATAGATTTTTATGCACTTATACATTATGAAGAGAAAAATTGCATTTCTTGTTCCAGTGTTTTGAACAAAGTCCTATTCTTGCCTTATTTCTAGTCTAATTCTGTTACAAGTTCTATTTATTAGAATCCTAATTATTCCTTTAGTTATGAGTCTAATTAGGCTGATTTTTTGATGGTGTTCACATTCAATTACACCGGGTTTCTTCCACAGCACTATGAAGATTGATCTACTGAAGAAGTTACCTGACAGCTTTCATAATCCCCCTTATAAACAATGACCTCACATGCTTTGCTGAGGTGTGAATCTTTCCTCAGCTAAAAAAACATAAAATGTACATATATGTATTGATTTTATTTACCTGATTTCTATACTCAAAGGAAGATATTGCAATGTATTTTTAACAATATTTCCAAAGGTACAAATTTTTATCATTTCGCATGTTGAACTCTAAATATTATTGTGTTGGTTCACTACAAGCTTTCATTAAAGATAATATCAGAATAAATTTAAATAACAAGAACTAAAAACAGAATGTGAAGGAAAGTTTTATTACATATTTATGACAAGCACAGATATTTTCAAAAGAAAGAAAAAGGTACAAGGAAATTCAAATATCAGCATTCATACTTTTAACCTTTTAAAAGCAATATCCAATCAGCAGACAACATTTTAAAGTATTTCTGCTGAGTCACTTCCAGCAGAACAATATATTTAGCTTTACAAAAAAGGCTTTAGTTTGTATAACAAAAAAAACCTTGGATTATTGGTGTGTTTATCAGAGATATATTCACCAGTGCACCAACTTCAATGAGTTGTCACCACTAAGATAGCATAAGTTGCATGTTAACTCATCACCTATTCAACGGCAGAAAAGAAAATGCACTATGCAAGTCAATCTTTAGTAATCAGATGGGTCAGATGCTGTGAATAACAAGACAACAATCCAATTACTCAACAATATTTTATTCATTATTTCATTCATTTTAATTACCAAGATGAAATGCTGATAAAATATTTTCTACTCAAGTCTACCTTGATCTGAAATGCAAGAAATGTTCAGAATATAATTTACCATTTCAAATTCAAATCACTGTGCCAAACTACAACCATCAGTAATTTTATTCAAGGTTGGTTGAAGTATATGTTTATACTTTAGTCCGGTTATGAACTTTTCACATACATACAAACTTTACATATCTACGCATTATTGTAACAGTGAATGTACTTTCTTGTGTAGCTATAAACTTACTTACCTTAAGTAAAATAAATTGTTAATTAAAAGAAAAAAAAATGCTTATATACAAGAAATAAGCCACAAACTCCATAATATTTTTTTTTCAACTCTAGTAATTTGTTAGAAAATTAATTCTAATCTTAATGTTGTGACAAAGTTGTATTCTTTTTCTTTATTTTAATATTTTGTTTGTCAATTTGAATATTTAAAATTAGAAAGTGATTCTAAGCTAAATCTTTCACCCACTTACATTTGAACTCATCTGTACTTGGAAAATGAACAGAATATTCAGAATTTGTAAAGCACTCATAAAAGAAAAAAACATCTTTAGATACCAACAACAGCTATAAGCCAAACATTAGCGTATGTGAGATATGGAATATTTATTCTGAATACCAACTCTGTTTCAATTAAAGTTAAAGAACTTTCCCAGAAGAATCAATATCTACAACTGGCAATAAATCGGATAATGTATTAAAAAAAAAAATGACAACAAAAATTAAAATATTAAAAAAGTAAATAAAGAATAATCTGTAATGAAAGAGGTTAGCAATTGTAATGATATCTTCACATTTGGTTGAAAATTGTAACAATCTCAAAATAAATTGAACATGTTCATGGATTTTTTTATATATTTATATACAGACCTATGTGTGTAATGTTACATAATTCAGAAAAGGAGGGAAAATCGGGTAATTTGCTTTTTAAGCCCTGCGTTATCTAATAATTTCCCAAATATTTATTTAGATGTAAATTAGATGCTTAATTCGAAAATAACAAAGAAATTTTGATAAAATCTACTGTTTTGGAGTTATCAACAAAAGTTCACTCATTTGCATCACGGTAGCCATCACTGGCATTGTTTGCATATATTTGCTGCAGATAGACATTAAATTGTCTTGATTATTGTGCATGCAATGAGTACTCAGTTGCGCAGTAATTGAGACAAGTAAGAACTGTAAAAAGGTTGTTATCTACATAATGTTCCACGCAAATCTAATCAGCAGCTGATGTATGCAAACAACGTCAGTAATGGCTGCCATGTGGTAATGCAAATGAGTCCAAACTTTTATTGTCGATAACTACAAAACGGTAGACCTTATCAAAATTTCTTTTATTTTCAAATTAAGCATATACATTTACACCTAAATATAACTATTTGGGAATTTTTTTATTAGATACTTAGTGCAGAGCTTAAAAAGCAAATTAGCCGAAAAATGCTTTTTTTAACAAACTTAACCTGCTTCTGAGTGAGGAGACCAATGTTTCTTTCAGAAACTTCTATAAAAAGTCAGTTCACCCGGGGAGAAAAAATTCACTCTGCAGGGGAAACAAGAGAGTAAAAAGAGAAAGAGGGTCTGTCTCTTTTCTTTTTACACTATTTTATACAACATCATCTCATAATAACTAAGGAAAGTTATAAAAGATTTTATTAAAATAATAAGAAATAATACTTAATTAAAAAGTTTAAATTAATATTAAATAGTCAAAGTTTGAAGTTTGTTTTATACACTTTTGTGAGAAGTGTACTAAAAGAAAGTCAGACAGTTTGTGAAAAATTGTTGCATTTCATTTATAGGTAAAAGTTTTGTCTTTTTTTAGAATTGGCTCTAAAATGGGCTGCCAAAAATAATTGTCATGGCAGACTGTTGGTGATACATGTTTGCAAATTTAAAAAATTATGTTCCCCTTGTATTTTTCTGTACAATCAAAAGGGTTGATTTCCACGGACATAAATTTAAAGTTGAAAGCTGTTTGATCCTCTTGTGTGAGTATATAAAAATACATGTCAGTGAATAGTGACAGGCATCAGATACAAAGGAGGCTGGCTGACGAAGCAAGTGTCTTTGGCATATTCACATGTGAAAGTCACTAGGAGAAAAGGCTTCAACATTCACAAGGACAATACTGACAACAAAAAGGAAGAAGAAAAACTTGCCAAATAAGATGGGGTAATCTTACAAAACAACATTTTTATAGTCACATTTATATAATAATAAACTTTCAATAATTGAACATTTAATTAGGTATTTTTGATTATTTTATAACTGAGATTAATCAAACTGGTGTAGGGTGTGCACATGGCATTGTAGTTTTCAGTGCAGATTAGCATGCTGAATTCAGATTATCACAAATATGACACTTTGAGAGGTATGAATCTATCTCTTCCATCTTTCCCTTAGCTAGAGGGTTTCAAACCTTGGTTGGCAACCAGTCTAAGAGAAGGACATCACTAAATTCAAAACCGGTTGGGAGTGTGGCTCCACTAGCATCTTGTAAAACTCTACTCTAAGATTCTACTTGCTGCAAAAACCACAAAGCAACATATAGTGTAGATAGGCTGTGGCCTTCCCTTATCCAATAGAGGAGTTTACTTACAAGACTTAAAACTAAACATATAAGTAAACTGACTGAAAATAAAATAAATAAATAACAGTTGTTCATACCAAACAGACGCTTGAAACCTTGTAAAACGAAATGAGATTTAAAAAAAAAAACCGTTACTGTTGTGTTGTGTATATCACTCAGTAACTGTTTTCAATTTTAGGAAATTGCCTGGTAAAATTTAAATTTTTTAATGTAATAAAATTGAAAATTTATTAAAAATAAAAAATGAACTTCAAGAATGAGTTGCTTTTTTTAGTTTTTAAAAATCTACCTTTGCATAGTAGCTCTCTCTAGCCATAAAAATGTTTCGGTTTATTTGAGGAAGCAAAGTTTGAGAATTTGTTTTTCCTTTTTAAAAGAACTGTTAAAAACAACTAAATACCAGATAGAGAAAAATTAAAAAAAAAAAAAAAAAAAAAAAAGAAGCAATGAAAGAAACACAAAAAAAAGCCCCTTCGACTAGAACAGATTATAAAAATAGTTCAGCAATTAGTGACCTCACTTTGACCTGGACCTCCCCTGCTTCGACACTCACCTCCCAATATACAGTGACGCACTTTTTATTGGTATGATGCAAAGCAGCAAAGGCCTGGCCTAAATGGTTCTAACATTTTTACAGGCATTGACTTCATTGTTTTTTTGTTTTTCTCTTTCTTACTTTTAGTTTTCTTTCTCTAAAAAAAGGTTTTGATTCTATGGAACAAGTTTGTTTTAATTTTACCGATGTAAATAAGCGCCGTAAATAATTTAAAATATATATTCAAAACAATATCATTTTTTTCGGATTTCAACTTTGGAAAAACATTTTTTAAAAAAATCAATGAGACGCGATTTTGGAATCAATTAATTTAATTAATTTGTAAGTAAAAAAAAAGAAAGAAAATACAAGAAGACTGCTCTTGCCGTGATATGTATGTGTGTGACGAAATATTCATTGCCGAATTGCATAAATTCAATTTTTTTGTGTTTTTGTTTTTTTTTTAGAACAGTCAATTTCGCTAATTTCTCTGCAAAAAAAAAAGGTTTATTTGTGTGAACTGAATATTCTAATTAAAATCATTTCACTCAACAACTACATTGAGTTGCTTGTTGATGTTTACTGAGCTTTCTCTTTATTGATGTCAGTGTTCAATTCCAGATGAAAGCCAGGATTCAAATGCCGATTTTCAAGGCAAGCAAACGAGCATGAGCGTTGTACTTGTCACAGTACAATACGTACCTCCATTTTCCCCATGTTTACTTGACTTTATGCCAGAAAGTAAGCTTTAACAGGCATCAACTCTCCAAATCTTTTTTTTTTCTTTTATCGTGAATTATGAGGGGTGTCGAAAAGTTATCGGCCCAACGAAAAAGTCCTTCTAGCTAGCTAGACTAAAAACAAAACTGATATTCTAATTATAGAACACTCGATCTATTAATTTAGATTTTAGAATCTCTAATAGATCGAGTGTGCATATTGAAACTTTATTGGTTTTTCTGCTAAGCTAAATAGAATTTTTCCTAAATCAGTGAATTATTTTTTAAATGTTTTTCTTCCCAGCATATGTCGACCATATTCTTACTTTAAAAAAAAAAAACGTGTCTTCAGACACGTTTGTAAAGTGAAGTTAGTTTCAAGGTCAGAGCTTTTTTTTTTTTTTTTTTTTTTTTCAAGGAGTTTGTTGACATTCTCCAAGCTGCAAAAACACCTTATCTCGATCGCTAAAACTAAAACATATCCTTGCTTACAGGAGAAGGGTTCGTTGGTAGATTGCTCACAGCACGAAACAATATCGATTGGATTGATCATGAACGAAGTGAAATTCAAGAATTGTACAATAATATCGATGTACTTCTTACTGTACACAAAACGAAAACAACGTGGTTTGTGTTTGACGTAACTTAATTTTATTTTTAACACTAGGTTATATAGAGCATCAAATAAAGGGATAAAAAAAACTAGTTGTCACTGTCAGTGATTTGCGAGTCGTACGTGTTTTATCTTGGAGCAGAAGTGTTTAAAAATCAAAAACATGTAAAAATAACAATGCCAACGATGATCAGTGAGACTAGTTATTCTATTACAAGTTGTGATGATTCCAGAACCAATAAAAAATGATTCCCTGTCTGTCGCAGTCTTCCTCTGACACTGCATACGCGTCTGTATGAAATGCCTATGTTGTGCGTGGCTGACTTGCGCTGACGGCAAGATGATCAAATTTCAAATATCAATATTAAAGAAAATATATCCAGTTTAAAAATACAGGAGGCATAAAATAACTTCAAAATCTTTGTGGGTGATGAATTCTTCACCGTCCTGCAACTCCTTTCTCACAGATTAAAACGTCGCCCGCCTCTTGCTGCTCTATCGCTATTTCCATGGAGAATGTTCAGATGAACTGCGTTCCTTAGTTCCACCAATTCTAGACCTGCTGCCATGCTGCGCACATGGTAAAGAACCACCCTCATTCCTTTTGTATTCCATTGGTGATATTGTAGCGGTAATATATAGGTACTACTACTATTTAATGATTCTTCCTCGTACAGGATTAAAGTAATAATAACAAAAACTCCAATTTGTTAACCAACAAATATATATTGAATAAAATACAACAAGCATGAAATAATTTTGTATTCACAATGTAGATTAAAGAGAAGGAAGTTGTTTCCCTTTAACTGTAGATTGATTGTAATAAACTGTTTGAAGAAAATTCTCTTGTGAGATAAATTTTCGGAAATAATTGTTAGAGCAAAGTTTGAATGTGAAGAATGAATAACACGAAGAAATACAATTACTTGATATGTGTTGTGAATAAACTGGTTTGAAAGTTCTGGTAAATTGTGCTTGGCGAAAGTTACAGAGAAAAATGTAAGTTTGTAGTTACGAAATTCTGTGTCTGTGTGTGCGTTTAGCAAGATCGTGGATTTGTGTTGACGGTTGGGATCTTACTGAATCTTTTTATTTATTGTGTTAAAAGACATAATTTTGGCACAAGGCCGAAAAGGGTAGGGGTTAAGGCTGGTTGTCACTATCTTATACCTAGCTAATCCGATTCACGACCCATTCACTCATTACAATTTGCCCATTCATCAAAAACTCATCCGTCACCAATCCTGCATACACCATAATATCGCATTCTCTCCAGGGGGCCCCACAAACCGCGCCCCATAATATTACTGAATCTTACTGACGACTTGCGAAAAGTCGCCCAATTTAAGGAAAAAAGGAACCGCGAGAAAACTTGATCTTACATTAAAAATATGTGATTGGTTAAAAATTAACCAATCACTACACTCGTACTAAACAGAATAGGTAAGTATGCTCAGAACCAAAAGATTCAAAGGAACGACTGCGATGGCTAAATTGTCCTATACAAAGGTAGTAGTAATTTATTAGCCAATCGCAGGCGAATAAAATGACGTGGGTGTGAAAAACATAGCAATCACTATAAGATGAAAGTTCCACTCGGGCAGCTTCTTCCCACGGACCGTTGCTTTGTGGAAACGACTCTCAAGTAGATGCTTCCTCGATCACTATAATATCTTAACCTGTTCAAGTCTAGGGTTTAACCGCTATTCTCCATATATATCTGCATAAAAATTGTACCTCTTACTCTGTAACACTCTACCTCGAGTTGATCTAGGGCTTTGTACAGGGTGAAAATCGTTGTAAAAGAAATCCGGGGGGGGGTGTTGAAGGGGAAATTAGCTAGATGTACTTTTTAATTTCATTCAATTTGTGTTTGTATGTACATTTGCGTGTGCGCATATATATTTTAATTCGAATATTGCTGTTAGATATGGCCTGTACTAGATTGGTAACCTGGTTCCATCATTATACGGTTGAATTGTCTAGATGCTAGATGTGACCATAAGTTCTTTTGCTAACAGTTTCTTTTCTCGACTGTGGGTCTCTCTTCCATCATCTTGCTTTCCAGCCAACGTTGATCTTCAAAAGTTTAAATGCAATGTTAACTGTTATGTAGTTTCTTTATTCATGTTCTTTTCTTGGCCTCTCTCTTTTAATAATGTTTTTATTTTATTTTTATTCTTTCACACTCAGTAACCCCTTGAGTTTTAGTGACTTTATTGCCTTGTTTGGGGTGAAATGATTTAAAGAAAAATTCAATGACAAACCTAAAAATATTTCTGAAAAAAGTTTTTAAAAATAATTCTATTATCGAATAATTTCCAAAAAGTTCAATAAAATCTTCAAATTATCTGATTTTTTGGTTTTAAATTTTTTTAACTATATTGTCTTTTTTTTTTTACCAATGTTATAATTTTATTGTTCAGCTCAGAGTAGGAGTTTGTCTAGACTGAGTGTATGGGGGGATGTCTTATTTCAAACTCAGTCAATCAAATTCTATGGTACAAGGCTACAAGCAGCGGTTAGTCACTCACGGACAACGCATACGCAAATATAAAGCCACACGCGTGTGTGTGAGAGAGAGAGAGACTGACAAAGAATCAGATCTCTTACAGATTATATATCAATCTCAGCAATTCAAACTAGAGGAGCAAAAAGGTGTCAGTCATCCATACGATGATAGCAAGATTGCCTTAAAACTCAACATTCCATACTTTTGCTTGGGTTTGGAACACTTCTTACCACTAAGAACAGTTATCTCGTTCGCGAGGCATTTCAAATCACTGACAGTTAATAACGGGTATTTCAACGTGCAGAGATGGTTAGAACAAATTTGACTATTTTTGAGGAGGGTGTTCCACATTTGTGGTCTTGTGTTGCATAGGCTTCTTAATAAACAGACTAAAAAACAGGAATTATGGCGATTTCGGATTTTTTTATTCACCCTAAATATCGCAAATATTAATTCACCCCAAGAGATTATAAATTTTGGCACTCTTTTGAAATTACAGTGTAACCCGGATATAAGAGAAACCCGGATATAAATATATATTTCTCTGGTTCCAATGTAAACAAAATAGACCAAACCCGGATATAAGAGACTTCTTCTCCGGTCCTGACAACTCTCTTATATCCGGGTTACACTGTATAAATTTTAAAATCCAAATTTGTATAATTTTCCATGGCGTTGCTGGAGTAAGAACAGTTTCTCTACAGTCTACATTGTCATTATTGGACACAATCCGAAGCTGTATTTTATCTGGGACTAGGTGTCGTATTGTTTGAAAGGATATACATCTTTGAAGGATGATCCCAATTATATTCATCTGACTGTATAAATGTAAATAAATTGTTTTTATTTTGGCGTGAATTTAAAACAGAAAAGATCCGCGATTTCTTCTAATTTGTCATTGTCTCTCTTTTTTTAAGGACTACCCGTTTTCCAGTGATGGTAGTTACGTTTTTCCTAATTTACCAATCAATTGATTAGTCATACTTATGAAGATATCTTAATTTTTACAAATATTAATTAAATTGATAGCACGTGTAAATAAGCAGACACGAATTTGAAATTTATTTTTGATTTTTTTGCCTAAGTTGAACTGAAGAGTTTAAATTTTTTTTTTAGTAAAGATGACAACTCAATTTCAAATTGGAAATTTAAAAAAAAACGAATCTGTCTGTTTTTTACTCTTATGTAGTCTTCTTCAAGTATTATTATGAAGACAAGAGAAGTGTACTTTAAAAAAGGTCGAGTTTCTTCTTCCTCTTCAATTAGAGCGTAAAAGATACCGCCTTATTGCCTTATTACTTGAAGTTTTTCTCACTCGTTAGGAATGCCGGTTGAAGCCGCATTTCCCTCCATATGATCACTAGTACTAACGACCATTATGGCAATTACTTACAACTAAACTTGTTACTTATCACACGTGTAGATGTTACGACTCCTTGAGGAAAAATATTTCTCTATGTTCATTATTTCGAGTTTGAGACTGTGAGTGGGCACCTGGCGCGAGACACAGTCTTTCATCAAACACCTTGCCTAATGCGGTCGGTTCGTTCGTGTACTTGTAAAATTCACGGTAACTCTTCTTCGCCTATTTAACTTCCTACCTTCTTTGACAAAATTGTTTCTGTTAGGATTACACTTACACACAATCACAATTTAGTTGCTAAGGTTTCATAACTGGTAATTTAAATGATTAAAAAAAAAAAAAAAAATTAAATCTCTTTTTACCTGGCTTTGGATTCCCCCCCCCCTGCCATGACCAGTCTCTTTTTATTAATTACTTGTAAAACACCCGATAACCCTTCCTTAATTCACCAGTCCAGTAGCAAAGTATAACGACTTACAAATTTAGAAACTACAACGGGTAACCGGTAAACTAACATGAATTTTTTTAGTTTTTCAAATCTGAAAAAGTTATATCTGCAACACAAGAACAGAGAATGTTTTATTTTACAGGGAGATGCTGAAAAGTGAAAATGTATGATTTTAAAAAGGATTTTTATTGTTTTAAGTTGTCATGTGCTTTTGTTTTTTTAATCAGAAAGTGAAAACGTGCATTTCCTGGGGTCTCGTAAATAAAGGAATGTCACTCGGCATAATTTGGAGTAATTTTTCACACTACTACACTTAAAGAATATTTATAGTTTTACATTTTTGATGTTCATTCATTGAATGCTCTTAGTCTTTAACTTTAAAAAAAAAAAAGTAGTCAACCTTCAACCATCCTTCTTACATATCAAGTAAACATAAAAATACTACTTCCTTACTGTCAGTACTGTCTCTTACTTAATGTTAATTTAATTATATCAACCACGACTTGTACTTACTTTAGTACTCGTAGTAGTAACGAAACATTTAAAACACTTAATCGTAAAAAAAAAACATAATTTATAAGTGGAAACTTTTTGCCACAGGATTCAGCTGAATTTGTTGGATTATTCCCAGTTTTAAACAAAACAATATAAACAAACATTGAGTCTTCGAAAACTGAACCAGGTTAGTTTTTCCTTATTTTTAGCTTTCTTTCGTTATTTTTGTTTTTGCAGTTATTCATTGCTACTTACTTGGAACTTTTCAAGCTCTTTCAACTTTATTGACTAATCAAGTGAAATGATAATTCCTTAAGCAGAAGCTGCATTACTTAGCAAACTTTAAAATTAAAAAAAAGCTTTTATTTATTTTATTTTTTAAGTTAAGAATCATAAAAACATCTTTTTCTGTGTAACCATAAAATGGGTGCTTCTTTTTCCCCCCTGTTTTCATGAAAATAGAAAAAATGTATTAACCGTGAAGAATATATGCTCGTGATAATTTTATTTTTACCAAACTGACAAAAATTCAAAATGTTGATGTTGCTTTTAATTTTTTACCTCTACTTTTTCCCCCTTTTTTATTCTTTCTTTTCGGCGAAGTTTAAATTTAATAAAAGTTCAATTACTTTTTTTTTTTTTTTTTTTGTTTTTTTTTTGTTTTTACACACTCCTAAAACTAGATATCTAAATGTTTTTCTTCGCTATGATTTTGACCCCCCTCCCTAAAACAATTAGTTTTTTACTACACAAAATAGAAACAAATAGGGGGAAAAATACTGTGTAAATATTTTGGTCTATTAATTTTTTTAATCATAATTTCATGTTAGCACGTAAAAAGTCTTGCTGTCAAAAAGAAATCTTGGAAGTTGTGTGTGTGTGTGTTTTTTGTTTTTTTTTTTGTTATTTTTTTTTTTAACCCTACTTTTGTTTGTTTCCTTTTAGTTTCGAAATAATTTTTGGGCACAAGCATGAAATTCGTTGGTTACTTAAAAATTAAAACAAAATCTATTTTGGTCGAAAAATTATCGCATTTGGTTTTCTTTCTTTCTTTAAACTACTTTTAGTTTTACTAAAGTTGAAATAAATTTTATTTTTATTTTAAGCATTTTTCTTTTTGCTGCAAAAACAATCCAAAAATGTCAGTCATCATGGCATTTATTTAAAATTTATTTGTTACTTTTTGAGTTTTACTTTATTTGTTACTATTTTTATTTTTTGAAACACTTGCCGATGCGCGTTTGTTTTCGTCTTTTTTTAACTTGTAGATAGTTAATAATTCGTAAAATAATAACGATAAAAATTCAAAAACATTGTTCTGTAAGTTACTTTTGTGATTTATTACTGATAAACATTGTAAAAAAAAAAAAAAATTATTTAAAACGATGACAATTATTTCAGAATTATAACCTAAGACATTTTTACGTGAAAATTAATAATGAACTATAAACGATGGAACGTACCCAATATCTAAATAAACTAGTTACTACTGGGAACGCTTTTTAAACAATGTACTTCCAAAGTTTTATTCACTTCTGAATGGTTTTAACCAATGTTTAATCATCAGTGATCCACCCATTCAAATGTCAGTAAGTGACAATTGTGGATCCCTGGATTGCAATTATTAGAGAGGCTTCTTCCCTGTGATGATCTGTCTCGCTTATCAAGTCTGCACATTTAGGCTCACTAATTATTCAATCATCTATCGTTTCCCAAACTGACTCTGCTCCCCTCCCCCACACACAATTCCTCCTCCCCTACTCTCACCGAGGAAGTGTATGACTAAAAAAACAAGACTCAAAAAATGTGGGGGACTTTCGGTACTGTTTCTTGGCAAGATATAATTTGAGATTTTTTTTTTTAATTTTTCGATCATTGACAAAGCTCATGATTTCAACTTCGACAAAATCACCGCTCAACTATAGAAAGTGCAGTTCACTTACTTAGACTAACCAAAGTTATTTGCTTTTAATTTAGACTTACTTCATTAATTTAGAAATAAATACTCAAGTCAACAAAATTATCAAAAGTTATTCTTTTTGTTTGTCCTTCGCTTGGTAACACAGGTTTTTTTTTGTTGCTCTTACTACCATACTAATCCTTTTTGGAAATCCCCAATTTATATCTTCCAGTTTTTATCAATAAGTATTTTTAAAGAAACTAAAAATGATGTCAAGGTTACTATATTCATAAAAGCCAATATACCAGACATAGATTACAAAAAAATTTCTGATATCAGTCATCAGATAATATTCCTGTTCACAAAGTAAAGAAAGAATGACAAAATAAGTATCATAAAAATAAAATTGAAAAAAAAACTGTACCTGAAAACCGTTGGCATTGATAACTAACTAAAAAAAGTGGTGTTCTGTTGTCCAGCACAGACAAGAACATGACAAAATCGCTTACAGCATCTGTTTACAAGCAATTTTTAAAAATTGCACTGTATGGAACAACTCCTTTACTTAAGAGGGTATTCTCTATGTAAAGAAAAATATACACGTTTTAACACTAGAAATTATGCATTACTACCTTGCCTTACTAGTTCTTCTCGACTCAGTAAGAAATTGTACTAAACAGAAAACAAAAACGCCTTTATTCCAGGAGTTTTTAGTGCAATGGTTATCAAGATTTTACTGAGAGTTTTAAGTAGAAAAAAGACAATCTTTTGATTGCTTGGCACACACTTAAGTCTTTAAGAAAACAAGTAGTAGTGAGTTGAGACTTTCCATTATTTATAGATGGATTGCAAAAACAGAAAAAACAAGTTGCATCAACTTATAACCAATAAAAAAAAAATATTTATCTACATACATTATGCTCTTTAAACAGTTGGAATAAAAAGAAATAAAAATGATCAATATTACTTCCGTTTATGTGTAAGGAAGAAAATATATTTTTGTATTAATTTGACTTGTCAACATAAAATTCCTGAAATCTAATACATTTCAATGTAGGTTGAGTTAATTTAAAAGTAATTTATAAAAAAGAAAAAAAGAAGAGTACAAGAAGAATCAAAGTGTTTTCTTAATGATTTAAAACCATTTCCTTTATCAGGTTTCTCCTTGCAATGACCATAAGGGGAGTATTTAAGCTTTGGCAAAATGATCTGTTGATTGGATGATCTGGCTAACTATATGCTTTACCATGTCAACGCCATCTTTCTATAAGAGTGGTACAGATTTCTTTTTCAATCTTTGTTTGAAAAACAATTTTATTTGGTTTAGCCAATTTTGAATATTGTTTTCAACTGGAAATAATTTTTCTGGTGGGAATTTGTTGGTTTTTAATTTCCAACCATCAGAGTGAAAACTTCTGTTAGGATTTTTGCTTATTTATCAGGGATCTAATAAGGTGACTCATGCTCTCATCTTAGTCCAGACAACTGTTGGAATAATTCTTACTAGCTGGATCTATAGAATCTCCGAGTGTTGACTGTCTTATGATGTGGCTGATCAAAGATGCAACAGGATAGCATTTGGCTATTCAATATCTTATGGCTTAACTTACAGCAACAAATCTGTTCTGGATAATTAATAATCTAAGAGAAATTTATTATAAATTTCTCCCTTTTTGATTGGTTTTTACAAAATCAGTTTCTATATTTAAACAGTTTATAAAATCCACAAATATGAGTCTGTCTGAACTAATTTTTGTTATTGTTTCTTTTTTTCACATTACATAATCTCTTAAGCATCTTAGTTTGTGTATGATGTGATCACTCTGAATACAAAATACATTCTGGTTTTTGATATTGGTTTTTATTTGTGAACACATTTATTTCAAAACATTCTACTGAGTTCTCTTTAGTTCAGGTACCCTAAAAATAAAAATACATTGTCAAATCTTTTTGAACAGCAAGAGAGACCCATATACAACACGTTTTCTATTTCTTTGAAAACTTTCGGGGCTTCTTTGTATGCTCTAATTTAATTCCTGATAATCTCTTTATGCAACATCTCATGATTTTTCTTGGTCATGCTTAAATCTGGATTCAATATTCAATATCCAATCTCCAGAGGTCCACAATTGGTATGGGTTCTGTTATACTGATTTTTCATTTGGGAGTTTTTCATGGTAATTCTTTCTTGTATCAAATCAGGCCACCAAGGAATTACTCTCTCTGGATGTCCAGAGAATGAGATCCTTCCCATGATAAGCTCTGCTAGGCTTACTACTGTTGATCTTTGCATTGTGTGTTGTCTTTGGCTTTTTATGGTCTATTGGCAATTCCTCAAGTGCGAACACAGACTAAATAAATGGACAATTTTTTTTTTTTTTTTGTCTTTTTAAATTGCTTTATTTCAGTGGGTGGAGATGTAGTAGTGGTAGCATAATCTCTTGGAGGAAAAGAAATTATGATGAAAAGAACAGACTTTAACAGATCAGCCAGTGATTTGCAATTACCAAATAGTGGCATGTCTCAATCTCCTGAAGACACAACATGACAAGAAATCTTGGAGTGGAGAGGCATCTTCATTCTTCTATGACTGTCACTATACTCTCTGAGTTTCAGTTTTACTTTAAAGACAATCAGTCAAGATTCCATGCCCACAGGTTTCAAACCACTCCCACTGAGTCATCAAGAGTTCTGACCAGTGCATTAGGGTTTGACTATACTTTGTGTAACATTGATAAAAATCAGTATGTTGTGGTAGAATATCAACATGAGGAAAATATCAGGCTGCTTTAATATTTGTTTAGCTATTTTCACCCACTTTCTGCCTCTCCATTTGCTTGTGGAAAATATGGATGAACAATGTGAATAAACAAAATCACTAAAAGTAGAACTTGTAAATTCTCTACCATTGTTGCTGATAACCTCATTTGGGATAGCTTCTATGGCAAAGTAATTTTTTAACTTGTCTATACATTAGTACTGGTTACAAAATGAAAATGCACTATTTGCAGCTTAACTGATAAGTAGTCAATAATAACAAAGTAATGTCTCTTGTGTGTAAATAAATCAGTACTGTTGTAGACTCAAAGGGTAAAGCTGTTGCTTCCAAAGGTTCATGGCAATTATCACATCCTATGACAATACCTCCAATTTCACGAGATGTTCCTGGGTACCACTTGGATGCATTAGCTTGTTCCTTACATTTGTTCAGATCCATATGGCCACAATTTTGTCTAAAAAATTTCAGCTCTTAGATTTTCTGGAATCACAATTCAATCCTGATAAAACAAATTTTTATGTTCTCATTCTGATTAGAAAAATAAAGTTTTAATTTTTTCCTTCATTCATCATTCATTAAATCTAAAAGTTACACTTTGATGAATAAAATCAGCAATAGCAGTATTTTAAATATCTAGTTTTCTCTTTGCTGGTTTGGTTTCAATCATACTTTATACACAATTTCATATCTGTGACATTACTGCTTCACACTTCATTAATAAGATCATAAGAGAAGTATCAAGAGTTATTAATAACTTTCCAGGAATATGTCCATTAACTGCAATGAATCACTGGAGTCTCATAACCAATCTCTGATATGAATATTGTGTAAAGTATGTGCATTAATTGAGAAGCACTAAACACTGAGTACAAAGGTTATTAGCTTCTGTTCACCTTTCACACTCGGAAATAATGCTGTTTCTAACTCATAATCACTTGCATTAGTACTTATGAGGATCAGTTTTGGTGGATCATAAAACAAGTGACTTGGAGGGCAATTGTTCACTTATTTAAGGCTGGTTCCAAATCCACACTACATTTTTCCTTGAGTTGGTCAATCATTAGTTGGATGATGATGTTTATGAAATCAGGTAGGTATTTTCCAGGGTAACAATTCCAAGCTATGATAAATAAGTAAGGGTAGGTAACTCTTGTACTGCCTTCAGTTGCAGTCCAACTTTTGATATTTTGTAACTGAAATATTCAAAGGGAATTCTCTTGAATTCTCATTTTGCATGGTTGATTTTAATCCCTACTTATTTAATAGTTTATAAAACTTTTTTCAGTTGCTTGTCACACTCTACCATAGAGTTTTCCATTGACTAAATCCAAGTAATATAACTAGATACGGCCAAAGATTCACTAAAAATGAGAATACATGATGAAAAAATGCCCAAAACATAAGATGTATTATTAAAAGGAATGACCGAAGGAGTTTTTGATTATGAAATTGTACTTTTAATCCTAATTTTAGTTAAATTTTTGTGTCGACAAGTGACCATAAATTAGTACAGGAAATTTAAGCATCTTTTTTCAGGTGAAGAACACAACTGAATTAAATTATTTTGGAAAGTTTCTGCTTTGGATCATAAAACAAAAAATGCAATAAAACAAAGACATTATTTAATTAGAAAAGATTTTAATTGCTTTTATGAATAAGATATAGACACTATTTTGTTCAGAAAAAAATTTTTTCAATGAAGAATGAATTTTTACAAGAATTTTAATTTTTTTAAATTTTAATTAGAATAATTTATAAAATTTTAAATCTCTTAAAATTTTGTATTAATCCATAGAAAGCTGATATTGCTATTAAGTGAAAACCATATTTAATGATCATAAATGGAAAAGTATACTACAATTTAGTGACCTCCCAGTATTTAAAAAAAAAAATAAATAAAATAATGAATTTTTTTATGGGTGTATAAACATGTTGATTTTTGTAAATATAGACATCCATTATCAGAACATAACAGTGGTAGTAAATTTAAAACCAAAGAACTTAAAATTCAATAAAACGTTAGATTACTTGGAATACTTTCATAAATTTATTAGATTACTCGGGAGTTGAAAAAATTATAAACTCAAATTAGATTCATTAAGTAATTTTTAAAAGCTGTGTTCACTGTAGAAAAAATTTCCAAACCTAAGTCTCTCTCCCTAGATAGTTGTAAACACCCACCTCCAAGTTAATGCTTTTCTGCTATATTTTAAACTAAAAGTAATATTTGTTTCAAATTAGATTAATTAAACTTTAAATTAGCTAATCTTCCTCAAATAAATTTTCAGAAAAGTACATTTTATTTTTGAAAGTTTTTTTTTTTTTTTTTTTTTTAATAAAGGGAATAACATAATTTATAAATATGGCTAAAATCAGTCTTTTTTTTTTTTTTTTTTTTTTTTTTTTTTTTTTTTTTTTACTGATAAACAAATTCCAATCAATTTAAATTCACTTTGGAATACAGCAAAGTATTTTACTTATTGGAAATACAAAATTTAATCTATTAAATTGAAATTAAAACTAAAATAAAATCTTCAAGAAATTTTTCCTTTCTAAAAATCCATTTTAAATTTTAGGTATCTTTGGAGGTTCTAAGATATATTTCATAGTTATGGTTCCCTATTATCCCCTAAGACCCAACTTTAAATGAAGAAACCCTTAAGAAGGATGTTTTTTTAAAGTTTACACCGAAAATGTGAACAAATAATGTAATTCGTTTAGTACTCAGTACTACCAAAATTGCTACCTCCATCTTTTAAAATATTTGCTAAAAATCAAGGAATTATACATTTCAAAGTTGAATGGTCTGCCAAATTTTTGATCTGATTCAATCTATTTTATCAAATCGTGAAATGAAGATTTCTTGAACAGCCATTCTAGATTTTTCTACATAGAGCCTTGGAGAATACCTACATTTATCTCCATATCTACTTTGTTCCTTTTTATCAATGACCTTCTCAATTTCACTAGTTTATGATACTGTATCTATGCTGATGACAGAGCTATTTACTTCTGTCATTGATAGGTTTGATAAAGTCTAATTGGAAGCTGATCTGTTGGGCAAGAAATGGTTTGTTAATTTTATATCTCCAAAACCAAACTACTCTTTATTAGTTGTCTTAGAGAACCTTTTCTGCCTTCCATCAGCATGGCTGATGCTAACTCATTACCCCTTCTTGGTCTAATGTTCTCCACTGGTATGAATTGAAATGATTATATGGCTTAGTCTGTTGCTACAAAAGTTAGTTTACTGTGTCATGTTCAACAATTTTTTTTTCACTTGAATCTATCTTACACATTTATAAGTCTACCATTCTTCTGCGTATTGAATATTGTTGCCACATCTGATCTGGTGCAGCTGCAATATATCTTGAGACCAAATTCATGGAAGAATCTGCAATATTATCAGGTCCCAATCTCTGGTTCATTCCCATTTTCAGTACTGTAATGTATCTTCTCTGTGTCTTTTCTACAAATATTTTCATGGCAATTTTACTGATGAGTATTCCTCTCTGGAAACTCAACTTTATGAATTTAAACTTGGCAGCTATGGCTCATCATTTTATTAAATTGAAATCGATAAATGTAGCAGTAAGTTCCATTCTAATAGTTTCTTCGCTAGTACGTCTTGCCTATGGAACTCTCTTCCAGTCTATTGCTTTCCTGCCAACTATAATCTACAACTTAAATGCAACATCAATCATCATCTTTTGTCTCTTTGAAACATGTTTTTTCTTTTTTCTTCAGTAATATTTTCTCAGTTTCCTTCACTTTATTGTCTTTCATCTTCAGTACCACCCCTTGCATCTTAGTGGCTTTATTACCTTGCTTGGAATCATATGATTAAAAAAACAATCCATCTGATTTCTTAGACTCAAAGGACATAAAAAAAAAAAAAACATTTAAAAGGTGTAGATAAATCTGGTATCACAGATCCAATCTAGAGAGGAAAGTTTCATGTCATCCTTTGTAGTATAAAATCCTAATAAGATACAGAGCACAGCTGAAGAGAGAGAAAATTGAACAAAGCAGCAGATATTATCCTGTCAGGCAGTTTAAGTCAAGACAGAAGCTGAACAACATTCCTGCTGTGTATATATTTAGAATTGTCTGTTATATAGGTTGATGAGAATGGCACACACACACATGCATAGCCTTTCCCCAACACACACATTCATGCAGGAAAGATTAGACACATGATTTGTTTTTTTTTTATATAACATAAATATTTTATATTTTTTCATTTTATATTTTTTTAGATATCATAAAAAAACGTACTATAAATATGTGTTGGTTGAATTTTAGTGAATGAGATTTGGTTGGTGGATTTTAAATTTGCCTTTTAAACTCTTATAATGTTCAGTGTCACATGAGGTTGAGTTCACTAAATTGAATATTTTGTCTTTTATTATGATATAAAATTTTGATAGAATTTGTTATTAGATAAACTTGTTTAAATTAAAACAGTCTGTAAAACTGTTTCTGAAATGAAAGAGTTTAGTAACAAAAGTTGTCTGCCTTTGTGTGTGCCAAAAATTGCATAAAAAATATCTTACAAGAATTCTGGAAGGTAGTTCATTCTTCAGTCGAAAATTAAACTTGATGGACAATAAATTCCAGTGTAAGAATCTTCTGTAGATTCAGTCGAAAATCAATACTGTGATTGAGAAATTTTCAATAAGTGATAAATGAATCCAGAAGAAGTTGGTGAGTGATTGAGTTGAACATTTTAACTTGAATTACAATGAAGTTGTTTTCAAGTTGAAGAAATTAGAAATTCTAACTTTGCACTTCAATGATACAAGTGTCGTGGATTAGTTTGGCAATTGCTAGTCATACAAAAATGCTCACAGACAAGGTTTGCTTATGCATTGAATTTGTTTTCTAGTCACGTGATAGGCTCATGAACAAGTTTTAAAATTTTGGCAGTCAGCTCACTTTAAACGTTACTATGTGGGCGTTGTTGCTATTTTTCATATATATTGACCAATCATGAATAGCATTTAAAAAAAAAAAAACAATTTGGATCCACTTCTTGTTTAGGATGTACAAAATTCGTTATCAGCAAGAGTAAATAAACAGTAAATCTACTCAAATTTATTATACAATGAAATTCACTAAATCAGAATAGTATGATAATTAGATTCTGGAAATTGGTGTATAGAGGTTAAACTCTATAATACTTCCTCGCAGATTGAAAGTTCAAGAAAAAAAAAATCTTTCAATATGTATGATACTTTGCAAATTTTGTAGGCCAGTGCATGTGTTTGCCTACTCTAGTTGTAATTTTTGTGGGAGGAATTTCAGGTTGAATATTCTTCTGCTGGGAGGAAGAATTTTGATTAAGCAATGTAGAAGAGTGGTTATTAGCATCAATGAAAGCGGACTTCAACCTGTCAATGCTGACAGCAGTTGTCTTATTGTTGATCAAGATGGTAAAATATTCCACTGCATGGGAGGTAACTTGGAAGGGACCAGAGTATGTCGGCGTATGAGGTTTTCTAACTGCATCTCTGCATAGGAACACAGACTCAGTTTTTCAAAGTTCTCTGAATGAAAATTGCTCTGTGTTATACGAATTGAAGAAAATACAAGACTGGCATGCATTCTTTCAAGTCCTGAACAAAGTATGTAGATGTTCTCGCCAACACATCTTTTTTCATCAAGTGAATGGGGAGTGTAAGTGGGCTCCCGAAAACAAGCTCAGCTGTGGTGCAGCTTTAATCTTCCTGGACAACACTATGCAGTGCTAGCATTACTAATGGCAATCTCTCAATCCACCATCATGTGTCTTTGTGAGCTGTAAGTGCTGCTTTCAGTTGCCTGTGAAATCTTTCTACCAGACTGTTCACAGATGGTAGGCCGTGGTTTGTTATAGCTTTGGCACCCAACAGGTTAGTAAATTCTGTGAAAAGGGTATACTGGAATGGGGGTCCACAATCCAAGGTGATGACAGATGGGCATCCAAATGTGTATATCTTCTCACATAGGATCGTTTGTGCAATGACATCTGCAGTGGTTGATTGCAGCGATACCATCATTGGTCAGCGTGTGAAATGGTCCACTATTGTCAACAAATATTCATATGTCTACTTCTGCTAAAAAACCAATGAGGTTGACATGGGTGTGTTTAAATCGACCATCCAGTGCAGAAAAGTGACCAAGAGGAGATCTGGTTTTGACTTCTGGCATTTGATACATGTCTGAATCCAGCATTTTATGTCTGCAGACATGTTTGGCCAGACAAATTGCTCAGAAATAAGTTTAGTTGACACTTTACAACCTGGATGAGACATAGAATGAGAGTGGTCAAAAATTTTTCTGCACATAGTAGTGGGTATGTAGGGTCTAGGATGATTAGTGCAGACATCACAAAATAAGTATGCTGCACTGAAAGGAAAAGGTTGTTACTCAATGATCAGTGACATGTCATTCTTTACTTTTTCTAGGGTGTCATCTCTTTGCTTGTTCTCTGGCTAAACAATCAAGTTCCAATGGCTGTGACTTGACAGAATTCAGAGTTGCTCTAGAAAGTGTCCGTGACAATGTTGTCATTCCCATGAATATGACAAATGTTGGATGTAAATTGTACAATGTAGTCCAACTCCCTTATATCACGAAGGTTATACTTATCAGTTTTAGAGTGCAAGGCATACACTAAAGATTTGTGTTCAGTGATAATCATGAAATTCCTGCTCTCCAACAGATGTCAGGAATGATGAACAATTAAATATATAGCAAGAAGCTCATGTGAGAAAGCACTATATTTGTGTTGTGCTGAATTCAATTTCACAGAAAAGAATGAAAGTGGTTTCTTCACGTTATCACTCTCCTGGTGTAGTATGGCTCATACAGTATCAGCAGATGCATCTGTAGTAAGAGTAAGTGTTGCTTCTTCACTATCCAAAACATAAGATAATTTGATGTAATTAGCAAGAGATTCCTTGGAAGTATTAAATGCTGACAGTGCATCATCAGTTAGAATAATCTTGCTGTTCTTCTTTCTTTGATCTTGTAACAAGTTTGTCAACTTATTTGTATTTGCAATGATGAGGTATAAGTTGCCTGTAGTAATTAACTAAACCAAAAAATCCACATGTAGTTAGTTGTGGGAAGTTCTGAATTGCTTCACCCTTATGAGAGATGGGTATAATCCCCTTTCCATTTATCTCATGACCAAAAAAGATCAGATTTGATACAGATAATTTACACTTAGTAAGATTAATTTTAAGTCCGAAGTGCTTCAATTGCTGAAAAACTTGTTCCACGTGATTGGTGTGTCCTTCCATATTCCTACTTACAATCAACACGTCAACAATATAGGTAAATGTGAAATGTATGCCACACAGTATTTTGTCTATAAGTCACTGGAAGGACTGTGCTGCATTGCTTAGACTAAAAGTCATTCTAGCAAATTTGAACAGACCAAATGGTGTAGTTACAGCTGTCTTGTGGATGTTCTCTTTTACCACAGGGATTTGGTGTAAAGCCTTTCTCAAGTCAGACTTTGTAAAAATTGACACTCCTTGTAGATGCAGGATCAGATATTTGTCCAGGACTGATTGAGTGTTAAGTCGCTGAAAGTCACCACATGGTTTCCAAGCTCCAGCTTCCAATTTTGGTATCACATGTAAAGGAGAAGTGTTATGGGAAGTCTTATCAATTTTATATTTATCTGGATGTAAACAACGCAGAGGTGAATGCATAGGTGGACCTGTCATCTATATCCTGTGCTCTACATTGTATAATATTGGTTCTGTCTAATTAAATAGTGTTAGAATTTTGGGGTATTTTTTCCACAAGTGTTGAAGACCACCGTTGGCAATAGGTAGGGCTGTACTAATACCTGCCATTGTCAATTTCAAAGTAATTCCTTTGATTGCAATTTCAGTATTTTTATCTTTTAAGGATCAGGAAGACATGTTTACTTTGAGCCAAAATGATGCAAGAAATAAGCTCCTAGAACTGGTGACTTGACTCAAACAATTGTCAATAATCTATGTAATCGCAAATATAATATTAGTGATAATTCAACATAGGTTTCTATTCAAGTTCCGTTGGCTGCTTGGAGGTTGGATGATGTCACTTTGGTTACCATGTTTGTTTTAGGTGGGATCATACTAACTTGTGTGCCTATGTCAACTAACAATAGGTAACCAGAATTGGCATCTCTAACATAAAAAACAGACTGTTGATATTTTTCCCCAGCAGCGGATGCCATCTCGCATGCTGCCGGGAAGGTTGTTTCCTGCTTGGTGTGTCAGTCTATTGCCAAAGAAATTCTTACTAAACTTGCAAGGTTTACAGAATTTATGTGCTTGGTGGCCGAATTTAGCATGATACCAACATACCTTATATATTTCCCTATGTTTTGACAATGATCTGTGTTTCTGGCATCGTTGATTCAGGAGGAGTTCAATCAGGTGGGGTTGCATTTCTGTTGTTACATGGACCTCTGAATGGTAAGTTGTGCTAATTTATCACTAAGTTTACATATGTCATCTGCATCACCCACCAATGATACTGTCTCTGGGTTGCGGCATACACAGAACTAGCTGGTTGGTTATCAGCTATTTTATCAGCTATCTCAGCAATTTTTTTTTTTTTTTTTTTTTTCTTTTTTGTGGTGTGCTGAGGCTATTGTGGACTCTTCCACTTACTATATTGTAGTAGGAAAGTAAGCCTTGGGGGAACAGTGATATAGGCTGAACGCTGGTCAACTGACGCACACTCCCAAGTCGTGTAACACACTTCTGTTGTATTTACTGTGTATAATACACAATTTATCTGCAAACAGTTGTTTTGTTATTTCTTAACCATTACTTTGTCACAACATCTTGGCAACAAAAGATTTGAAGAAATGAACTTCACATAAAAACAAAAAAATTTGTTGCACAACATCTTGGCAACGAAGAATTTGAAGAAACAGTCTTTATGTTAATTTATAAAATTTTTTCCAGTGTCTACAACACTGGTGAAGAAAAATTCTATGGCTAAAGGATATCCAGTGTTAATTACTACACTGTCAGTGGAAAAAAAAAAAAAAGAAACTCTGTAAAACATTAGGATTTCTACAAGTTCAATTCAGTGGCTGGAAAGAAGGTTGGTGAACTTTATTTTCTTCTATTTCAACAAGACAGTAAATGAACTGAATAAGTCAAGCAGATTTATTGTTTTCACTAATAGTGTAAAGTAAAAATTTACCCCCTTTAACGCATTTAAATTTTTCTGAAAAATAATTGTTCAAGTCAAAAGGACTTATTGTTAGGTGAAGTGAAAAAAAAAAAAAATCCCTCCCCCACTTCATTTCTTAATTTTTTCATACAACTGCAGTAAAATGGACAAATTTAAAAGTGCAATGCTAGAGTTATTAAAACACCAACTGGAACAGCAGCTACTGTTGGAAAACAAATTTCAAGAAAGTCAAGAGAAATTCCAATGAGAACGAGCAAAATACCAACAGGGACATTTACTGTTGGAGCAAAAATACCAAGAAAGACAAGAGAAATTCCAATGAGAACAAGCGGAATTGCTTTTGCAAAAAGAACAAGAAAATAAAAAAACTGCACCTAGAAATTCTGGTTAGACAACAGAAGCTTCTGGAATTGCTCCTTCAAACACAGAATGAGCAAAGGCACTTATCCAACAAAAGACAAAATGATGATAGCGAAAATGCATTCTCTCCAAATGCTATATGGAGTGCTATTGAAAACTTTATGTACACACATGAAAAAGAAATTATGTTCGCTTTGTGCTTTAAACGTTATGAGGACTTATACAAACCAAACTTGTACATTGACACTGTAAGCTGGCCAATTCAGTTATTGCAGCCTCTGTGTGTGCACCAGTCTTCTCAGCCATAATGTTAATATCTCCTCAACATGGAGTTAGGATACCAGTTAATTGGGTTTAACAGTATGAATAAATACATAGTAAATCTACTCAAAAAAATTGTTGAGAGATTATTAAAAAAGGGAACAGAACTATGGTGTGTATAATTTTGGTATGTCATTTATTTAAGGAGATTTTCAGACAATTGAACACATTCATTTTTGTGATTTCCACACCCACTACATTTCAGCCACTGATAACTAAATATTTATATCCTTTAATTTTTCTTAATATATGTATTTGAAAACTGACAAAACTTTCTGTAAAATACAGAATAGTCACAAATATTCATCTGGTATATTTTTTCTGTAGAAACTTGCATAAAAATATTCACATCATTCACTTCTATTATGTACAAGCGTATCTGATACCATAAAATGAGGACGTAAATTATGCAGGTTCTGAGGCTACAACTATTGAATATACATAAGAGATTGATAAAGTATTATTTGTAGTCAAAAAAGCAGGTATCAACATTTTTTATCTCTTCTCCTCAGATAGACTGCAGATTTTCAGCTACAAAATCTAAAAAATTTTTAAAATTTATTTGGCATAAAAAGCTAAAGACCTAATAATACCTTTTACATTTTTATAATTTAAAAACAATTCCATAAATATATAAACATGCAGTGACTCCAAAAGTTTGTTTTACTACAATGGTAATTAAATTTCTTTTTGTTGTGGGTCCGTGGACCTCATGGTTGGGAATTCAAATTTTCAAAACAATATCCTGAAAGCATAGTGTGTCTGCAAATGGTTTGTGGCTACATAATGATCAGCTATGTTAGGGGTTTCAAACATGGCCTATTGGAAACCATTTTCATGACAAATATATTCCTCAAATAAGTTTAATAAATTTGTTTCTCTCTCTACATATTTTTGCAGTAGTATTATTGAGCTTGACCAACCCACCAAATACAAACACAATCAATTTTTAAGGTCAACAAGGTCTGTTCTAGTTCCTCTCCTGGGAAGGGAAGAAAACACAATCTCACCACATTACATTTTCCTCATCAACTAACTGAAAGTACAAATGTACTTTGCAATAATCTCTTGTTCTCTTTTCTTTTAATTATATAAGAAATCAATTTGACAACCCATATTGCTGCCATATATGGTCTGGGGCACCTTCTGTTTACCTCGGAGTTCTTGACAAGATCCAGATACGGATATGTAATGTGATTGGCCCTGATCTGGCGTCTCTCCTGCAGCCACTATCTCACAGACACGCCATCGCCTCTCTCTGTTTCTTCTACAAATACTTTCATGGCAATTGCTCCGATGAGCTGCTTTCCCTGGTCCCCAGTCTCCATGAATACAAGCGCCTTACGAGGCTGGCATCCCGCTCTCACCCTTACACTGTAGAAACTTTAAAATGTAGCCGTCTCTTCTACTCCAATAGCTTCATACCTCGCACCTCTTGTCTGTGGAACACCCTTCCCAATTACTGTTTCCCTGATGGCTATAATTTCCAACTATTCAAATGTAATGTCAATCAACATCTCCAGTTACCTTGATCTACACACTATCCTTCCCTTCATCCTTTCTTCTATCACTCCTATCTGCTCTTGCTACAAATCTTCTGCAACCCCCCTGCATCGTGTGGCTTCATGCCTTGCTCAGGGTGCTAAGCTTAAAAAAAAAAAAAAAATTAGGAAAAGCTGAAATAAATATAGAATTATACAAGTTTTTTTTTATACAAGTTGAAATGGGTAAATTTGGATACTCATACTGGCATTCAATAGTAAATGAAGATATTTTTTATAAGGAGAGGAGGATGAGCTCTGATCTCATATTGGAGTTGGGTACATGAAGTAAAAGACAAATAACACAATCAGAAAGTCAAGTCAGAAAGAAGATTATTAAATAAACTGAAATTTCAAGGAAAAGAAAAGATGTTCTTTTGATCAACTACATAATTGGAACAAAAAAAAGAAAAATGCTGACAATGTCAAAAGGAAAATTGCTGAGGAGAACTGAATTTTTCAAGAAAAGTGGAGATATTTTGTGATAGAGGTAAATAGGGTTGCCTATTGTCCCACATTTGAGAAATTACATGTAAATTTTGCTTTTTTGAAAGTTATACTTAACATAAACAGCTGGAATATAGTGAAATTTTGCCTGGTTGCACCCCCACCTCTCTCTCTCTCTCTCTCTCAATTCTTATCACTGAAAATTTAATCAGCTTGTGGGTCTGTGGATCCCATGGTTGGGAACCTAGCCACAAAGTCTGCATTCCTTCTACTTCTAGCCTGCTGAAACTCCCCCTCAGCATGTAATGGCCTTTTTGTGCCCTTTTGAGTTTGAAATTTCTGAGCTGCATGTTTATTCTTGGACACACTTGTTGCTGACTTCTATCTTTGCAGGTAGGTGGTTCCAAGAACAATATCCAGGTTATGGCAGGGGGTGGCGATATTATAGAGAACCTTGGCTCTAGTGAGTCAGCATCAAATGGAAACAAAACATCCTCCAGGTTTCCATTGATGTTCACCTGGCAGAAAAAGAAGACAAACCTTTTTGTGGATTCAGACTTTTTGACTTTACAGACTGAAAGTGGCAATTCAAAGCTGGAACCTTTTTTTCAATGTAAGTATTTTCTCAATTTATCATTAATTACATTAATTTTTTTCTTTTTCATAATGAAGGCATATCTTAATTTCTTCATAGACTATCCCTATATAATTCAGTTAATCCAATTTAAGGAAGATAAGTGCTTCTTAATATTGATCCTACTAATCCTTGTGCTATACAAAATAAAGACTTCTTCCAAATGAACAGGACCTGTCTGGCTTAAAATAAGCATTTTAAAATGTTAGCCTTTTATCCAGACTCAAACAGCAAAATATATAATTCTCAGTTACTACGACAAGCTTTAATATATTTACTAAGTTTAGATTAGTGGCACATCTGTTGAGGATTGTTTTTTGTTTTTTTTTTTTAAGGTAATGATTTATTGAAACAAGTTCTACTAATTAACCCATAGCTTGAGGGAGCAGTGTTGGATTTATACCTTTCCTAAGGGTATTTGCACATAAGTGAATATAATGAATTTGACTGGAATTGGAACACAGCACTTCAATTTCCAGTTCTGAGCTGTTATAAATTACATCACCTGCACACCCAAACAATCACTCATCTAGGTACTGATCAGACTTACTTAACTTTGGTGATTGTATGAGAACCAGTGTTTCCACAGGATATGGTTGTAAACCTGGTGAGAATTGAACTTGCTAAGAAATTGGTCTGTCAGACAAGGTTGTATCTGTACACTTTCAGTTATCTGTTGCTAGATGCTGGAAGAATAAACTTTTATCTTTGAGCATTTTATAAAATAAGCAAATATTAAATTCCTGCTTTTTACTATAATACTGATACAAAGATAAGCAAAATTGAGGGGGCGGTGCTGAAAAGTGAATTAGGTCATTAACTTTTCAGCACTCCTTATATGTTGTTAGCATGAAATGAGGAAAGTTAATTGTTATTGTTAATTTTTGTAAGTTTTTATATTTTTTTTTTTGTAATTGTCAGTAATTCATTGTTTAACTTGTCTTGTTTTAACTTAATTTCAATCAAATTTAAAATTATATATGTATCCCTTCCCATTCTTTTTCTGTATGTGTGCTTGTATACCTTTCTAACCTTTCTTTGTGGTACTAATGTTATCTCTCTAATTAAGTGTTAATTAAAGAAGATTGCTACCAATTAGAATGTAACATACTAGCTGGAGATAGTCTCATTAATTTGATCACTAACTCACTGTGTGTCTTTCTGTGGAATCTTTGGTCACGGTGTCACTATCACACTATAGCTGGAAGAATTAGTCAATTATTCCAGTCATTGGTCTGGTAACATCCTGGACAGGAGATTCCTCCACCCACATTGTTGTTAGATACAATCTGAAGAATTATGTACTCACTAAAGTTGAAGGGTCATCTGAAATTAACTGAAGTCTTGGAATAATGACTAAAAAAACTTCCTTGAATACCTGAACAAATCAGAGCCTATGTTAGCCATTTTTTATATACATGTTTCAATTGAGCAACTTTCTTTACCAAATTCAAATGCTTGCCAACAGTATACAGAAAAATATTGATAGAATAGTCACATGTATTGTTTGCTTGTTCTCCCTGTTGTCTACATTTCAAATGTGGTGCAAATAATGAGACAATATAAAATATATATTAAGGAAAATGGCTACTTAATGTTCACAATGTCTTATCAATATACTTTTTTATCACATGTAGAAAATTATCATTCTGTGTCAGATATCATATTTATTTTAAGTTTTTGTCATTTTTTACATAAAAAAATATATTTATCACTGATAATTATGTTAAACGTCATTCAGTTTCTTGCATCCCTCCCATCTTCAAAAATTTAATTGTAACATTTTCTTGTTTTTCTGAATTCTGTTCCTTTATTGTCCTTTCTCCTCAACAAAAAATTGCATTCTCTTCTACTCCTAGTACTCCATCACATCTTAGTGGCATTATTGCCTTGCATGAGGGCTTTATATAAACTGAAATAAAATTTTATATTAAATTTGCTGAAAAGTTCACAGCCTGACCCACATCCTAAAATCAGTATTATGTTTGGTCATTTAAATACTGATTTTTGAAAGTTCTCAGGTTTTGCTGTGTTGTCACATGAGTGAATTTAACAACTGTTCCCTTCTTTTTTGTTGTACACTACAAGATCACATCACATAAAAGAATAAAGGACTTTGGTTCCTTCAAGACATGAGCAATCATGCCTCTCTACAATGTTTCTGGTTATTCTAAGCAATGTTTCACCAATTGTCATTCTCTCTTTGCCTCCATTCTGCATCTGTTAACCCAAGCTCAATATGTATGTTAATTGCTGCTTCTCTCTGCACTTCCTTCCTTCAGTATATTGTGAGTATTAAGTTTTCCAAGTTTTCTTTTCTCATATGTCCCAGAAATGTCATTGTAGTTTCCATTTTATTTAGAACTTCCTCATTGTTCATATCTTCTGTCCATGGTCTTCTCAGCATCTGTCTATAGAACCACATCTCTGTTACTAAGAGTCTCTTCTTCATCTGCAAGGAAATTGTCCAGTATCTATTGCTATATGGGAGAACAGATATAAGTTTATCAGTTTTTTTTCTTTGCTTATAATAACATTTTCATCTTTTTATACTTTGCTTAAATTCTGGAAGACTCTTGCAGGAATGGAAGTTATTCATTTTATGCCTCCTGGTACATTTGTCCTGCAAATAGTCTGTGAATCCAACCAAAAACAATGAATTCAAACAACACTTAATAAATGTATTAATAAGACATGTTACAGAAAGGTAATATAAGAAATGAAGTTGAAATAATGAAGAGTTCAAAGCAACCTACAGTCACTGTGTCTCTGAAGTCTATCAGCTAGAAAGGGAATGTGTTTTGCTGTTCCTAAAATCAAAGGAAAAAGAGAAAGAGGCCTTCAAATCTTACGACACCTCTAATTACTCTTAGGAGGTGGTAATTCCAATATGCCTACAAGTTTCTTTCCCTACCATCATTGACAGCTGCTTTTTTTTTTTTTTTTTTTTTTTTTTTTACAATTTTTTATTACACTCTTTTTTTCTTTTTTTTTTTGCCATTCATTAATTTTCCTCTCTTTCTGCTTTTTTCCTCTCTTTCTGCTTTTGCTTTTCTTCTTTTCCCTGTTCTTTCTTTCCCTCTTTGCAAGTCATTTTTTCTTTCTTTTCATCTCGTATATAAAATTTTCCTGCATTCAGTTTCTTTTACTGTTGTCTCTCTCACTTTCATTCACTCTTAACTCTTATCCACAACGTCTCTACATTGATAGTCACTAATTCTATTCATACACTTGTAAAATCTATCTCACCACAACAGTAAATGTCTTTACTGGAGGAAAAATAAACAGAAGCTACAACAATCTCAGATAAATAACTGAATTTTTTTTTTTTTTTTTTTTTTTTGTTGAAACACCAGTTCCCATATGATCACTGAAGCCTAGTCAGTATCTAGATGTGAATACCAGGTGCTTTAAGCATGGATGTGTGGGTGGTGTAATGAATAATGGCTTGGAATTGTTAATTGAAGAGCTCAGTTCGAATTATAGTTGGATTTGTTATATTCATTTATACACAAATACTCTTGGGAAAGATATAAATCCATCCATTTTCCCTCCAGCTATGGGTTAATTAGTAAGATTTGTATCGCTAAATCATAATTATCTAAAAAAAAAAAAAAAATACAATCATACATACAATCTAAAAAATATTTTTGAACTTTAAATAAGCTATAAGCTAAGATTAATAAGTCATAAAAAACATGAGTCAATTAAAAACAAGATTATTGACTTTATTTACATTCTATATATTTAGACAATATATACATTCACTGTGTGTATTTATTGTTACACATCCTAATCTCTCTACAAGATTGATTCTTTTCTTACAACTGTCCTTACTACCTATGGATTTATTAATATACAATAAAATTCATATCTTAATGATGGTCTCTATCTATTCACCTGCTAAAATTTCATTATGTTCCTTAATGATTCTGAGGTATGAAAACTGTTATTTTTACACAACCTGAGCTCTATTAAATGTCAATCAAATAAAACAGTTAAGAGAATATTTCTTATGATAAATGTTTTACTAAATTATATATATGTGTAAATAGACATTGAAGTCAACATCCAGTGACAACATTTTTCATGCTTAAATTGCTGTTGGATGTTGATCTCAATGTCCACTTTTATATTTAAAAAGACTCTATCCCTGATATTAAGCACTTGAAAAAATAAATATAGCATACCTGAGAATTATACTTTTTTTACACTATATGTAAAGAGATAGGCAATTTCCAACTGCATACAAAAAATATTCTTTTTTTTTTTTTTTTTCTATATCATCAAAATATATGAATTTATTAGTATTGTATTTCTAAATTGATGTCTGCAGAGTTGATGCTCACTTCAAATTGTCATCTTTGTTCTGCTTGCAGTATCCATCTCTAAATTGATGTCTGCAGAGTTTCTACCTGACAATGATGGAAAACCGGAATCCAGTTTGAATATCCACTACATCAAAGACTGCAAAGAGAAAAAACTGATTCACAATATCTTGACTCTTTATGGAAGTGAATCTGATTGTTCTACCACAGCTGAAATAATAAACAACCTTTTGCTTTCTGGTGAGTATGATTAAGAAGGATCTGTATGATGTTGGATCATACCTGCTTAGGCTACATAAAAATCCTTAAACCAATAACCGACTACCTTATCTACCTATTAAGTCAGTTGAATAACTAACACATAAAAAAAATAATTTTCCTGTAAGCAAGTGATTGAAATCCACAAAATATTGATCATTAATGATTTTTTAACATTTTTTAACTTTCATATCTTCACAAATATTATGCCACTAATAATTTTTGTTTTTCTCTTTCAAACAGTTCAGTTTTGTTTTTTTGAAACAATAGTTATTTCTTTAATACTATTGCAGAAGTGAAATTCAAACCAGTTATAAAAAAAATGAAATGAAAAAAATCTAATAGGAATGGATTATCTACAAAATTTGCATTGTTTGGACTGTTGTCCTCATCTTTATTGCCATGTTCACAATGTTTTGGCTGTTGTACACTCCAGCTTTCTTCATGTGATATACATTGGAATTTAAAACTGAACCCTTTATTTGGTGAACACGAGTGGATTGTTCTAGTTTTATGCCTTTTCTGTATATCTTGGTTTCAGTTAATTTCCTTTAGTGACTCCAAGTTTTTTGTCCACCTCTGCTGTTGTCATGTATTGAACTGACAACTCTTTGGGTCAAGTTGCTTTTGAATCACTTCAGCCAATGTCCCTATCCACTGGACCATGTGTCCAGTGGAGGATACAACAGCTGAAACATTATGAATAAGACAATAAAGATGTGGACAGCAGTCTGAACAATGTAAATAATGTAGTTACAATACCTCATCTCAGAAATATAGTCAAACAAATGGATTATATTTCACATTCTCTCGGAAGTTGATGCTACTGCTATTGTCACCAAAACAGCAGTAGAAAATTTAAAATTATGGTAGTTGAAATTATTAGCAGTAAAACTGGATTACAAATGTGGAAACTCAGAATAAACAAAACTCCTTAAAATATGCACAATTTTTCTTAATTTAAAACAAAAAAAAAGAAAAACTTCAGGAAAATGAAATTGCCATTAATGAAGCCCAGACAATGTCATTTTCCAGATTTTCCAGATTTAGCCTCTAATATTTTTTTTTTATATTTTAAAATTGTTTTGTAAGTGAATCTGTCTTGGTTGTATCTAATATTGAAACGTTTTAAGTTAAACCTTGATTTGATGTTATGTTACATATTTGGATGACATGTGCAAAATTGGTACCTGATTTTATAGAATGCTGCAAATTACAATTGCTCTTGCTAAGTAGAAGATATTTGCATCCCACCTGCCTAACTATTTATGCAATCTATGATATCATAGTTGGGAGTTATTTAAAATGCCTTAAAAAAAACACAGAATCTGGAAATAAAATAATTTGTCTGTCTTTTAGTGCTGACTGCACTTGAATCCAGTACATGTAAGCAAAGTTTTGGCTTAACCAATCTTCCACTACTGCCATCTTTGGTTTTAGTCATTTTCTATACTATGAATTTGGGGAATTAGAGAAAAATTAAACATTAAAATCTTTTTACCTAAAATGTGTTTGAGCATTTAATGTGGATAAAAAAAACCCAGAAAGCTATGGATTGTCATTGGTCAGGAATTAAAGGAAGTATTACTGACAGAAAGCCGCTCTTAATAATAATATTGAAAGTTATTTGTAATATCGTATTATAGTTAATAATATTAATCATGTAATTACTATTAGTAATATGGTTATGAATATTAATAAAATTATTAATGTAATAAATAATTAATAAATGCAAATTAAGCATGCTAAACATTAATTTTTACCTATTATTATCGTTTCTTAATTATAAACATTTTTGTTAGTATCCTATTTTTTATGTCTGTTTATTACCAAATCACAAAGATGAATACTGATGAAAGTTTTTAATGTCTTTCAGAAATGACAGTAAAGAAAGATCAAAAAAAAATTTGCAACAAGAATGTTTTTAAATTATTTTTATTTTATTTTTTTTGTTTTTTAATAAAGTCCTCAAAAGGCCAAAGCGACTTTTGGTATTTGTCAATCCTGAAAGTGGTCGACGGAAAGGGAAAAAAGTCTATGAAAAAGTTGCCCCTCTCTTTAGCCTCTGCAAGATTACAACAGATGTAATAGGTAAGTAATATATATATATAAACCTTCCTTTTTAAGCTCTTCTCTCAAAATGTTTGTTTCTAGAATTCTTAGAAAAAGTCTATTAGTAGTTTGCTATTTATTCAAGGTCACTATTTCTAACAAAATTTACAATATAATGAAATGCTACTTAACGAATTCAGAAGTCAGAATAACGTTTTTATTAATATTGTCTGAGATAACTCATAATTATGAGGGGAATGTAAGGTGCAGAATGGCATAAATTAACTAAGATTAAAACCTTGCAAAAGCAGTAAGCACAAAGCAACATAGAGGTATGCAATACTTCTTATAACAACTAGAACAACTTCAATACTGAGCACATGGGCATGTGACATTATGACAATGATGACTGTGCTATGGTAAATAGGCTTTTTACCTGCCAAGGACAAAAATCCATCTTTTTAGCCTCAAAGCAATTAATTGAAGAACCAAAGTTGCAGCACATGAGCATTTCTTTCTAAGCCTTTGTAATGGCATAGGTGAGCTGATGGTGACTTTGTAGAGTGCATTTTCATGCAAATGAAACCAAGTGCACCACATCATCCTAGAAACAAAAGTTGATTCCACAACCTGGAAACAGCTAATGTCACCCAACCCACCAAAATGCATACAAAAAATTCAAAGTTCATCAAACAGCAAAAAAAGTGATCACAATTGTTCTGGGATATAAAATTATAAGACAGTTTATACAGTGAGATACAGTGAAAAACTGAGCAGACTGAAGAACATTCTTCTTTGAAAGACCAGGACATTTTCTTAAGAGTATCATTCCTGCTGCATGACACTGCCACCCAGCAGACAGTCAACTTGACAAAAGAATGGATCTAATAATATGGTTGTAATGTTCTATTGTATCCACCACAAACTCCTTAGTTGACTCATTTAGGTTATCTGTTTTTGCTACTTGAATGTGCAAGAATTTCAGTCTTTTGACACCATTCTCTCTTTTTATGCAGTAATGTACCAAAATGTGCATCTATCTCGATAACAACTACATAAAAAGTAGTGTTGTGTAGCAGGTAACACATACACACACACACACACACACATACATATATATATATATTTACATACAATATTTTATTTGTATTGTAATAAACATTTGGGATTAGTAAATATCTGCATCTTACTTTTTGAACATTCCTTGTATTAAACAAATGTTTACTATTCATATCCTTAATAGTTTTATCAATTCATTGCAACTAATTATTCAGTTTTCTTTGAGTTAATTTGGTTAAGATTCTTTCAGGCAGCATTAATCAAGTTGTCAGTCTAAAAACTGTATTGACTAGATAGATAAAATTTCATGATAATTTTTCAGACAATTTTCAAAATAAATGAAAAACACATGTAATCAATGTTTCCCACTTATGCTAGAAAATTTAGTAAACTAAAATGCCAATGAGAGACAGCAATCTAATAATTCCTCCCTTCCTCTGAATAATGGTAACTATGCAGTGTGTCATGGAGTTCTTGTATAGATAATATTGACCAAGGCTGTTTATAAATGAAATGTTTGTTGGATGTGGTTGTAACGAATTTAGGGAAGTCTTCAACCTATCTGATGCATGCTAAATCAGGTTTAAATCCAGTGTGTGCAGTTTTCAATAGAATACATTGAATGTCAATCACCAGTGATCTATTTCTTGCATCACCTGTGGGCATTTGCAGTTCTCACAGATTTCTTTGATACCATCCAGCTGAATCCATTTCTAAGAGTGTAAGTGAGGTGGACATAACCATCCAGTCTGTAATTTTTAACACTTCACACCTTGTATGAGGATTATTATCAGACTGGCTGATGGCTACCTCTGTCTGCAGGAATCTTTACTTACCTGTTGCAATAATTTATAAGAGAGTTGAAGATTGGTATACAGTGACAAAACCAATAAGGTTGAGAAGAATAGCCCAAACCTCTTACAGAATAATGCTAATGACTCATCATAAAATTACAGACATGAAAACAGGGTGTGTGATATAAACAACATAGATTTTTGTTTGTTACTATTTGAATTGTTTATTCTATTGTTGATCAGCTGACCAGGATTTTGTTGACAGCAATAATGTTAAATTGTCTTTCTTTTTAGTGACAGAAAGGAAAAACCATGCCAAAAACTTGTTGGGGACATATGACCTGAGCAATATAGATGCGTAAGAAAATTGAATTTATTTTCTTATATTAAACAAAAAAAATCCTAAAAATAAAAAAATTTATTGTTTATGTATAGTTGCTGAAAATTCAGTTTAAGTAAAAAATAAAACAATTCTTTTTATTTTCAACATTAACTTTATTGAACAACATATTTGCTATTTTGTTTCTATTAACTTCTAACTTCCAGTCAACTTCATAATTCACACAGAACTTTTCATCTTTTTAGCAAAGAATGCAGTAGGGTCTTTTTGCAGTCTTTTAAGGAAATAAACCTTTTTTCTTAATTTGGAGAAATCTGTAAAGATCAGAATAAATTCTAATCAAAAGATGCAATATCTAGTGCAGTAGTTTTCAACCTTTTTGCTGGAGTGGAACTACAAGCAAACATTCCAGTGGCTCAAGGAACCCCTGCAATAAATTGTCTTATGCAAAAAAAAAAGCTTTCAATTATTAAAATAAAATAAAAATACTCATCTTCAGATTTATTTACAAAAAAATACAAAGACAAACTGTAAAAATATTGTATACGTACATATGCAATTTTAATCTTGTTTCTACGGTTATTACACATGTATTAAAAAACTTCAGTTTAAATTAATTACATTTATTTTCATTAAAAATTCAATGAGAAACATGAGCATGATGTTTCTTGCACTAATCTTTAATATTGGGTCGTGTTTTTGACAGACACACATGAAGTTCATCTTCCACTGACAGCAATTGTGTTCACTTCTTGTGCTTGATGGTTGTCAGGGCTGAAAATCCAAATTCACACAAGTAGGATGTTGAAAACTGCATAAGACGTTGCAGTGCTTTCTGGGCAATTGCAGGATATTCCTTTTTAACCAGCAACCAGAATGCATCCAGGCTAAGCTCAGAATGCTTCAATTTTAATGTTCTGTCACTTGAAACATTGGCAAGTTCTGGGCTTTACTGGCGGAACACTAGGATTCTGCAGAACCCTGGTTGAAAACCACTGATCTAGTGAATAAGTTTAAATTTTCCAGCTAAGCTGTAACAATTTTAGCCTGATCCATAATTTTTCAATTGCTTCCTTCATTTGAACTGATTAAAAGCAGAACCTGTTTGATTTCGTTCTCCAGAAAGTCTCATTATAGAGGGACTCCTTTCCTATCCCAATATAAAAAAAAAAAAAAATGTACATGAGTTCTCGTTTGTTGTGCTTATGCTGAACAACAGTCAGTTGCTGATAAAGCAGAACATGAAAGGGGAAATAGTACTGGAGAGGAAGAAAAATGGTTTAATGGAATAAAACTATAAATTCTTCTAATTTCCTGGCTGACAACAAATTAAACAAAATGTTTAAACATCTACAGGTAATTGGCAAAATACTCGCCTGCAGAAAAATGAACTTCAAATGATATGAATATCTTTGATTTTCCAAAGTTTTGTGATTACTCATATTAAATCAAACCCTCAAAAACTGTTTCTGATGACATAAAACACAACTGATAATGGTAATATTAGCCATTTCCCTATAAGGAAATATTTGGCATTCATTGACTGAGCAGTCAGTATTGTTTGTGGATGAACTAAAGTCTTTCTCTTAAAACAATTTTTCAGGAATATAGGTAGCTATTATTGTTCTTTCCAGTATTGATAGAAGTTTCCTTGCTAATCTTTTATTTGAAGTAGTGTGGAATGTCAACATTTTGATGATGCCATTATTTTCTCTTCAAGTTACAGTTTATATACATTTTAGCTGTTGCTGCTTTTGGTCATCCTCAAGTGATGTGGTTTCTGTCATTTGGTACAGTTCTTTGTCTGTGAATCTGTAGTGCCAGTCCACAATCTTCAAAGAGGGATGATCTTTACCAAGACCCTCATGCTTCACTCGCTCAAAGCTGTTTTTCACCATTGATTTTACCAATCGGTTGTATACAGCTGACTGTTTAGATACTTATGAATACTTTCATATGGATATATATATATGTCTTGATCTGACAAAGCTATTTAAGAACATGACTTGAGTTTTTAGGTTGATGTTATAGTGTTAATGGAATCTCTAAAATTTTTCTGTTATACTTTTTATTATTTGTGTCATGCTCTTAGTGCAACTGAAACTGATTTTTAATATGTTTTTGTTGAATATCTTGTAGAGAGTGATGGGGTGAAATTTTTTTTAATTAATACTTTTCCTATATTTGTTTTTATATTTTTGTAGGTTGAACCATATGATATTTCTTTTCTGGTTGGCTTTTTGTACTGTGTATATGTGAATGTTTTCGAAAATCCACTATCTTTTAAAACTGTTTCATAATCTTTTTTGGCTTCATTGAAGATGGTTTCATTGAAGGAATTTTCACATAACCTGCAGTTTATTATGTAATCTGCTCCATTATTGGTAGCAGGTTGTTGGAAGATGTGTATATGTAAAATGGTTTGTTGTTGGGTTTTCTATATGGTTGATATCTATGTTTCCTTAGGTTGAATGTGAAATCTAAGAAATCTCCTTTTTTTTTTTTTTAGTTTTTGTTTAGTTTTTATGTCTATGTTGAATCTCATATTTTTGAAAATTTCTATGATTATTTTTGGTTTTGTCTGTTACTTAGGATTATGAGATCATCGTCCCTGTAGAGGCTTATGTCACCTACACATTGACCAGCATGTATAGTCAAGCCAAAACACTACGTAGATCTTGAAGATTGCATTTAAGCATGAAACAGACTTTTGTCACTAGGTGTTGACTTTTATATTCACATAAATTCTATCCCTGATATTGAGCACTTTAACCCATAAATATAACTTACACACACAAATTCTGACCTCTCACATTTTTATTGCAGGGTGGTGGTGGTTGGTGGCGATGGTAGTTATTTTGAGGTAATCAATGGTCTATTAATTAGAGTTCAGAAAGAGGCCAACATTAACATGGACCAACCAGGTACAGAATGGCTACCATCAAAACTTCCAGTTGGTATCATCCCAAGTGGTGAGTTGCTATGGTCAAACATTTAAAAACAAAAATGACAATTTTGGTTCAAACAATTTTGTTTGTTGCGAAGAGGTTTGGGTTGATTTTTGCTATTATGATAAATTAGTATGGAGGATTTTGACAGAACTTACAATTCAAAATTACTGTTAAATTGTTATATTCCATGCTAAGAGGAATATATACTTGAACAACATGGTGGATAAAATAAGTAAAGGTTTATTGTAAAAAAAAACAGCACAATAAGAAATAAGGTAACAGTTATGTGCATGATCGTCGCAAGTCAATCCAGTAGTGAGTGTTACTATTGGAAAGTCAGTACTTCTTGCATATGTCTGAGTCGTACTCAACAGATGCCAGCTAGACTCCGTAGTCCGTTGACTTACAGATACTTATAGGTAATTACTACCTATAGTGTTGTTACTCATGGGGATGACAGGTTATTCCATTACATCATAAATGAATTAAGTATCTCTAACTTGAGGATTTTTTTTCCTGTTTCTGTGGTATTCAAAGAACAAATACTGTAAGTCCAGATGTTTTTGCAGCAGCAATTCTTTTTAAAGTTTGATTAAATTACATTTGACTTCCATGTAAAAAGTATCTCCTCTGCAGTATATTTCACTATCCACTCTTTTATCAAAAGCTGCCAATCTTCTCTACTTTTGGAACACTTCTAAAACTTGACTACTATGGAAAGCAACTCGTGATTCTTTAGCAAAAGATCAATTTTAAGAGCAACTACTATTTTGTCATCATTATTATTCAGTTATCTTTCAATATATATTTAGTTTCTTTTGATGGTGACATTTGTTAAAACTTTCAACATTTTGGTGATTGAATTCAACTTGTTTAAATATAAATATATAGAACTACTGTTTGACTTATTGAGGTGACTGATTATTTTGCATTGATTTATTTAAACCTTGTCTTCACCTTGAGTGTTATAGTCACTGTTTTGACCATTGTAATCTCCAGTCTTCTTCAGTTACTGAATATGACAGATGAAGAAAGCTAGAGAGCATAACATCTGAAATACTATGAGGACAACAGTTTGATGTAGGCAAAAGAAAACACACTATTCTATGTTTGTTCTTTATGGTTTGTTTTGGAAAGAATTTTTATTCCTACAGGCACTGGTAATGGAATTGCTATGACTCTTGAAGGCTATGACCCAGTGACAGCAGCACTTTCTATTATTATTGGTAAGTTATGGTTTCTTTATAAATGGTTTGTTTTCTTTGATTTTCAATTTGTTTCAGTTTATATCTTAACAATATATCAAAAACTTTGTAATTTTTCAAAATGCCTTATAGCTATTTTTTCTTCTCACAATTATTGGCAAAATATTAATGATTGAAGAGCTTAAATTTGAATTTTACTTGCTTTCATCACAAACCACTTCTTTCTTTAGACTATTTTACTTTTATTCTGCCATTTTAACTACTTTATAGTATTTACTAAGCTTAATTAAGACAAGGTCAAATCAGGGGGAAATAGGGTTAAGAAGACTGCAACATAATCTTCCAAGTAGAGTAAGCCTCTCTGCCTGTCTTGAAAATGAGCATTTAAAATCTTGACTTTTGCTTGGACTCAAATACCAACCCCTGCCAGTGGTGGGTATATCCAGCCAGTAGGCAGACCATAATCTTAACCACCATTTCTTTCTCTTATTCATATTGATTATTTTTATGTGTACTCCTATAAGCCTTGTAGTCTCTTTCAATTATATTTTGTTGATCATACAATTAACAATAGAATATTAACAAAATTTTCACTTGTTTTTCAAGCAAACTTAGATTACATGTAAGCAGGTTAATTTCATCCTTTCCATAAAAAATGATTTTATGACCTTTCTTGCTTATTGAGTTTGTTCTTTTGGAATATAATTAGAATTATCATTCAGAATTAAAAATAATTGATCAAGAAGAAATTAATATATTTTGTAACTCCTTTTTCTATCAAAATTGAGAATTATATACAAATGTGGTATATTCACGTGAAAACTTCACTGTTCCAGTGGATTACTGAAATTGAAGAATTAAGATTTTTTTTAAAATTATATTTAATTTTTTTAAATACAAATGACTTGATTCAACCTAGGAGAAGACAGTTAAAACATTCATCTGAGATCCTTCTATACTACTTTATGTACCATCTCCCTTCAGGACATAGGTGTTCATGGCTCTCCACAAATTTGTGTCTTTTGTAACTCTTAATAAATTTTGTCTCTTTGTTATTCCTCCTAAAGCTTGCTTCACCATCCATTTACTCAAGCTCATTATGTATGTCATGCATTTTTTCCTCTGTCCTTCTTGCCTTCATTCTGTCCTGTTTTTCCAAGCCCTCTTTCCTCATTACATGCCCCAGAAATTTCAACTGCCTCTTGATGTTAAGTATAAGTTTCATTTTTGTTTCCATTTTCTCTAAAATCATTGCACACACATTTAGTCCATGGTATCCTCAGCATCCTTCTGTAGAACCACATTTCTATTGCTTCAAATCTATTCATCTTTAAGGAGATTGTCCAGTATTCACTGCCATATAGGACAGATCACATAACAGTTCAGTACTCTTTGTTCAAAGTTTTCTGCCTCTTAATATTCTTGCTTAGCTTTGGGAATGCATCTTTGGCTATCAGTTTTGCACTTTCTGTCCTCTGTTAGAACACTTCTCAGATATTTAGATTTTCTTTTTGTTTGATTTTGGTATCTCAAATTTGCATTTTGGGCTCATCCTCTTGCAAATAAACATGCATTCTGTCTTCTAGCAATCAATGTTCAGTCCTTTTTTCTCACTTTCCTTCACTAATTTGTAGGAAGTTTTGTAATTTTCCTTTCCGTGTCTGCTGCTAAGATGGTGGTCACCAATAATGAATCCTGGTAGGACTTCTAATTGTCTCAGTGAGAAGACATCCTTGTATTATACACCTTTCTATTTTGAATATCTGCTGAACTTATTTTCTATCTGTATACAGATGGTTTTCTGCCAGTGTCGGTACTTGATTATTCTAATATCCTTCTCAAATATGCCGAGGCTGCTGAGCAGTTCTAAATAGATCTTTGTGCCTTCTTTATCAAACACCTTTGCATAATCTATAAAACACAGGTATTTGTCTTTCTGCATTTGTATTGTTCTTTTGGATAACATTCTGAGCATAAATATTGTATTCCTTGTTCCAGTGTCTTTGATGAACCTGCACTGTTCTTGTACTATTTCTGGTTTGATTCTGCTGTGTAGAGCAAAATTTGGGTGATGAGTTTTGTTATATGGCTCATTAGGCTGGTTGTTCAATGGTATTCACATTCATTTGCACCTGGTTTCTTTGGTAGTGCTATGAAAATAAATTTACTTAGGTCTTCTTGTATGTCATCACTGTTGTAAATTTAATTAATTATTTCTGTGATCTTGCTTATGCTGAAATCATCTAAGGCTGCCAGCATGTCTCTTACAATTCTGTCTGGTCCTGTCACTTTGTTTTTGTTCAATTTAGCCAGTGTAGATTCCACTTTGGTTTTTTAATATTTACACTCCGTCGATATTTCTGTGTATTGCCAGTTGATCTCTTTCATTGTGGAAGATTTCTCTGATATATTCATTCCATCTCTGAAGCATTTTTAATTTCTCTAATATCAACATTCTGTCCTTGGATTTTATGCATCCTGTTGATGAATATATCTTTTGTCCTGTTAGTTCTCTTATTTTTTTATGCATATCTGCTTTATCTGTGATGCTCATTGTTTTTATTTTTGCACATTTTTCCTTGAGACATTCTTCTTTAGCCTGACTGCATTTGTTCCTTATTTCTTTGTGTAGTGTCCTATATTCTGTTCTGTGTCTTGGTATTTTTTTTTGGGGGGGTGTCTCTTTTAAATCATGTTGAGAATTTCATCTGTCATCCTTTCATTTATTTTTTTTCCACAAATGCTGTCCTACATCACTGTACTTAGAGAAACATCAGACCATTTAATAATGGCTGTAGCTAACATCATGATATATAAGATACTTATTTTTTGTAACCCAGTTTAGAAAAGTGACTTTCGCTAAGTTTCATATTCCATGTAGTGACAGAAAAATTCGCTTCTGAGGTCTCCTCCTGGGTAAAAGCTGGAATCGAGGGTTTCATCCCAGCAAGGAAATATAAGGTTAAATTGTGCTCATCCCCTTGGTTCTCTGCTGCATGCTCTGCTGTCATTGTCAATAGGAATCACTTTTTCTGCCTGTACCATAGTAACATGTTAGATTGCAACAGATGTCTCTTTGTCTCAGCCCATAATGAGTGCAAGCATGTCCTCAGTGGAGCAAAGTCACTATTTGCTGAAAAAAAGAAACAACATATTGCATCTTGCAAATTCAGCTCCAAAGATAATTGGTGTCTTTGCAAGAGCGTACTAAACAACAGCAAACCTACAATACCTCCTTTATTCTAACAATTTAAGGTCCTAACTTCCTCAGCTGATAAGGCTGAGTACTTTGCTCGGAAATTCTAATCCAATTCGGCACTTGACTCATCCAGTGTACCCACACATGATTTCCCCCTAGAACTGAGGCTATATTGAGCAAGTTGTACATAAGCCCATTGATGGTATTGGGCATCATCTCTAAATTAGACTCCCATTAGGCTAGCACTGGGGACGGGATACCAGCTGTTGTCCTGAAGAAATGTGCTCCTGAACTGGCTCCTGTCCTCTCCAAACTATATAAACAATTCTTTGCTTTCCAGCCTGTTTGTTGGAAGTACTCATTTGTTGTCTGTCTTTAAGAACTCTGGTGACCCTTCTGACCAATCTAACTACTGTCCTCTCAGTCTCCTACCACTCTTCAGTAAAGTCTTTGAAGCTTTAATCAACACTGAAGTGGTTAAGAACTTTACATCCCATGATCTCCTCTCTGACAAGCAATATGGTTTCTGCTTTGCCTGATGTACCACTGATGTGCTCATGGCCATAATTAAATTTGTTTACCAAGCACTTTACAATAACAGAGAAGCTCATGCCATGGCTCTAGATATCTCTAAAGCATTTGATAGGGTTTGGCATGCTGGCCTTCTTTATAAGCTTCAGAGATATAGAATTTCAGGACGATTATTTGACTTAATACAATCATTCCTGTCAAACCATGTAATGAAGGTCATCCTTAACAGATTCTCCTCCAGTTCCTTTCTCATGAACACAGGTCTTCTCCAAGGCTCTATCCTGAACTCTACACTGTTTCTGATTTTCATTAACAATTTCCTGATATCATCAGTTTTCAAGTAGGCATCTGTGCAGACGCCACTACTATTTACTCCTGCCTCAATAGCAAACCTCCCTCACTGACAAAACTAACCTGGCTGTTGGTCTCAAAAAGGACCTCCAATCCCAATGACTGGGGCAAGTGGCTGGTTAACTTTAATGCCTCATAAATAAAACTGCTCTCTTTTACCTACCACTGTGAGCCTTCCCTGCCTCCCATTAGAATATCTGATGCTTAACTCCCTGAGAGCATCTCTCTGTAACTGCTTGGTCTCACACTGTCCACAGACCTGAGATGGAACAAATACATTGAATCAATAGCTTCATCTATTGCAAGGAAAGTTGGTTCTCTGTGTTGCACCAAAAAGTTTTTCTTGCCTGAGTCTATCCTTCAAATCTATAAATCAACCATTTGCCCTTGCATGGAATACTGCTGACATATATGGTCTGGAGCCCCCACTGTTCATGTTAAGATCCTTGTTAAAATCCAGAGACAGATATGCAATGTGATTGGCCCTGATCTGGCATCTCATTTACAGTCACTCTCTCACAAACATGCCATCACTTCCATCTGTCTTTTCTACAAATACTTTCATGGTAACTGCTCTGATGAGCTACTTTCGCTGGTTCCCAAATTGCATGAATTTAAACATGCTACTAGATTGGCATCTCAATCCCACCCTTTCACTGTTGAAACAGTTAAACGTAGTCATCTCTTCTACTCCAATAGCTTCATGTCTTGCACTTCCTGTTGTGGACCTCCTTTCCTCTTACTTTCTTCCCTGATAGCTATAATTTCCAAATATTCAAATGCAATGTCAATCAACATCTCCAGATGCCTTGATCTATTCCCCACCCTTCTCTTCATCCTTTCCTCTATCACACCTCTTTACTCTTGCTCCCTCTCTCTATAACTCCTTGCATGCTAGTGGCACTCCCACCTTGCTTGGGGCATAATGTGTAAAAAAATAACAAATCTCTTGACTTCAATTTTTAAGCAAAGAATCTAGGATGAAAGAGGATCATAATTGTTGAACTCACAGTGAAAAGAGTTAATGCCTTTCATTCCAGTTTCTATTAATGTATCTGTTCTTTCTGATAAGGAAAACATACTCCTGTTCTTGTAATGGTAATAACAGAAATTTATTGTTCTTCAACTATGCAATTTACAAATCATCTGATGCAATTACCAGTTTAGAAATTGGAATCTAAGGCTTTTTTATTGTTGCAGAATTTCACTCGCATTTCTACATAATTTTTTTTTTACATATTATTTCATTTGTTTTTGTCTTTGGAAATATGAATTGATATCCAATATTCAAAATAGCTGAAAATTAATGAATTTTTATTTTCCTCTTGCAAATCGTATGACATGAAAGAAATTTAAATAAATAAAGCTAAAACATTCAACACTAATTTAAATATTATCAACAATTAATTTTATTTTAAATTTTATTTGCTTTATATCATCTTACAGGAAAATTACGAGAAATGCCAACATATTCTATCAACCAAATGTCAACTGGTTTTCTCACTTTTGGTGGCCTTTTAATGGGTTATGGTGGCTTTGGAGATATGATTTATAAGTCAGAAAGACAACGTTGGCTTGGTGTTATGAGATATCCAGGTAAAAATAATCCTTTTCTAATTTTTAGCCATTCTAACAAAAATAGATTACTCTCTTTACATAAAAGATCAATTATAGACATTATCAAACCTGAAGATTATATATGTATTTATTAATTCAGTAAAATTCAAAGTTGCATTTCTTTTAATTTTGACTTGTTGGTGAATGGTCATTATTGGTTGAAAATTATTGCTCTTGTCAGATTTTATTATGTTTTCAAAATAAAATCAGTATTGATCAATTGACGTAAATAAAACTTCATATTTATTTTGTGATGTCAATGAATACCTGTGGCCACTTTTGTAATGCTCATTGTAGTAGAGACTTTGTAATTGCAGATACAACTATAGTAACGCTGTTGAATAATACTGGTATAAGATACCTTTGAATAACACTTGCACTAATATTACTTGCTCAATAACACTTGCTGAAATAGTAACCACTGAATAGTAATCTGTATAGTGATCAGTATCGAGAAATCGTATAGAGAATAGCGATCAGTATAGTAATAGAGGATAGTGTAAAAACAGTGATCTAATTCCCATATATACATTTCCTTTACCATCATGTGACCTACTTATACAAAATGGGATCACCTGTTTTTGCTCTCTGGTGATCTGTATTCAAACTCCAATGTCAACAGTGACACTTTATTCCAATATAACACCCTCCCCTTTGAGGTGACTTTCCCCTGGTGTCTATACTTCTTCAGCTTTGGTTCAATAGTTAGAAATCCTGTTGGCATTGTTTTGCCATAAACCCTTGGTTCTGATGGGTACATTAAACAATGTCATACAGAATTTCTATTGCTATCTCTTTTTAGGGAATTCTTAAATCAGTGAATCTACATTTTAACTGATTAATGTGTCACTTGTGTTCCCACCTTTGTCCCTCTAACATGTATGACTCTTTTTTTTAATGCTATCTTCCCAGAATTCTTTTCTGTGCAGTTACATCTTAAAAAATACCTTATCTCTGGCTTTGAAGTATCTACTTGTATTATTATTTCTTGATGTTCTCACCTTGTGTTCTGGTAATAATTTATTAAAAACAGACTTAATATTCCTGGTGAGCATCAACTCTGCAGGCGACATTCCAGACACAGTGTTCGGGTTTGGTGTTATTCTGTAAACACTCAAAAATTGCTGAATCATTACTTCATCTGACACCTCTCTCTCTGATATTTTTAGTGCCTTTTAAACATATGGACAAACCATTCTGCTTGTCCATTTGATCTTGGCTGATAAGGGGGAGTTGTAATAAAAAAAAATTCACTAAACATGAATTGAGTCCCATTATCTGAAACTATAGTCAGGAACACCAAACTTTGCAAAAATCTTGTGTAGGAAATTTATCATTACTACAGTAGACAGTCTTCTACATTCTAATGTTTCTGGTCATTTAGTGTAGCTTTCGACTACTACTAGATAGTATGCTCCATTTAATGGTCCTGCAAAGTCTATATGTATTCTGCACCATGACATATTGGATTTTGGCCAAGGTTGAATTTTGCTGGGTGATGACTTCACTGCCAGAGCACAACCCCTCTGCATGATTTTACTAAATTTTCAATATCTTAATCCATTTTTAGCCAGTAAGTATAACACCTCATTAAAGATTTCATTCTAGAAATTCCTGGATGTCCTATGTGAAATTCTTTTAGCATACATTTTTGCAACGATGCTGGTATCACAATTGTTTCTGGGTACATAAGTACACTATTACATAATGAAAATACATTATTTCCAGTAATATTTCTCCTTTAAATCTTAATTGCTTCTTAATTTTCATTATAAAATCATCTTTTTTCAGACTTAATTTTTATTTCCTCCAATGTTATGGCCAGTTCTATAGTGTTGTATATGTTATTAATTTCATTTTCAGCCCTTATCGCCAAAATTACTGTCTTCAAGTGGTTTGCAGAATTTTGGTTTTAACCTAAACAATCCATCTGCATGACTTAATTATTTGAATGGTAGCAATTCCCTTCTTATAATTATAATTCAGTAGGATATTTCCTCAGTGCTGCAGTCTATTTGCTGTATGTATGGGAACACTGTTTTTTGATCCATATATGGACAATAATGGATGATGGTCTGTCTGTAGTATGAATTCTCTACCATGTATGAATTTGAAACTTTTCATGGCAAATATGATTTCCAATACTTCCTTTTCAATCTGGCTGTAGCTTTTTTCAATTAATTTCAATTAGCTGCAATTAATGATCTTGAAGCATCAGCTATTGGTTGAGTTGTTCCTTCCTCATATTTGTGTAGTATCACTGCTCCAATACTCGAAACACTTGCATCAAATGCAACCACAATCTTTAATTTAGGGTCAAAATGAGCTAGTGACAAATCCAATGTTAAGACTTTCTTGATTTCTTCAAAAGCACTTTGACATTTATCTGTCCAATCCCATTTCACATCTTTCTTCAGCATGTTATTCAAGGACGCTCTTAATTCATACATATATGTATGATAGTAGTTAGCAAACCCTAAAAATGCTTGTAACTTTGTTACATTTGTTGGAGCGGTTATGTCTTTTTTTGCACTTGCCCTTGAATGATCCAGTCAGCTATCATTTTCATTGATAATTTGTCCTAGATATTTAAGTCTGGGCATAAACAATTTGCATTTTCCTTCTCTAATCTTAAAACCATATTCTTTGATTCTCTCAAATACTTTTTTTTTTAACATCTTCTGTATGTTGCTTTTGGGTTTTACATAAGTACATCATCAAAATATGCTTGAGCACAATCCAAACCGGCAAGCATGGCATCCATTATCTGTTGGAATATGCTTAGTGCTACTTTTCCTTTAGGAAGTCAGTTGAATTTGTATAACCGTCTATTAGTGTTAATTGTTAATAATTTTGTGCAATCTTCGTCCAATAGTACTTCAATTTAGAGAAAAATTTACCTCCATTCAATTTGGCAAAAATTTCCTCTGGACTTTGTAACAGGTTGTTTAGTTGCTTTAAACTTTCATTTAACCCTGTTGAAAAATCAGCACATATGTGGATTTTATTATTTTTTTTATTTATTTTTTTTTTTTTTAAATGAAGTCTGTTGCTGATGCCCTTTTGGAATAGTCTATTTTTGATATCACACTTAATTTTTCTAGTCTGTCCAATTCATTATTAATTGGATCTAAGGCTGCAAAAGGTGCACTATTTTTGGCCTTAAAAGTCAGTGTTACATTGTCTTTTAACTCAAATTTAGCTTTTGCTTTTGGGCATGACCTTAGACCCTCAGAGTAAATTTCTGGAAAACTCTTTTTCAGTTCACTTTTCAATTTTTCAGTTGCCGTATTACTACTGGGGGTAATGATAATTATCTTGTTGAAAAGAGTTAATTGGAAGGTCCCAAAGACCAAACAATGCAATCCAGTCTGTTCGAAACAAGTTAGCAGTATTCCTTAATACAAACAACACCATTTTTTTTTTTGTTTTTTCCCACAAAAGAAACGTTACAGCTGAATTCACCTAAAAAGTTCAATCTCTTCCCTGAGATTCCATGCGCAACTTTATCAGAAGTCAATAAACTGGGTTTACTCATATTTCTCCATATCTGTTCATTTATGATAGTGATATCAGATCCTGTATCTAGTTGCAATTTTATTTTTACATCATTAATTTCCACTAAAACAAATTTCCTCTTTTGAGATGTCTTATTAATTTCCCTTTTAGGCTTCTTATCATTACTATATGTATCTATCATGTTCACATGTTTTATTTTTCTCCTTGTTCTTTCTTTTCTTTTTTTTTCTTTCTTTTTTTTTTTTTTTTTTTTTTTTGTACCTGCAACATGTACTTTTATGTCCTACCCCCCCCCCCCATTTGTAGCATTTTTTGTTCTTGAAAAAACAATCACTTTTAAAATGCTTACTTTCACAACCATGGCAAGTATTAGCTATTGAGGGAGGTTTATAGTCTTTTTTTTTTTTTTTTTTTTTTTTTTTTTACTGTTCTGTTAGGAGTTGAAAAACGTCTACAGTCTTTTCTCTTAGATGGTCAGATGCTATGTACTTGCAAAATGTCTCTTTCCTCAACCTTTGTGGTATCAAGTTTCAAATTCGCAATACATCTGACACTCTTCCACTATTTTCTGGAGAGTTAATTTGGAATTCATTTCTAATTTAGCTAGTTTCCTGGACCTTATCTCCGCATCCTTATTAGAAGTTTAACCCTGTATTTAAATAAATCCAGAGTTAATTCATTTAACTTGAATTTCTCACATCCCTTCATATCTTCTATAATAAGCTGTAAAAGTTATCCCTTCATCTGGATTGTATATAAATTCACTGACTGAATTAGCAACAGCATCTGCAGTGAAAGAATCTGGAGTTTTTCCTTCCATTGTTTGGTAAACAACTCAAAAAAAACCTGTTGTTGTAATTGATTTTCACGTTGTTTTTGTTGCTGCAACTGTTCTTGTTGTTGTTTGTGTAGCGCCAACATTTGAATCATGATAGATTTTAATTTTTCCATTGCACTCTGCTGAATATTTTTCAGATTAAGTTTTTTCTCATGTAAATTGAAGGAATCCTCATGTAAGTTCAACGAATCCTTGTCACCACTTTTGTGATGTCAACAAACACTTGTTGCCACTTTTGTAATGTCAATGAATACTCATCACTTTCGTAATGCTCATTTTAGTAGAGACTTTGTAATCACAGATACAACTATAGTAACACTATAGTAATTGTTATACTAGTGTCAGATGCCTTCAAATAACACTTGCACTAATAGTACTTACTCAATTGCACTCGCTTGAATAGTAACCACCAAATAGTGATCCATAGAGAAATAGTATAGAAAATAGTGATCCATATAGTAATAGAGGATAGTGTAGAAATAGTGATCAATTAGATGCCATGCTAATTTTCATGTATATATTTCCTTTACCATCACATGATCTACTTATACAAAATGGGATCACCTGTGTTTGCTCTCTGGTGATCTGTGTTCAAAGTAACACTTCATTCCTATATAACATTTATATAATAAATGTACTATGTAAATTTTTTTGGAGCTGCTCTCACTCCCACTCCCATATCCAAAATTGGAGCTGGCTCCTCGTTTTCAAAAAGAACTGCTCCAGCTCCAACTTCATTGAAAAAAGAGCAGCTCTTTTTTGGCGCTCCATAGTTAAAATGTACATTCTTTGATGAACGTAAGACATTCATAAACATTGGACATTTTTGCTATTAATAAGCTGGGTGTATGAGATATTTTGCTACTCAAACTTAATAAGAAGCAACATTTAGCCTGTCAGCATATCTTTTAGCCATAAAAACATACCAAAGTTCCCTGGCAAAATTGTGTACAAAAGTAAATTGTCAGTAAATTAAAAAGAAAACATTGGTTTATTTATTCATTCAGCAATTTAAATTTGTCATAAAAACAAAAAAGTTCAAACTTTTCTTCCCTTACACCAATATCTACAGACAGCTTTTATGCTCTCTCTCTGTCTCACCAAAACTCACACACAGATACATATCTAATAAAAAATGGCATCAAAGACTTTCTACACTGTCTCTTGCAACTTAAAAGAAATATCCCGGACATCAGAACAGTAACACCTAGGTGTCAAAGTTGAAATAGGTACAGATGAAAATGGAGTCTCTCTCTCATATATATATATATATATATATATATATATATATATTATATAAAATGAAAAATAACTCAGCTTTGCTCAGATTTTTTTTTATTGCCTAATACAAAGTAACGTTTTAAAAACAAAAACAAATGAAATAATTTTGGGGCACAAAACCCCCTGCTCTTTAGTCCCAAATAGAGCTGCTCATGCTCCACACTGGTTGAATATAAAAAGAACACGTTCCTTTTTGGAGGGCTCCATAAAGCTATATATATATATATATATATATATATAGTTTAAGAAAAACTAGGTAATCCGTATGGGTAAACCTAAGGAGGATAAAATCCAGAGAGCTCAATGTAATTAATTTAATTTCAAATATATATATATATATATATATATATATATATATATATATATTATAATCAATTTTTAATTTCAGATACTAAAAACATTGACATGGGTCATAAGAAAGGCATAACTTCAAAAGTAAAATAAAATATTGGAATATAATTTTGGAAATTATGAAAAAGTTGTGCAGAGATCACAGAACAACAAAAAAAGAAATTGAAATCATTGTTAAGAATATCAAAAAAGAGATTAATGAAAACAGACATAGAATTTTAAGAACATTGGTTGCTTTCATGTCTTTAGTCAAATTGCCACCTTTCATTTGTAATATTTTGGTAATGATATAAACAAACATCAAAATATTAAAACAATTTACACTTGTTGTTTTTCAATCAAATTTAAATTACATACATCGAGGTTAATTTCATCGTTTCCATCAGCAGAATTGGGCAATTAAGTACATGAAAATTTATTTCTCAACAGTAATTTTTAGTGATGCCTGATCAAGAGATTGGTCCTTCATACAAAGTCAACTAATATAACTTAGAAGAGACCTGGGTGGAAGTGGCGTAATGATTTGGGGCTAGTGTTATAGTTAGTAAAATTATAGATCTCTTCAAAGTTAGTGATGATATATATTGTTTCATTTAGCAAGGTCAATTTTACTGTTTTTAAACTACAATTTTCCATGATTTTCTCGCGTACATTCATATCTGCTCGATGAGTATCCAAATGTAAACAAATGACATCACACATTATGAAATGGACAAACATATACACACACACACACATATATTCACAGACATATACACACACACATATAAATGGACAAACCGAAACGCTCCTCTGTGGTGAAATCGGTAAAAGCACGTCAGGCTATATGACAGTTCCGTATAGAATACAGGTTCAATTCATGTCAGAGGACACATATTTTCTATGACAATTTCTCGGACATTCAGGTTGGTAAATGTTGTTAATACTGTTTATTATAACAGAGCATTTACTTAAATAAAAAAAAGAATGTATAAACATAAAAATGTCTTAAAATATATATGTCTGTGTGTGTGTGTGTGTGTATATATATATATATATATATAAAAAATTTGTAGTCAAATGATTTTTCTTTTTTTTTTTTTTTTTTTTTTTTAAAGAATAATTAGGAAAATATAAAAAATATTCTAATATCTGGAATATTTCTGGTGTACATCAATGTAAAATTAAAAAAGAAATTCTACAGCATGCATCATTGATATTTAAAACTTGATTTCACTTTAAAATTTCTTATTAAATTTTCACTTCACATTATTGCATACTTTGTTTTCAGTATGTTTTTTATTTAGACAAACCACACATGAAATGAATTTTTATTATTAAAAATTTTTAGTTTTATGAAACTGTTTATCATTCTGGAGCAATATAGATTCTTTACAAAACAAAAATAGTAAAATACGAAAATTTTTCTACCAAAAAAGAAAAATATATGCTGAGTGATTTTAATTTTTTAAAATTCACATTTTATACATTTTTTTTTTTTTTCTATGTACTGACATTGATACTACGACAGTAAACTTTCTTCAGTTATTTTTTATTTTATTATTCCATAATTTTAAAAGTATTTTTATCAATATATCGGTTATTCATTATTTAAGGCAGCCAAGCAGAACTTAAGACCAAATATGTTAATAGCTTTAATATAATTTTATTAACACTCGATTATTCTTCAGAACACAAAAAGATTAAAATAGCATATGTATGTTGTTTATCAAGCTTGAAATATTTGTATACTTTTCAATATTATCATCCTGTCATTTGGGATCAGGAATATGCTGACTGCATCACAGTGCTGAGGTGCCTCCTATCCAAAAAAAAAAGCCACCTATTTATTTGTACTGTACAACAGGATTCTGTATTAAATAATCTGGAAAAAAGGTTGATGTGCCATAAAACTAAGCCAAAGCATTTTAATATTACTAATACCAAATTCTGAAAAATAGTGGTTCCAGGTAGATTTTAGCAACACTGATTTTAATTCAAATTGGCAGAGTATTTTTTTAAACTTTTTTTTTCTTTTTTTTAAATGGGATACTTGCTTTTAAAAATGTTAAATTTCATGGCGACTACATTATTCTCTGCTATTTTATTTTTTCATTTTCAAAGGAATGGCCTTGTGCTAGGCTTGACAGAATTTTTTTTTTTTTTTTTTTTAATTTGCAAAATAATCCAAAGATCAGTATTTATTTTAATATTTTAACTTTTTATTTAGTTTTTTTAGTGAGTGGAATATTTACACTGAGAAAATTTGATGCTGAAATTGAATACAAGGAGTACTACCAAGAAGCAAGTACCAAATCTACGGTACAGGCGGAAGAGGAGGAGGAGGAGGAAGCAGAGGGTGAAGAGGAGGGAGAACTGACAAAAGAGAAAGTTAAACAAAAAGCCAAGGAATCTAAGGAAAAAGTCAAAGATGCCAAAAGGGCACAAAAGGCTCATGAAAAGGCAGAACGAAAAAGGTTGTGCTTTTTTCCTCCCTCTTTTCATAAATATTTCCTATTTTGTTAACTTCAGAAGTTAGTTCAGATAAATGAATGATATGATTGTTTTTATTCCCAATTTGACTCCTCTTATTCTTGCTTTTTAGCACAACACTCTGAATTCAGACATACTTTAACCAATTTTTTTTTTCATCATAGCACTGTCAATATACTCTTTGATCATGCAAGGAAATAGCATAAAATCTGAAATGAATAGCTTGCAGTGAAATTTGAATCTGTATCACTCCAGTAACTCATCTTTCATGAGCCACAGAAGCCTTGTGATAAAACAAATCAATCTTTTTTTTTCCTTCCTTTCCAATTCTTTTATATTACTTTTACTAGAAATATTAAATTTTATCAAAGTATGAACCAGTTCTGATAAAAAAAGAAAAAAGAAACAAATAAAATAATGGTAATAATCAAAGTTTCATTTAAAACTTCTTTTTTTTTAAGTAATTGTTTTCTTGAAGACTTAATTTGTAGTATGTAGTTTTGCTAAGAATTTTGATTGCAGAAAAAATAGTTCCATGTTTTTTTTTGCTTTAAGTTTAATTTTACCTTATGCCATTAAAACAAAACTAATATTTTCCTTAAAATTTTTATTCATTAAAATATTAATTCTGTTGCTTTTTAGATATATTTTATAAATAGTAACTTGGTCAATAAACATCAAATGTCTCCTTATAAAGAAACTGCTAATATTACCAACTCCTATTTTATAAGTTTCGAGTAAATATAAAAAATTTAATTCCATATATATTTACAATATATAGTTTAATAATTTTATTTTTGCATAACTAAATTATCAAAAACTTGAAATTTTATTTTATGCCATTTTTATTTGTTGCTATAAAACTGTTTGGTCATTATTTGTAAGATTTTATATTGACTAACTGGCATATTTAATGAAAAAAAAATGATTAAATTTCCTACTTAACTGTTTTTAGTTGCTGAAAAAGGAATTAAAAATTGCCTAACTGGATTGGAATAGTTTACAAGATCATTGCTAAACTATTGTCCTCTTTGCAATTCATATTGGCAGAGAATCACAATCAAAATAGAGAAAATTTGTTAAGCAAAACCAGTTTTGAGCATTTATGAATGTCTGTTGAAAAAATATGTATGTTCGTTTCTCTTTTGTTGTTTCAAAGGAACTAAAAACATTCTTGGTCAAAATATATATAAGCAAATTCTCTGAGACATGCATTCTGAATACACTCTTACAAGCTGGTCTATATGTATATTAATTGGTTATTTCTTGTACCAAATGCTCACCATAATTTCCAAAGATGATGTTTTGGTTTGTCTTTCTGCTTCTCATCTATATTCATCCAGCCTTAAAGAAAACCCATTTTTCATTAAAAAAAAAAAAAAAAGAAAGAAACATATATACATTTTCCTTCAATTAGTTATTGACCCATTTATAAAGCTTTTATTTGTATTTCTCATACCAGTCACTCTTAAATGATTGGAAATTATTTCAATCAATGCACTGAAATTTACTGACTCCTTTCTGAAGTTTTTAAATAATTTCCACCACATCGTTCAAATCTTCATTGACTGATTATTTTGCTTCAATTCCTCTTGATTTTCTAAAAACCAATTCGATTTCTGTTAATTCACTAACAACAATTTCCCCCCCCCAAATGTGTAATTTTTATTCTTCACGACTTCAATTCCATTCTGGCCAAACATGAAGTCCTGGATAAAATGTGAAAATATTTCCATATTTACTTTAATCAATAAAATTTAATTTTTATATTTAATCTACTTATAAATATTTAAAAATAAAGTATCAACTTAAAATGTTTAAAACTGCAAAAAATTGTTTTCAGCTGACAATCTTATGTTTCATAATATTAGATCAGAATTTGCAGAGATTGAAGAATGTTTTTGTTTTTTTTAAATCCGTGTATTTATAAGAGAACACCATATAAATGTATTCTTTACAACTATTTGTATTTAAAATGATGATTTTTACAATCATCTGATATGCTTTATTTACAATTGCCAAGATATGGCAAACTCAGAATGATTGATTATCCAAATAACTATAATGATAAAAACAGTTAACAAAATAAAAAATATATATCTATGTGCAATGTCTATTCAGGAAATTTTGAACTGAACTCTAAAGGTTCTACACTACCCAACCGAGGGATTGAACTCACAATTACTGTTACCAAATTTACAAACCAATGCTTTAATCCATTAGGCATTAGTCAGGAGGTCATGACAACTGAAACCTGACAGTGGCAACAGATTTGAAGACGACAGTTCAAGTATAAATAACCCCTCATTCTAGAAATTCAAACAGGAACTATTTCTTAACATATAAAGTTTTGAATTTTATATTTGGCTTAACTAAGAAAACTTAATTTATTGCAAAATGTTTTATTTTTAAAAAGTGTGTAGCAAGTGCAAAAATTTGAGAAGCTGTAGTCTAATTGCATTTGTCTGTTAAATGTGACAATGTCCAAAAAATAAAAACCAATAAATTAATCATGATCTTTATGCAGGTTTCATTGTTGAAAACTGAGCGTACATTTGTTCTGACTGCCTATTATCACATAAATCAAAATGTCTGCCATCACTTCCTGAAATTATAATAGCTACAACTTTGCAATAACATTTTCAATCATGGTGCATCAATGTACAAAGATAAACGTTTTACATTTATGGTTAACTGGCTGATGGCTCATCCTCTCTACTTCCATGTGTCTGAGAAATAAAAAAAAAAATAGTTGATACCAAAAACGGTTAGAATGAAATAAAAGAATAACAATAGTGGATTTGCTATATTGAATACACTAATAATAATGAAAAACTTAGATTCATTAATTTGTTTATATTTTATTTTTGTTAGTGAAGAAAGTGGTGATAAAGATGATATGGTTGCCTTACCTGCTGATCCTGGTAAGTAAAGATAAATGCATCTAAATATAGTATACCTATTGTATGTACATTAAATTTTTATATATATAATTTTTTTTTTTTTTTTTTTTTTTTAATTACTATTAAAAAAATATTATGAATTAAAAGTACAATGTGTTTTTTGTTTTTCTTTTTAAATAAAAACAGTGGATATATAAAGAAAAACAAGTTATCTATCTTTTAATATCATAAAGTTTTTAAAGTTTTCTCGATTTAGAAAAAAAAAGTAATGTCTACATTTTTTTTTTTTTTTTTTTTTTTTTTTATGCATATCCTCAGTTTTATTTTTTTAAAAATAAACACAATTGTACTTTTTTCATAATTTATCAGTGAGGAGTTATAAATACCACATTAACAGAAACACAGAAAAAAACCTGGCATCATACAGGCATTAGATTTTGAGAAATGGATAAAAATATTAAAAATTGATGGGTGTACAAATAATTTTGTTGTTGACTAATATCTATATATATATATATATATATATATATATATATATATAAACTTTAAGGGGTTAATGTGCATTGTAATATTGCATTCTTTCTGGGGATGGGTGGCAAAAACACTAACTATACCACTGAAAGAGTGAGTTATGTATTGGGTATATAAGAAACAAACTGATGCAGATATGTAACTATCTTGGTAATATAGTATCAAATAATAACGTCATAGAGGAATTTTTCTATAGTAAAAGATGTTTTCAGGAAGTGAACCAGATATGAAAAGAACGAGAAAGAAAATTGTACTGGACTACAATGTAACATCTAATGTCTTATATGGTAGTGAATCTCCTCACTGATGAAGGAAAAAAAACTTTGACAGAAATTTGGTTCTATTGACAAATACTGAGAATTATATAACTTGTGAGAAATGAGGAAGTTTTAAGGAAAATAGAAACTGTTAAAAATCAATGACAGATGAAATTTTTTGAAAGAAATAAAGAAAGAAGTGTTAGAGAATTTAACACTTACATGGTATATTGAAAGCAAATAGGGAAAAATGGTGAATAACTCTCTTGACAATTTCGAGCAATTTTTTTTTCTTTCTTTTACTGTAGAGTGAGTAGCCATGGTTTTAATGTAAATAAATGGCTTAACTACCCAACAAACAGAATTGACAAAGTTTGCAATAAACAAGAAGAAAACAAAGAAAATAACGGAATAAAATAATATAAAGCAAGCAAACAATATATGCAAGGCAAATTAGCAGTAATAAGGCAAAGCAGCAGTAATAAGGCAAAGCAGCAGTAATAAGGCAAATTAGCAGTAATAAGGCAAAGCAGCAGTAATAAGGCAAAGCAGCAGTGACATGGCAAAAATTTGACACACAAGCAAATTTAGATAAGCGAATGTAGCATTCTGATTTCAAAACAAGACTAACCAGGGACTAAGTCATATGAAACAGAACTGGTCTATTTTAGGAAAAAATCCTAGCATGCATTTATCTGCTTCTACCTATAAATTGGGGAGGGGAAAGTGTTTTACAGTCATTCCATATAGGATTGGAATTTTCACCCTGTACAAGGCCTGAGAGCCACTCGAGGTAGAGGGTTATATAGTAACGGTCACAGTTTATGAGGATATGTGTGGAGTATAATGGTTAACTCTAGACTTGAACAGGTTATGATTGGGGAAGCATCCTCTTGAAAGTCAATTCTACAAAGCAGCAGTTCATGAGAAGAAGCTGCTCAAGTGTAACTTACATCTTACAAATGGAATACAAAGGGAAAGAGGGGGATTTGCTATGATGTGTGTGGCATGGTGGGTTTTTGCCTTGAAGGTTAGAGCTAGTGGAATAAAATATGAAGTTGTGGAGAGCCATGATTGTGTATGTCCATTCAAGATGTGAGCAAAGATATGTTGGATTTGATTTTTATTGAAAAAGAAAAACTATTATTAAACAGCTTAGCAGGAAAAAGATAAGATTTTTGGTTTTGCAATTATTCCTTAAAAACAGTTCTATAGTTTTCAATCTAGCAGAAGAAATGTGTCTGTTCACAAAATTTCAAAATAAGGTGATTCTTTTTATTCTTACTTAGGAATAAAAAAACAAAAAACACACTTATTCTTTTCATTCTCTAGTAATTTAGTGTATTTTATACAATATCCTCATCAATAACATTATCAAATAATGAATAAAGATGTTTGTAAAATACTTTTAAAAGCTTAGCAGTGTTTGTTTTGTAATGCTTAAAAAAAAATTAATACCCAGATTTCTTTTCAATTCTGTTTTTTACTTTTTCTCTTATTTTTAGGTTGGGTAAAATTTGGCGGTTGCTTTGTTGGCATCTTTTTTTTCTCCAGCCTTGAGAATCTTCCACATGATAATCAATTTTCTGAAGTCTCAGTTTGTAATAATACACTGGAAATCCTCAAACTTGGCTTTGAAATGATGAAAAAACTCAAGGTAAAATAAACTGAGAGTAATATATATATATATATATATATAATTATTTATTTAAAAATGATTCCAACATGCTACATAAGAGTTCTCATGTTTCAAAACAAGAGCCGAAAACTTTAATATCATTATTTGAATTAAATTGAATTAAAGTAAGCTCTGTTCCATCTTCGAGCGAATTTTTTTTTTGGAACTCTTATGTAGCATGTTGGAAACATATTTTTAAATAATTATATTTATGCTCTACTTTTGTATCGAGCACTATTTTTTAAAAATAATAACAAAAATACTAAAGAACTTTGGATTATTTACCTAACCAGTTCTTTCCTATTTTCTATATATTTTCACACACACACACACACATATATATATATATATATATATATATATATATATATATATATATATATATAAAATGTCACTTAGCTTATTAATGTTATATTCAGTACACCAACTCCAGGTTTCATAGACAAACTTTTATAATCGTTAGGTCCACTTGTTTGGAGATTTCAGTAGTTGACTGTGGATTTTCTCATTTTCATTATTTTTATACCAAGTTAAAAATAATTTATGTGCTATTTATTGGTGTTGATTTTTTTTTTTCTCTCTCTCTCTCTCTCTTTGTATGTGTCAAATGTTGAAGCTATTTCTCCTTTTCATTATTTTCTTGTCTCCTTATACCTGTTCCTTTTCCTTTGGTTCTGGGTGTCAAAGATAATGTAACAATGTCATTTCCATTTTCACAGACAGAACTTTTTTGGTAATTAGGGTAATTTATTTTCTAGAGTTTTCTGGGGTTTATTTAAGTTTGGGAAATATAGGATTATTCCATTTTTTTAAATTTATTTCTTGTTTAAGTATTTTTTTAATGTATATAATTAGAGAGCAAGACAGAGACAGTATGGACATTAGAAATCACTGTATGGTGACTGTCAGTTTCATGCTTCAAGCAGTTTTCAGTCTATGTATCACTACTGCTTGCACATGATCTATAGATGTGTCACTACTAATTGCCCAGTGGCCTATGTTGTGAGGTGTGAAATTGACAGTTACAGTGCAATGTTGATTCCTATATCCACATTGTCTATATTTATGCACACTCTATCTTCAATATTGAGTACTTTTCCTTATAAATATAGCATCTTTTAAACAATATATTTGGGCATATGCATTTATGTGCATAGAAGAGGGGTGCTGAAAAATCTTAGCCCAACCAAGAGCAAATTTCAGAAAAAAAAAAAAATTATTTTGTAAAGTTGTTCAGGCTGAGGAGTTTGCAACACCTTTCGTATATAGGAATGTCTCTGATTGTGTATGCATCAGTTCACATCAAAATAAACTTGATATTATCTTAAAGTCTCAAGCAATCTTAAATTGCGAAACTGACAGTCACCAGAGTGCTGATTCCTATGTCTACACTGTCTATATCCACAAATATTTTATCTCTGATACTTTAATATTGAACACTTACTCTATAAACATAGCAAATTCTAAGCATATATATGGCATATTTGGGCAGCAATCTTTCATTTATAAAATAACCCCTTATATAGAAATTTTATTCTATTATCAAATTATGCTTCCTGTTGATAGGAAATCAGTTCTATTCTGTTTTCTCATAAGGCAAGAACCCCCTATTAACAGAACCTCTTTTTGTTATCAATGCACTGATTGGGATTCATTTTCCTTCACAATGTCCCTTGAAATGATATTTTTTAATCATGCTGTTGAGAAATGTGCAACTGAGGTCAATTCCTGGGTAAAAACCTTCATCAAAACATTTGTGCCAGGACAGAAATAGCAAGTAAAACCACAATCTTGTTTTTGGTTCTCTCCTGTCTATTCAGCTCCTATAGATCACAGATATTACTGCTTCCAGTCATACCAGAACAACAGGTCTGATTATAACAGCTCATAATGAATGTAAACATATCCTCAAAGAAGCAAAGTCACCTTTAGCTGATAAAACGAGACACTGTACTGCCTCTCTCATGTTTGGTTCTAGAGATTACTGGCGGCTCTGCAAGAGTGTACTGAACAAGAGTAAATTCTCAGTCCCTCCTCTCTTCAATCAATTTGAAGTGTTTTCATCTACTGCAAATAAAGCAGGGCACTTTACCTGGAAATTCTCTTCCAACTACACTCTAAACTACTCTGCAGTATCTCTTGATTTTCCCCATAAAAAAAAAGTTTCTACTGAGTGATACACACATAATTCCATCTATGATTTCTGCTCTCATTTCTAAACTCACCCCATCCCTGCAATTTCCCTAAAGAAATGTGCTCCTGAAATGGCACCTGTTCTTTCCAAACTTTACAATAAATGCTTTGCTACTTCTTTCTCTCCAGCTTGTTTGTGTCTGTAAGAACTGGGGAATTATCTGACCCCTTGAATTATTTCCCTATTAGTTTCTTTTTGGCAAAATCACATGAGCCTCTAATCAAAATTAAATTGGTTAAGCTTCTTATTTGACATGACCTGCTTTCAGATAAGCAATATGGATTGCATTTCTCCAGGTATACCGCTGATGTATTAATAGCCATCACTGAATTTGTTTATCAAGCTTTAGATAAGAACAGAGAAGCCTGAGCTGTGGTCCTAGAATCTTGAAAGCATTCAATAGGGTTTAGCATAGTTTTCTTCACAAGCTCAAGGGCTACTGTGTCTATGGAAAACCATTTGGCTTAATCCAATCATTCCTAAGAAAACATGTAATGAAAGATGAAAGTTGTTGAACAGACATGCTTTTAATTGATTTCATATTAATGCAGGTGTCCCCCATATCTCTACACTGTTTCTAATCTTCATCAATGACTTTCCACATGTCATCAGTTCCCAACTAGGTATCTATGCTGATAACACAACTATTTACTGTTTTAATAGCATGTTCAACAGATCTGACAAAGTAAAACTGGAAACTGCTCTCGAAAAGTATTCCCAATTAATGTTTAACTGGAGGAAGAATGTCTTGTAAATTTTAATGCCGCCAAAACCCAAACTGATTTCACTTAATCACTACAGAGAACCTTTTTCTGCCTTTCATCAGTATGGTTGATGCTAAACTCCAGTAGAGCAACACTTTACACCTTCTTGGGCTCATGTTTTCCACTGACATGAAGTGGAGTGATTATATTGAATTAATTGCTAGGTCTACTGCTAGGCAAGTTGGTTCACTGTCGTACTAGACAATTCTTGTCAGAATCCTTCTTGCACATTTATAAATCTATCATTTGTCCATGCATTGAATATTGCTGCCATATCTGGCCTGGTGCTCCTACTATATATCTTGAGATTCTTGACAAAATTCAAAGAAGGACTTGTAATATAATTAATCCTGACTGGGCATCTTCAGTCACTTTCTCACTGACATAATGTGGCTTCTCTCTGTCTTTTCTACAAATATTTTCATGGTAATTGTTCTGATGAGCTGTTCTCATTGTTGCCTCAACTGCATGAATTTAAATATGCTACTAGATTATCAACTAGGTTTCACCGTTTTATTGTTGAAGTATCTAGATGCAACCACCAGTTCTTTCTAATATTTCCTTTTCTCACACTTCTCACCTGTGGAACTCCCTTCTGATTTCTTGCTTCCTTGCCATCTACAATCTTCAAAAATTTAAATGCATTGTCAATTGTCATCTGAGTTCCTGAATCCTGTTACTTTTTTCTTACTTCTCCCCACTAATGTCTTCTTATTCTCTTTCACTCCCTGCATCCTAGTGGCATTATCAGCTTGCTTGGGGTGAAATGACTTAAAAAGAAAATATATATGAAACATCTCTATATCAATATCCAAGAATACATATTGAAAAACAAAATTTTAATTTCATCTGAAAATTTTAAAATCTCATCAGCAGGAATTCAATGTGATGCTGTTTTTAATTTTTATTTTTTGCAAACAAAAACATATACTGTAAACAAATTGTTTGTATAAAAACTTTTCACAATTAAATATATTAAAAATATCTAATGACTCAGATATGAAGTAAAGATACCATGGCCTGATTTGGTATTTAATAATGGTAAACTCCCTAACAAATATTCAATTTACTATACAAATATGAAGTAAGTGACTACACAGTGACTCCTACTTCTAGAACACAAAAATTGTCAACTTTCAAGAGAGTTGTATTATGTTTTTTTTTTTGTTTTTTTTTTTGTTTTTTTTTTCAATTCAAAATTACTGTTCAGTTGTATAGAAATTAAATACTATAATAAATTCTAAAAAGAAAAACATTAAATATTTCTCCTAAATTGTGTCTTTTAAAAGCTGTTATTAAAAAAAAAATCTTGTAAGGATGTTTGTGCAAGTAAGTGGGGTGCAGAAATTTTTTTTTTTCTTTTTTTCTCAAACTACCAATATTTTAAACCTCAAACATCCAATTTCTTTTAAAAGAAATTGTAAAAGTAAAAATGTGTGGAGTAGTTATGAATGCTTTATGCTTTTAGATGATTTCTTTCTTTGTCCAGCTGAGGACTTTTCAAAGCTCCATTGACTAATATTCATTAAGTATCTGTCCATATTTCTGAGATGAGGTATTATGTACATTATTTGGACTATTCATCTTTGTCACCATATCTATTGTGTTTTGGCCGTTGTACGCTCCAGCCTTCCTCAGGTGGTTAGAATGTCAAACTGAACCCTTTATTTCCCTCACTGGGGTAAACTGTTCTAGTTCCACGTGCCATGTTTGATGGATGTCAGTTATCAGTTATCTCCTGCTAATTTCCCTCTGAAAGTTCTCCACTGCCTTAACCGAGTATTGAAGTCACACTCTTTGGGTCCTGTCACTGGATCTAACCAATCCATGTGTCCTTGAGGACATCTGTGTATGAATTTCTGGGTATTATAAACCTAATGTCTCAGCAACCATTTTTACCAGTGCTCATATTGCAATTTTTGCTGTTATCATTGAATGTTTTTCCCAGAGCTCATATTGCAATTTGTTGTTGTTATTATCGCTTTTCTCTGTCACTCCTTATTACTGGGTCCCATATTGTATTCATTTCTATGCTTGGTTGGCTCAGGAGATTTTTGTGGCCTAGCATATGTGCTGATTCCTTAAGTTTATGAATTTTCCAATGGTGTTCCTTGTCTATGATCTCAACCTGATCCCACAGAAGGCAGTGATCTTCCTTCTCTCTCCATATGGGGTCAGCCACACCTGATTTTTCCACTTCCCCCTTGTGTTACAGCTTTCTGGTGTTCTTGAAGCCTTACCTTAAGGGGACGGCCTGTCCTCCCTTTATATTTCTTTCTGCAGCTGTACAGGATAGCGTACACGCAGTCTTTAGTCATGTTCTCCTCTATGGGGGGGGGTGATCTTACTCAGGAGAGATATCTGCGAAGTGTTGTCAAGCTTTTGAAGGTTGTCCTGATGTTATATGGACTGCAGATCCTTTGTATTTTCTCTGATAACCCCTTCACATAAGGCAGGCAGACTGTTTTCTGAGTGTTGTTGTCCTCCTCCTCTTGTACCCGCCTATCCCATTTTTTGGGGGCTGCTGCCATGTACTCAGGGTAGTTGTTATGTTGTAGGGTACTACTTATACTGACCAATTCTTTATCTAATGTCTCTAGGTTGCCACTTATGACTTTTGCTTGGTGTTGTAAGCAGCAGACAATCCCTTTCTTTACGCTGTATGGATGGTAGGAGTAATTAAGTATGTTTTCTTTATTGTATGAAATTCAGATAATGCTTTAAAAAAAAAAATCATTATTTTTGAGCATTTCTTTTCCTGGAATTTTCGGTGCAATTTCTTTTTCTCTTGTCATAATTTTTCAGACACCTCCCGACTCGGTAAAGTCCTTCAAGACTCAAAGACTACGAATCAAAATTCTTCCAAAGAGAGATAATCAAGAATGGAGCAACATGGAGTTATCCCTAAATTGTGATGGTGAATCTATTATTATGACACCTGATCCTTGGATTGATATCAGGTGAGTGAGATTTTCCAAGGATGAGTGAAATTACTTCATTAATTCTTGGTATATTTATTAGATTTTAAGAATGAATATTTGTTGGATTCTACCATTTTCAGTATATTCAGTTGTATTCATGAGTTTTCATCAGTGTAATAAATATCAATGAATGTTCGATGAGAGTAAGGGAATAGTGTTCTATCTCCCTTCTATCTAATACAAAGTTTCAAACTAAAGTTTGCCTTGTACCTTGAAGCATATTTTTTAATTATATTGCAACCTTCTCAAAAGATTGGTTTGAGGTTTTATTTTTGCCATTGTCTGTAATTTTGAGATGGATAATCACTCCAAAAGTTTGTTTGTACTTCTCATCCAATTCATGTTCTGTAGAGGAAAGAATAAGTATTTTATTGTAAATAATATCCAGAGAGGTGAGATTCCAATAATAGAATGGGAGTATTATAGGAGGATGAGAAAACAAAGAAATTACAAGATAATTCTATATCATGCCAGAGTGGATTTCTTTAAAAAAAAAAAGTGTAAGAAGAGCAACAGTATGCATAAAATATGGAATTGTCTGTGTCACACAAGATATTCTGGCATGTTAGTGCCCACCATAAAACCTTGGAATTAATTATAAAAATTCAGTGTTAAATATAGGTTATAAAAAACAAATCTATGAATTATGGGTTTCCAAAATTCAATAATTAAAAAAAAAATCTACTGCTAATATAAAAATTTCATGAAATAATTATAGTGTTATAAAAAGCCACTGCTAAAGATTTCCACCTAATAAACTATTAATGTTCAGTCCCAATAATAACACACTGAGCATTAGTGAAGAGGATTGACATAATGGGCTGGTCTGAACAATATTTCTGGTAGTGGTAGAAAGTCTAGACAATACAGAATAATTTAAATGTACCTTTACCATCCCAGTAGAATTGATCAGTGGTTATTAAGGTATATTCTGAGAGCAGTCAATATAATTTGAGATAAAAAAGACATAATATTGATTGTTTGTTCATAGGTTACTGCAAATAAGTTTGTTATCTATTTTTTTTTCTTTTGCAGTATTCAAAGGGGCTTAATTCAAGCTTTCTGCTATTGATCCATGAAGCCAGGACTTAATAAAAACCGTTTCCAGGCATGGATGATACAACTAGTGACTCCTCAAAGATTTACTCTCTCAAGTACCAATTCCAAAATATCTGATCTTGATCTACTCTTCAGAGTATTGGAGGGTTGTTTGATTTTTTTTTTTTTTTCTTTTTTTCTTTTTTTATAAAGGCCGTCTAAAAAGTTGCTCCTTATTTTTTTTTATATAAAAAATAGGGTTAATAGTGTGCAAGATCATCACTAGCCTTTTTATTTTGTTTCGTCTGCAATTCATATTGTTAATCAAATGTGGCAGGGAATTTATAATCACAACAAAATAGAGGAAATCTGTTTAAATCTAAACAAAAAGAGTTTTGGGTCTTTTTATGAATGGAATGCAAAGAAATACGTAAATGTTTGTTTTAATTTTTGCTTCAAAAGAACTAAAAAACAAATCATTCTTGTTTATATAATTTTTAATTTTTTTTTTCTTTCTCAGCAACTAAAAACGGTTAACTAGGAAATTTGATCCATTTTTTCATGAAGTATGCCAGTTAGTAGACATTAAATTTCATGAATAAAGACCAAACATTTAAATATTTTTATAGCAACAAATAGAAATGACATGAAATGAAATTTAAAGTTTTTTGATAATATTTTTGCATTACAAAATTAATAATCAAAAGTTGTATTTAAAATCAAATATTTCTGAATTTATTTTGAATTGAATATTTTACATTCATAGGGAGCTATTTTTTAGACAAATTTTACAAATAATAGAATTAACATTTTTAAAATTCCAAACAAAAATTCTATAAAGTTTAGCTTTAATGGTAACTGATGAAATTAAATAAACAAAAGTAATAAAATAAGTTAAAAATTATAAATCAGTTAAACAGAATTCCTGATTTAAATATTTTAAATAGAATAATGAAGGTGCACAAATTGAATAATTAAAATGTTAGCTTTTTTTCTTCAGTATTTTTATTCATGTTTTGCTAAAATTAAGTTGGCATTTTTCTGCTTTTCTTCCAATTCCCATCTCCTCCCTACATCACCATTCAGTTATTGCTTCATAAAATATTTTTATCCATTAAAACATATTTTCCACATCCCATTATATCCCAAATCTAAAGCAGCATTTTAGAAATATTTGTTCTAATTTGTTTTTTAAAAATTATTTGAGTATTATGATGAAAAATTAATAACAATGATAATGTATATTTTCTTCATCTGAAAAGTCTGGGTTTGTGTTGAGGCTGAAACAACTGGTCTGTTTAACACTTTCTTTGTCATTATTATTTTTTCCTTGTAACAATAATGTATTTAATACTGTACAGCTTCTATTTGTCCTTTTAGGCAACAAAAAAACAATGTCAATTTGTATTCATCATCATTTATTCATAACAAAATCCTTAGTGAGATTTTAAGCACATAAATAGAAATTTCCTAATTATTTTTACCATATTGAGCAATGCAGTATTTATTTGATTTCTTGCTTTTTCTATTAAACAATTATAATTTTATAACGTGAACAGTTAAATGGTACTTAAAACTGCAAAATTGCCAGATATGAGCAAATAAAATTCTGAATCCTATAATCCTATTAGGTTCACTTTAATGGATTCTATAAAATGTGGCCAGGTTTGATTTTTACTTTGTCACAGTTAAGTCATTCAATACAAACAACTGAACTTGCAAGCATTTAAGAAAAAAAAAATTAAATATTTATTACTTCACACAACTTATCTCTTCAGGTTATCAAGACATACATATGACCATCCTTCCCCCGCACCTCCAGTATTTGCAACAGAAAAAGACACAAAAATTTCAATGGAAAATGTACAATGCAAGGGGTTAACGGTCAAAATATACCTATACCTTATATATATATATATATATATATATATATATATATATATTTACCAAAATAATTGTATAGTGAATTTACAAACACTCTATTATTCATGAAAGCATTATCTGTAAAAGTGGTTTGTGTTCGATAGGATTTCAAATGTTGAGTCTTGAATGGAAACTATAAGTCTGCCTCAGTGGGATGATTGGTGCAAATATTTCTCTGTCCTCATATGATCTTATGCCTGAGTAAGCTAAACAATTAATATCTATACAGATTTTCAAAATTTATTTCACGCAAGACAAAAGTCTGTCTCCCTTGTAAATCGGCATTTAAATTATCACACTCAGTGAACGTGCCGATATAAGAAACATAATTCTTGTTTACGTATCCAATTGTTACATCTTTGTTACCTCCCTTGCATCTAATATTCAACTTTTCAAAAGATTGTTTCATTTGGGTGCTTATCCTATATATAAAATACAGATGTATCCACACACTACACGTATGTGTAGGAGTAACATTTTTTATGTCATCAAATGAGTGAAACTGACCACCTTTTATGTAGTAGAAATAATTTAAACTTGACAAAGAAAACTCCTTATTACTTCCTGATAAACGTGTCAATAGTTTTGTAATATTGCTCTCTTTAAAAGGAAATCTGAATAAATAATCTTCAGTTCCTTTGTATATTACATTATATGCCCACAAAGTCTTGAGTATTTAAAAAGCCAATATTTTATTTTTCTTATCACTAAGGCCTTATCATCCATGAATGCTTTAGGTATTTTTGTTTTATGCCATTAAAACAAACTTTTCCAACCCTATATTTGTATGTGTTAAGAAATGTTCCAGTAAATCTTTAAAACAGTTATAGAGTGATTATATTAATATACTGCACATTAATATCTTTATACCCTCTTAAATATTAGGCTTCATTAACCTTTAGTTATAAAATGTAAAGCTCAGCAACAAGCCAAGATATTTTAAGTTTTGTTGAAACTTTGAAGTATAAGGGATTTAGGATTCAACCTCTAATATCTTGCAATGCTCATAATTTGCAATGAAGAAAAAATTTCAAATGAGTACAAAATACTATATAGATTTTCATTTTAAGCATATAAATTACTGTATTGTTATAAAATGCAAAATTATTTTATTATTGATAACATATTAAACATACATACATACATACATACATACATACATACATATATATATATATATATATATATATATATATATATATATATATATATGCACACAATCCAAGTGAGGGTCAAATTTTGGCTTGTTGATATTATTTGGGATTGGTGGGCCTATAAAATAAAAAAATGAAGAGAGAAAAGTTTTTAAGAATTGTTTCCACTTCAGTTAAACAAAAAATATTTATCAAATACTGACTTGATGAATTTTAATACAAAACTATTTTTAAAAAATTTCTATGAAACAACTTATGATGTACCAGAGAACTAAATTTATGCTTTATTTTCCAGTTGTCTTTTATGATGATTGATTTGAAGTGCAAAGATGTTTTTTCTACTTTAAATTAATTCTAATGATTTAAACTGAATGATGGTTATTGATTTTTACCAGTGTAGATTCAACTTGAAAGAAAAAGTAACCTCTTAATATTCAGTAATGGTATTTGTAAAGTCAAAACACAGAAATTGTTAAGAAAATATATATTTTGCATTAACTTGGCTGTCCTTAAAAATCTTTAAGAGAACAAAATATCAAATGTTAATTTCATGAATTCTATATAAACAAAAAAACTAGAATAGTATCATTAGAAATGAGATTATTCATGTGTCAGCATTTCTACTCTCTCTCAAGTGTTACATACACAAAATTTAGGGATACATGTTACATTTGTTATATATGTGGATTCTATCATTCACCTATGTTTGTACCTTCATTCAACTAATATTAATTACATCTTTTGATAAATGTACCATTTCAATAAAAGTCATCTCTACTGTGATTTGTTAAATTTTTGTTACCAGATGCAGTTATTATATTAAAGAATTATCATTATTATATGCTTTTCTATTTGAACCAGCCAAGCTGGTTGTTATACTCACTTCTCAGCCATTTTACTCTCTGGCCTTCTTCAAGTGTCTCTTCATACTCAGTAACCACTTTGGAATTACAATTTTTTTCAATCCACAACAGAAGATTGTTCTCATTCTATTTTCCATACTTAGGGGAGATAACTCATATCAGTATTTTCCAGTTTTATTTAGCTTCTGTATTACTTGTCTGTTTTTATCACTGAACCAGAATATTTGATTTTCCATCGTTACCAAACCCAGGGATTGAACCCACAACTACTTCATGTGTCTTTTGGACAATCTGGTGTTGAAATTCTTGAGCCTTAAATTTAATGTCTGTAGCAATGTGCAAAGCCAGTGGAAGCAGTTGTCAGTGTTTAACACTGGCTTTTTCAGTCATATTTTCCAGTATTGATCTATTATCTTGACTTAATCCCACAAAGGCAGCTAACTACACTTTTCCCTCCATATAAGACCAGCCATAACTAATTTCAATGTTTCTCCTAACATAACCACTTTTCGATGTTCCACCAACCTTACTTTCAGGGGCAGTTAGTCTCTCCTTTGTATTCCTGACAACTGAATGGGATGGAATACACACATGTCTTGATCATGTTTTCTTCTGAGGGGGACTTGGTTTGGGAGAGATATCTCCAAAGGTTTGAACTTGCTTTTGATTATCATCCAACACTTGAGTCTTGCAGATCCACCACCTGGCTCCAGAATATCAATAGTAGATTCCCAAGAGACACAGAGTATTGTGGATTCAATCCTTTGGTTAAAACATATTTGATTCCCTAGCAGTTATGAGTTTAATCCCTGGGTTTGGTAGTGCTGAAAAGTCACTTACTCTTTTTCTAAAAGAAGAAATAAGACTGCCAAGTTATAACCAATGTCTCTTAAACATACAAAGTGGAGTGAAAACAATATATCCACCGTAGACTGAATAAAGTGTTTCAGTTTAAAATTCCAAGAAGGCTTTGGTGTACAAAGAAGAAAGGTTAGATGGTACAACAGTCGAAATGCAAGTACAACCACCAAAATAAGCATGCTGGTCTGAATAGTAAAGTATATATTTTTATCTGTTTGTGATTTTATTTGTTTGCTACTTTTTAGATATTTTTCTTTTCTGGATTGTAAAATATTATCAAACCTGTATTTTTTACTGCTATTGTAATCAGTTAGAATAAATTGATGTGTATTAAGATATATTCAGAGAAATGACTGCAACTAGTTTTTCTAAAGTAGCTATTTTGGCAAGTGTTGACTGTCATTCAAATATTTGGTCTGTACCATATTGCAACACATTTATACTAAGAAATGACTTTATCCCAAGATTTAAAACTTTTCAAATTACAGCCATTTTTATCTTAACTGATCAACTTCAGAAAAAAATGTATGATTAAACTTTAATATGCAATAAATAAAGAATTGGTGCCATGTCTAAGATAATAAAATGTCAGTTGAATTTTTTGTTTCTGTCACTGCAAATATTAAATAGAAGTAAAATTTGAATATTGTGCTTTAATATACAACCATAAGCTTTGATATGTAAAGTTTAATTGTAAATCTAGTCTAATATACGAGTTGCTCTATTTCAATTTTTGTAGTTGGTCAATTACTGTTTAGTCTAATATTTTTATCTTTTGCTGATGGACAGTTCTCCAAACTTGATTGGATGAAGGTCACACCCAACACTTATAAGCACTATAATGCAAAGTAATGTTATCTTCCTTATAGTAGTTTTATTGTCTTTCTTTGAAATTTCTAAAAATCAATTTAATTATTAGGTTTGTTTTGCCTTTTTGTAACTTTGATTTGATTCTGGTTGTAAAAGGTTTTTTTTTTTTCTTCTTCAATTTACCAATTTAAAGAAAATTCTTCTTTCTGAATTTTTAGGGAGGAAAAGTACAGCATAAACTGTCTGTCTGTGTGTGTGTGTGTGTGTGTGTGTGTGTATATATATATATATATATATATATATATTGTGTATATTTAGGCAGCAATTTTTCATTAATGCATGTTTCATTAAATAATATAGACAAGTTGTGTCTATTTATTTTAAATAAGTTCCTTTCATATTGTCTGATAAGTTTAATCACATTATCATTGGAAGACAAAAGGAAAACACCATATTGATACATGTTTAAATAATGGCTTACATCTTTGATAATGGCTTACATAAGCCATTATCAAAGATGACAATTTCAATATATCAGACAACACATGGACGAAACAACAATGATAGTCCACCCTTGCTGCATGAAAAATTTCAAAGCAATGACAAACTTGTGTATACAAGACACGGAGATGAAAATCACGTTGCAGCTCGTGACGTCACACATGACCACACGAGAGTGTAAACAAGAAGTATTAAGTATGGGAAGCCATTCTTAAATGCCTATAATTTACAACAGAAGCCATTGGTTTATACTAACGGCTTCCCATACTTAATACTTCTTGTTTTCACTCTTGCGTGGTCATGTGTCATCACGAGCTGCAACGCGATTTTCGCTTCCACGTCTCGTATACACAAGTTTGCCATTGCTTTGAAATTTTTCATGCAGCATGAGCAGACTATCATTATTTTGTCCGTGTGTTGTTTGATATATTGAAATTGTCATCTTTGATAATGGCTTATGTAAGCCGAAAGCTTACATTGGATTTAAACATGTATCAATATGGTGTTTTCCTTTCGTCTTTCAATGATAATGTGATTAGGCTTATCAGACAATATGAAAGGAACTTACTTAAAATAAATAGACAAAACTTATCTATATTATTTAATGAAACATGCATTAATAAAATATGTATACAAGTCATCATGGCTGTGGGCTTCAGCGTGTTAACCTTATTCAAATTGTTGATCATGCTAGATAACACACTCTCTCCCAGAAATTGTAACTAAGGTCTGCTCAGTATAGTTGCAGTATAAATCACAGGTGGGCTTTGTGGGTGTTGAGCAAACACAAATGTGCACGAGCGAGTAACTGCAATAGGGATTGGATAGCTGCACTAGTAGATGGGTATCCTCGAATGCGAGTGGACAGCTATATATAAGTATACATTTAGGGTAAAAAAAAATAGAAACAGAAGCAAGTTTTTACAAAGATCAGAAGAAAACTGAACATATTAAATTCAGAATACCTGAAATCTAATTTTTTTTCATGTGAATAAAGTTTTAACTAATGTCTTATCTTTTATTATCCACCAACTCATTTTGGTTTACTGAAAATATCAAAATGGTACTGAGCCTGGTTAGTAATCACATGGGTTACTGCTTATGAATGCCAGGCACTGTAAATAGCAAAGAAAAGGTTTATGGAGAACAGTAGGCTATTTTCTATATAAAATAAATGAAGAGATTAGATTAGATTTAGATGAATATATTTTACAAAAAGGTGAGAATTATTGTTAATAATGAATGAAAGAACCATTTCAGTATATCATTTAGTAAGCAATTTTACCAAGGAAATAATTTGAATTCACTTGGATTGATAGAAAAGGAGATACATAATGATCTGTCTGGAAAGCATTGAGCCATTTTTGAATATGTTGAGAACTAGTTACAGTCTTCATGCAACTTGGTAACCCATCATTGGGAACCTTACTGCGCATGCATGAACACTCTCCCATGGGGTTACTCAGTTGGCAATGGGATGCCACTGAGTGAACTTGTATACTGTATGACTGTCACATTTATAATGACATTTCAGGCAGGGTTTTTCTGACAACCCTACACTCGGGTATGTCAAGCTTCCAATCCAGATTTGATTTCTTGTGATTTCTGGGTTTACTCAAGGTTAAAAATGCCATTGAAAGGGAAAAGATTTTCAACTGTGGATGGAATTAAGGAGAGTGCATTATGGCAGCTGATGGCAATCCCCAAAAGAGGACTTTGCAGACTATTTTGAAAAGTGGAAGGGACACTGGAATAAGTGTGTGAGGTCTCAAGGGGAGTATTTCAAAGGGGTTTTAGTAGGCTACTTTGCTTCTTTTTTTTTTCTTTTTTTTTTTTTTTTTTTTTTTCCCCATAATCTTTATTTTTACATGGCTGGATACTTTCTAGACAGTGTGTGAAGAAACAAGAATTTTCTTAACCCCTTCTTGGTTGGGCTGAGAACTTTTCTGCACTTTCTCATATATATATATATATATATATATATATATATATAAGCACATCCTTAACATGATAAATATTAAAATTTATCTAAAAATAAATTTTAGTAGCATTTTATAATCGACATCTTTGGTAAGTAGATTTTGTTGTGCTTTGATCACACAATTTTGGATGGTTATTGTACTGAAGGTCAAAGGTCTTATTTATTAAGAGTTTGGGTGAAGGTTGGGGGTCAAATACAGTATAGATCCTATTGATGTTGTCATTTCTGGGCAGCACAGTGTCAACAAGGGTCTACAAAAACTGAGGAACAACTGTATTTGTTTTGGGACTATTTGCCAACTGATACATCTTGTCTTTCTTTCATTACCTCTAAAGAAGCTACAGCAGTGGAGAAATATATATTTTATATATGTGTTAAGATAAGGAACAAATAGAAAATGTTTATCAATCTAATGTGTTTCACTTTTATTAAAGCTTCATTTGAGAATGAGATATGAAGAAAAAGAAAAAAGAAATTCTCGTATTTTTATTTTTGTGTTTGATTTCCATTTTTTAATCATGTTCCATGTGCATTTGAATCTTTGAATCTTTGAATGGACACATTGTTTCCACTTGAATTTGGAACATCATAAATTATACAAATGTTGGTTCAACAAGTCAAATGCATGCGAAACATGATTAATCAATGAAAATCAAGCACAAAAGTAAAAATACCAGAATTTCTTTCTTTTTCTCCATATCTCATTGTCTGATGAATCTTTAATAAAAGTGAAACATGTTAGATCCATAAACATTCCTTATTTGTTCTTTATCTTATCTTCTGTCAGATTCCAATCCATATTTGATTCCAACAATATATATAAATTTATTATCATTATATAATTTGTGCATAATTACTAAAAAGATCTTTTTACTATATGAGTAGTTTTGCAGAATGTCTTTGTACAGCAAATTAATTGTAAAGTTTTTTCCCCATTTGAATGATAACTGAAATTATTTTTGAATAGTATTTCTTTCATTTTAATTTCAGTTGCTGTTTTATTACAACTCTCAGATGCACCTTCTATTTGAACTTTCATCCCTGGTACTTATGACACCCTCTTCACTAACAGATATATTGCCATGTTCTTATAAGTTCATATAGTATTTTCTTTTACATAAAGCATTGTCAAATGTAAATGTTTGACTACTATTTCTTCCAGAAGAAATAATTGTAATAAAGAGCAAGTGAAATTAAAATGAATGAAATACTAGTCAAAAAATGTATAATTGACTGTTGAAAATAATAAAATTACAAAAATATAATATTTTTAATATAAAATACAGAAAATATGATAATTTCATAAGGTTCATATATTTAATATTATATATAATTTATATAACAATAATATTTATCATAAAATACATAAATTGAATTAAAAAAAAAAAATGCAGATCACAGCAACTCTGGATGAGTAAACTTTTGTTTTCCAACTTTTCAGGTTTCAAGTGCAAGAATTAATCTAGATTCATCCTGGCACTTGAAACTTGAAGACTCAGAAGATGAAAGTGTATGTGGCAAGAGTTTGTTTTGTTTTTTTTTAGTTAGATTACTCTGCCTTATTGACAACTTTAATTTATTATTTTTATGCTTTTACAGCCATAAAACTCAGGAAGCATATAAGAATATTTACATTAAATATTATAATAAACTACATGCATGCACGCACACACACACACATACATACATACATACATATACATATACATATATATATATATATATATATATATATATATATATATATATATATATATATATAAAACATTAATAATAAAGATGATGATATATACTTGATATAAAAGGACCATATCAAACACCATATAAGCAATTTTACCCAGTTTGCTCTACATAACATACCAATGATCTCTTTACACAGCAAGCTGATAGTAGGTTTTTGCCATTTAAGCAGTTGAAGAAATAGTGAATGCTGGGAATACTCTGAGGTATTTAACCTGATCACATGACCTTCAGCTTGGGAAATTGGTCATTGTCTTGGAAATTTTTGGCATTGGAATTATAAAAAAAAAAAAAAAAAAAAAAGACCTATGTTCAGCCATTTTTTTTTTTTCTTTTAAAGAGATAAGCTCTACTTAGGCAAATGGTAATAGGAATTTATTTCCATTGAAATCCAACCATTTTGTTGTATGTTCTGTTTTGGGTTTTTCTTTTGTTGCAAGATGTTCTTGTGTTGGAAGGTATCTTTTTTTGTTTATTGTCATATTGAGGCATGCATGTTTAAGAGAATTTAGCAGTAGGCATCTTCAGACACTGCATTATGTCTACCTTACAGACTGTGTACTCAAAAAAAAAAAAAAAAAAATTATTTTTTATCTCTTAGAAATTAATAACATGATTTTTCTTGGGTTTTTCTTTTTTTATAAGTAATTTTTTATATTTAAATAATAAATGGATATTATTTATAAAGTAAATATATGCAGAAGAACTTTTAGATAAAAAAAAAAACAAATCTTTGGCTTTAATTTTGTTGCTTATTTTTTATTTTAAACAGCTCTGTGTTATAGGATGGCTTTGGATTTTTGTCTCTCAGTGTCACAAAGTCTCTATAAAAATATATGTACAAAGAAAATAAAAGCTATGTTTTAGGGACGAGAAACAGCCTGAATGAATTAAGTTTTTTTTCACTATCCACTTATACTTTTGTTTATTTCAATTTGGAATTGTATGTCTCAACTGGCAGAACAAAATCAGGAATTTGTCACAGGAAAAAAAAAAAGCCTGCTTCATCTACAAATCCACTGCAGCCCAATACCTCACCCTTAGCAGTTTTCCTTTAGGAGAATTGTTTTTCATTAATATTTTAAATTTACTACTAATCTTTCTCTTTCTCTCTTCTCCTCCCTCTTCTCTTTATGTGTCTGTAGTGATACAGACAGATATGTAGAGTAGGTCATTAATCCATCTTTGGTGAAATTGTGTTGAAATTGTTTCTTTTACTCTCCATAAACAATAATATTCTACTGCTGTAGAATTTTTATAAATAATGAGATTTGATGCCGTAAAAACAAAATAGTCCAGAGTCAAAAGCTTGTTTTGATAATTTGACAAAAAATTGGTTCAGTTATATCAAAAAAAAATATCTAAAATAATATCAGGATGATAAAAAAATCAAATTTCAAAATCTTCATTAACTACTGATGATTGGAATTTAAGCCATGGCAGTCTATGTGACTGCCATGGCTTAAATTCCAATCAGCTGCAAATGGTAGAAATTTCTACCATAATCAATGGATTAAATATCTTTGCAAATATGAATTAACAAAAAGAGTGCTCAAAGAATGTGTACACAGGTGATTAAGAAAATCAAGGATGTTTCTGCTGATCAATCCTGCTTATCTAACTGCTAACTTATTGTTTTGTGACTGGGAATAGCCTTTGAAAATACTGCAATCACAGCATCTGATGAAGCTTGTTACATCTGCAAAGTGGTGTGTTGATCTTTAAAGATGAACAATACCTACCTATCATCACTATAAATGTTACATTTGCCATGTACACATGTTTGATTAGACAGTTTAATGAAATCAATATCTGTTTGCCTAGAGATTTGAAAATCTTATTAAAGAAAATCTGCCTCCTGACAGAAATCAAACCTGTATTCTCTTAATCTGCAAAACCACTTTCAAGCCAAATGTGCTTTAACATTAAGCCACAGGAAGCCATCACATCAAAACACATATCAATTCCCCTATTTAAGAAATGCATGTCTATATCTGCTCACTTTATTTCCATACCCAAAATGTAAACAAAGTAATTAGCAGTGAATATTTTTTTAATCTAATATTATTTCTTATAAACAAAAATGAAGAGACCAATCCAATGAATTTTTGTAGATTGCAATTATTTCACATCTCTGAAGTATTTACAATGATGAAATTTGGAAAATAAATTCATAGAATCCTTTAGAATGCAAATAAAATTAATTTCATATCATAAAAGGTCAAATGGAAAAGAAGATTATGTTGTACAAATCTTGCAAACAGTATGTTCTGCTTGCCTAGGAAATCAGCATTCAATTTTTTACTTCAACTTCTGCTATCAGTGGGAAATAGTTTATTTTAACCATAAAAGTGATATGTTCAAAATATGTCTACTGACAATTTTCAACATATTTAAAAAATTACTTTTCTTTTGATGCTGTGCATATTTTTTGCTAGTTTGTACGTGTGTGTTTGGGGGCGGGTGTCCACTATCCAATTTTATTGCGCATTACAGTGTTGAGAAGTCAAAAATATTTCATCATATAAGGCATAAATATTAATTGTATAATTCACTATCTGCAAAATAGTTGCAGCTATGTTCTTTGACTTGTCATGATAAACAGATATGTCTGCTTAAAAAGTAATCCCCAGCCTTTATCTTGGGGAAATAAATCTTTAAAGCCCAAAGCAACTTCATTAAATGGCTGAAAATGTAATTATGTTTATATCTTGAGTCATGACTACTAATTTTTGTTTTTAATAATTATTGATTTATTTATTTTTTGTAATTATTCTGAAAATTGTGGTTATTATTTTTCTTTTTTATTTGATTAATCCTTGTTTTACCTCCCTTGAACCATATCCATTAATTTCTTTCTGATGAAGTTAAAATCTCAGGTTTAATTAAATGAATGAGTGATATAAATTGTGGACTTGTATATTTTTTAGCTAAATTATGAAAACTCTCTTTAGCATATGTTTTGAGTTTATATATAATCAATGAAAATTAAATTTAAATGATTACCTGGAATAAAGTAATTACATATATTTAAAAAAATGAGAATTCCTTGTATTGAAAGGATTATTGAAAATTGTTTTAAAAGAATATTTATGTTGTACATGTTCTCCTTATTTTCATCTCTTTTTTTTTTTCTTTTTTTTTTTTTCTTTTCATCTTAGCTTAAGAAAATAATTATTTTAAATGAACTTTTATGAATTTCCATATATTAAAAACCTTTTCTCCCTGATAATAAAGGTGGGGGGGAGATGAATATACTTATAGCCAATCAAAACCATTGTTGCAAAATAAGGAAGTATTGTTAATTCTGATGATATTTTGATGTTTAATCAGTTAAAAATAGAAATACAAAATTTCCTGCACTTCTTTCTCTGTTTCTCATTTAAGTCTTTCAGAATTTCCTTTATCTTTTTGTGTATCTTCAAATATTTCTACCTTTTATCTATAATTCTTTGAAATGCTAAATATTTATTCCAAAAAGTATATGGTTTTATATATAATTAGTTTCTAACTTTACTTTTAAAGAACTTGATTTATTGGTGTATAAACTTTAGATGAGTTATTAAATTATAAGCAGATATGCCTCCAAATAGATTCCATCTAAAGGTCCAATTAAAAATGTCTGTTTTTTAACTTTAGTTTTTTGAGGAAAAGTTTGTTTTTTTTCTTGTGTTGATGGAATCATTTTTGACAGCACAGAAGAAAATGTGTATTCACCAATACTTGGAGTTGCTCTGTATTTTCAGAAAATGCCAAAAATTAATTTTTTCATGCTAAGCATAAAGAAAATGTATCAAGTTATACTTCCAACTACTGATTCTCTGAATTTTTTTTTGCTATCAATCACAGTGTAATGACTGATTAATAAATAAAAAAAAATATATTTACACAATTTTGATTGTAAAGTTTTTCTTTTCTCCATTTTTTTTTTTAATATAAAAGGAACTAGGTTTGAAATAAGAGATTGTTAGTTAGACTTGCTCTAATATGAAACTAACTCATCAAGGTTATTAAAATCCAATATTGGGTTTAATTTGTGGTAAATTAAGGCTAAGATTTTAAAATTGTTATTGACTTAGTCCAGTTTTCAATATTGTTTGCTTTTCTTCAAATGGCTTTCTAGCCATTCTACAATTGAAAATTATACACTGTATAAAAAGACATTGATATTTTACTATAGACATTTCTTCTTTTTTAAATTGTACTAAATAAATATGTACACATGCAATGGTTTTTAAAAATCTAAATTATCTTGTGATTTCTTATTTCATTGTTAAATTAAAACAAAAAAATGATTGGTTGTCTGCATATCTCCTAATTGTTTTTTTTTTTTTTTTTTTTTTTTTTTCATGAACCTTACAAACTAAATCTTTTGCAAAAAAACAATTTGGCCAAGTGTACCAGTCATTAAATTATGATTTGAGGAATCTCATGGTTTTTGAAAGACATTAAATCCCCTTTTTTGTTGTCATGTTTTTCTATAGAAAAACATTGCAAATAATGTGCACTAGAAATGCTTTGGTAAATATTTATCAGTTTTGAATATGAGACAATTTTTTTTTTCTCTTAGATTTGATTTACTTAAAAAAAAAAAAAAAGTGTTGGGGGGTGGGCAACATTGTTTTGTTCATTTTGCAACTAATTTCTTCTTCCTTGCTCCATAAACAGAATTACGCATAATTAACCAAAATGAAAACTAATTTTGATTATTTATTAATTGTAAATAAACATTTTCATTTAAATATGAACTTAGCCAAAGTATGCCAAGTAATGTACAAGGATATATAAATATAGGCATAAAAGCTACACAAATAAACTAGAATCAGGGTTTCTTTTCTTCATCTTAAAAGACAATAAGAAAATCATTAGAATAAATTTCTCAATTAAAACAAAGACTAACAAGATTAGATTTATATTTTATATATTTAGTTTAATTTTTTTTTTAATTTTTCACTTGGGTTTTCAAAAATAAAAACTAGATAAGGGTGAATATTCAAATATAAAATAATTAGCATATAAAATTATGGAAAAATAAGGAGAAGGAAGATGGCAAATAACAACTTACCAGACTAAAGATGACAGATAACTCCAAATAATCTATCAAGATCAGAAGAAATAAACCCATGAAGTAACACACTTGCATGGAAGATTTTCATGAACTGATTACAGAAACACTAAAAAAAAGAAAAATATTAGGTTGGTGCAAAAATAATGACGACATTATTTTTGCACCAACCTAAAATATGCCAAAATGAAAAATCAGCTTAGGCAAATGTATCCGAATGATATACAACATGCAACCACCAACAGTTTGTACTTGATCAACATCAGAAAGAATCTGATATTGAAAAACCTGAAAGTTTTCTCAAAGCATTTGAAGAATGTAATGAATTAGTAAGAGGTTTCTGGCTCAGGTATTTTAAAATTTATTTAGATTTTTTTTTTTTTTTTCCTTTCCTTTATAACTTTGAAATTTATGTAAATATCTTCTTCTTCCCAAATAAATAGGGGAAGCATTACACTGATCAGTTGATGGCCAGGGCTAAGCTCAAAATTTCTATTCACCAGAAAAGTCATTTCAATGGAGTCAAAGTTCCTAAGCAGATTGATATCTCCAAGTTGAAAGATCAAGTTGACAGGAACTCCCTCAGATCTGACTATGACCAAATTGTGATTGTGAAAGAGTAAGAGATATCTATGAAAAAGGTATTGAGATTCTTGGATTGAGAGTTCCCAGGTATCGAGATTGGTTTGCTGACAACTCCAGTGAAATCAACCTTCTCATTGACAAAAAGAGGAAAGCTGATTTGAAACTTCTCAACTCTTCGTCTGACAACAGGTCAGTTTTTACTACTCATTTCTCCTTTATGAAAAGTAAGGTTCAGTGCTGCATGCACCAAATAAATCAGATTATGACAAGAAAGATATCAAGGTGTTTTATGGTCTGCTTTATCAGGCATATGGTTGGAACCACATTATTGAAAACTTGAGATGAAATGATGGGCTGTTGGTATGAACATTTTCAAGATCTCGTTCACACTCCTTTCAATGTGGATGTTGCTGCAATAGATAGTCTCCCTCAGCATGTCCTTCAGCCTGAACTTGACATGGAACCAAATCTTCAAGAAACAATTGCTTGCATAAAACAGATCACCTCAAACAAAGCTCCTGGTCTAGATGGTATTCCTGTTGAGTTATTGAAACACAGTGGTATGAATGTTCATTGTGCAGTCCACTCTTTAATGATATCTGCATGGAAGGGTGACCCAGTTGCTCAAGTGTGGATAGATGACATTCTGATTATGCTGTACAAAGGAAAGGGGAAGGAGTCAGACTGTAGCAATTACCATGGTATTTCACTGCTATAAGCAATTGGAAAAGTGTTTGCAAGACACTTGCTAAACCAATTGGAGAAGTATATTTGTCCTGATGTCCTTCCTGGGTCTCAATCTGGTTTTAGAGGTGGAAGAGAGGCTGTAGAAATGATATTTTCTGCTAAACAGCTTGTAGAAAAATGTATTGAACAACATGTGCCACTTTGTCAGGCTTTCCACGCAGTGAATCATAAGGCTCTCTGGAAGGTGCTTGGAAAATTTGCCTGTACACCTGCTTTTGATAAAAAGTTCAAACAACTACATTGTTGTATGAAAGGTTGTGTCAGTTTCAATGGTCAGTTCTTGGAGGAACTTCCCATTCATAATGGAGTAAAGCAGGGTGATATACCTGCACCAACATTGTTCTCACTTTACCTTATGGCTGTACTCTGGTATACCTTCCATGACTGTGATGCAGGTCTCTATATCTGAACAACTGGGAAAGTTTTCAACTTGAGAAGATTCCAAGCCAGAACACTTGTTACTTACAGATTTGTCAGGGAGCTTCTATATGCCGACAATGCCAACTTAGGTGCACACTTTCTGGAGAAAATTCAGTCATACTAATTAATGCTTTGTACCTGCTTTAGACTGACAATCAGCATTAAGAAATGTGATTTTCAAGGGTGCTAAACTTTTTGAAGCAGCCAAAGCAGACCAGGCAAAGCTTAAGTGAGCATGCAAAAAAACAGGAACCTCTGCCAGCCAATTGTGAAGATGTGTGGATCTGTGAGGTGTATGACTGGACCTTGCTGTCAAAGACAGGCCTGGTTAATCACATGAAAGCAATCCAACTACACCTGTTGTCAATCCCATGCCATGCATTGTGTCCCAGGATGGAAACTTTTCAGGTGCCCAGAGTTTGCTCTGGAGTTTGCCAATCAGCTGGTGGTCTCAAATTTCACATGAAAGTTCACAGTGATGTCAACACTGTGTCTGTTGTCTCAACCAACACCAATGGTCATGAATGCCAAATCTGCTCCTAGATGTCACTGGCTGGACTGAAATGCCATCAACAGGCTTAATCAACAAAGGAGTAGCAATCATCTTGACAAGACGCTGCAAGCTACATGTATGTATGTATGTGTGTGTGTTCCAGAGACTCAGCTTAAATAATACATAATATACTAACCAATTTAGAATCATATCATACTTTGAATTCATGCCAAGTGCAATGCCAAATGTCATTAAAATTAGACAAGGTGTTCTTGAGATAGAGCTGATTTTGTGCCATATTTAATAGGAAATTCAATAATCAGGGCTATTATTACTTGAATGGAAAGCCTTTTGTATCATGAACTGTTATATAAGGAAGCCAATCGGTTTATGTGGGATCTAGAAATATATAAATTTTTATATATCAGAACAATGTTAGAAAAATTAATGAAGAAGTGGAAACCATTTTTGTGTAGGGCATTTTGTCAATTAGCATTTCATTGGACGAAAGTGATGTTTATGTTGAAATTACACATACATGAAAGAGAGGAGACACTTAAATTTTAAACTTGTAAAATTAAAAAAAAAATTTTTAATCCGTGTTTGGAATTGGATATTTATAGTTTAGCCAATTTCATTTAGTTTTTTTTTCTTGTTTCTTTTGTTATGAAGTATAACAATTTTTCTAAACAAAAATGGGTTCACTTCTGGGAAGGTTTTCAGCATATTTTCCTAGAATTTCTTGAATCTGGTCTTTTCTAGAGTATTTTACCTAAACAATCAACACACTATTAATATATCCTTGCAAAACTATATTACCTGACCTTGTAGATAAACTAAACAAAGTTAAACATACACGAGAATTCACTTACAAAACAGAAACAAATAACATTTTACCTTTTCTTGATATCATGTTACACCATGCTGGCAACGATCAAAAAGTAAGTGTCCATCACAAATCAACTATTAAAAATGATCATCTGAATTTCTTTTCTCACCATAACAACAAAATAAAATAGGGAATAATTATCTGATTCTATTTAAGAACAATGAGAATTTGTAGCCCTCAGTATTTATATGAAGAGGAAAAATACATTGAAAATACTTTCAAGCTCCTTCAATTCTAATTATTATTTTTATTTATTTCATATTCAATACAAAACAAAAATCTTGTAAAATATTTCAAAATAGAAGAGTGGACCATTCTGACAAATTCACTGAATCAAAATATATTATTTTACTTACCAACTTTATCACAACTAACCATAACAAAATTGGTTAGAACTCTTTCTACAACAATACAAGACTTAATACAAAACAAAATAAGCTAAAACTTGAAAGAAGAATTTACTCTATCATCTGTAATAATTGCCACAAAGAATACATAGGAGAAACCTCAAAATAAATAAAAGATTATATAAATACAAAAGGGATCTTTTACAAAAACAAATGCATTAGTTACTCACTGTAATGAGTGACCATAATTTAAATTTAAAAAATTATATTTTAATTAAAAGAGAAAGCAATTTACTAAGGCAAAAGTGTAAAGAAAGTGCTTTAATTGCTACATTATTGACAGTAAATTTGTAATCAGATTCTTACAATATTGCACCTTTCTTCAAAACTCTATTATCATAATGTAAGATAATAACAGAAGTGATAAAAAAAATATAAATGTTAAGAAAAAGAAACTAAATGAAACTGTATAGACTATATATCCAAACATTTAAATTTCTTTTTCAACATCCCCCCCTCTCCTTAGTGTCTATGTGTAGTTATATCAACATAAACATCACTTTAGTTCAATGAAATTCTAAAGGACAGAATGTGTCACATAATTTTTCCACTTTATTATTAATTTTCCTAAACTTCAGGCATTGGGTATCCATACCAAATCTGTTAAATAAATCTATTTCAGAAATTTCTAACTCCAGTGGGTACAAGTGCTTAAGAGAAAGAACGTAGAGACCAATTCTTCGGATGGAAAAGGTAATTAAGGGTTATGATATCCAACAGATACCCATTAAAAAAAAGGGTATTACCTTTCATAAAGCCATTATGATAACTGATTAAAGAAAAAGAAATTATGCAAAAGATGAACTATAAAACGTATCCATTTCTTTTAAAAAAAAGGACAATTTCATTTTAACTTACAAAATAGGCCCTAATCCTTAGAATTAAAAAAATAAATAATCTGAAAAAAGAATTTTACAGACAAATGCGAGTGTAGAATTTAAAGAACTTAGAAAATATCCAGCTTATATGAATTTCTTTTAATGTTTTTTAAGTATGCATTCAAATTTGCTCTGAAACAAGTGCTGTTTCTACTGTGAATGCTGACATTCATTGAAATTTCTATCTGGGTACAGACTGGCTTTTGATTATAGCATATTCCCCAAAATTTCCTCATCTTGGTGAGAAAGAACAGAGAATCAGTCCTTGTTGGGGCACTGGGTGCCATGGTTGAAATGCCTAACTAATGATAAGGCATCCCTCATCTAGCTGGTAATGTGGGTTGCACTCCAAGTTGACAAAAAAGTCCTTCATAGGACTAACAATTTTTGCTGAATCGGCATTTTCTGTCAATAGACATTTCCATTTTCAAACTCAATGATCCTACAAAAATCCTTATATATGCTGATCCACTAACCAGAAATTAATGACATTTTATACCCTTATAGATGTCTAGAGAAGGAACCCAAATATCCCTTTAGAATTTTACAGGGAGTAACCAAAAAATAGATATTAAGTTTTTTGGTAGAAAAAAATAATTAACATTTTTAGGCACCCAATCACAGAAAAACTGAGAAATACCATCTTCAGTGCCTAAAAGTAGCAAAAGATGGCACAACATTTGAAAACTAAAGTATTTGAAGAATAAATCACAAGTTTCAGTAACTGTCTCTGAAAGCTACCAATTTTAGATATTTTAATAGTTTTTTTCTGAAAAATTCTGATTCATGGTAATTTCATAATTATGGTCTAATATTGACTAATTCTGCTAAAAGTGATGAGCTTCATGAATAAAACATTGGGAAAACATTACATAGTATTTGGGGAATTCATTTTAACAACTATCTCTTTATTTCAATTTTATGGTTGTTTGAATATGCATTGCAAAAATATTTTTTTAAAAATGCAAATTTAGCCCAACTCTAACTTGAAAGCAAAATTTCCCATATTGCATCAATATTTCCCTGATCATCAAGATTTTAAAAGCTTAGAAAGAAAAAGAAACAAAGATCTAAATTTATAATTATTTTTTAAGCAGAGTGCAAGATAAATCATTTGAGATAAAAATAAAAAACTACTTAAAATAGCTATATATTTATCAGTAGTCTCTAATTCCAACAGTATAGACTTTGTACCTTCAATGTAACATCAAATTATAAAATTGGCAAAATAAATTTTGAATTTATTAGGTTGGTGCAAAAATATTTTCGTTTTTTAACATATGTTACTATGTGAGAAAACGAAATTATTTTTGCACCAACCTAATAGTTTGTAGATACAACTATGAATCATTCATTCCTCCTAGTCCAGTTCTCCTCTAATTTTTGAAGGATGTAGATGTATTTTGAAGTTGCAGCTGGAAATGAAAGATTGCACAATATGTTATCGTTAGGAACTCGGCATATGTCTTCATGTAGAAACTGTATTTTTAAATCATTTTGTACAGTATCAATTACAAGAACTAGACCAGAGGTGGAGGAACCTTTTTGTGCATGAAGGCCACATTGAAATTCATTATCCCTCATAGAGGCCACATTCACCAAGTGATTTTTTCACAGTTACACATTTTATATCTGTGTGTGGGAGAATTAGATCAGAGGTCTAAGAGGGCCAAAGTAGCATAGCCTAAACTTGCGCATAAGACAAGCAAAAGTGTGAGTGAGGGCAAGCCATACGAGCATCAGTGCAAGAATGACATGATGCATAAATAACTGAGCCAAACCAAGGCTGGCATCATGTACAAGATGCTAATTTTCTGACTTGGAAAAACTAATAAAGGGGTAAGTGTTTATTGGGATGGGAGTAATCTTTTGCATTCAACACAGTTCAGATTGGTGCATTCTGGTGTGTGCTAAACCAGAGTCCCTTGTGAGTATTCTAATTTCTGTGCAACAGAAAAAATGGTTTCCTACTACAATATCTTAGATAAATAATGTATAAAATAGAATTTAATAAATATATGATATAAAAACAGACATTATGAAACTAAAAAACAAAACTTGTTCAAAAAAATACTTTATTCACCTTTTAGACAAATTTATGACTTTGTTGACATTGCTTCTTTTGAGATATCATTTTGATATCAGGCTCAAACATTGTAGTTTTTAGTTTCTATTGATCTTCCAAATGCTCATCTGTCAACTGTTTTCTCAACAAATTCTTGATTTGTGTCAAGTACAAGAATGCAGATTCACAACTGTATGTTGAAGAAAAACATGAAATAAGTCAGCGTGCATATTCACGAAGGCAAGGATATTCTACCACCCTTTTCCAAATTTCACTTGGATCTTTCTTACTGTCAAACAGGGTTTTCAGGATAATCCTCTTCATACAACACAATAAGCTCTATTTGTAACTCCTTGGGAGTCTCTGATATGTTAATTAAGAGAGGCTGAAAAGCAAGATTCAGGGTGACATTATGCTTTTCAAAATTACTAAATCTTCTGCTGTATTCTTCTATTAATGAATCTAAAATTGACTTGTATTCCTGAAAAGTTTCATAGATATTCTCTTCACTTTCACTTATTACTTTCAACAAGTATGGAAAGTGTTCTGAAAGCTTTAATGAGCAAGAAAGAACTTGAAAATAACAACTTCTTGCTAAATGAAAGAATGTTTTGCCACATCATATATTGATTTATAACAAAATATTTAACTCAGTTTGCTTTGTCATTACTTCACACACAAATGTGGCATCTTTCTGAAATTTTGTATCTGATAATTCACAAAATTTTTTTTTTTCTTTGAAAAAGTCAATTAATTGCTCTTTAAAGACACAATTTCGACCACTATATGTCCTTACAATAACCAGTGTATTTTTGAGTGATAGGGAAAATCTACACTAATTACCTAGTCATCTATCATCCACAAATTTTGAAACTTCATGGCATTTCCTCATATATAGTTCACAATACTTACAATCTTTTGTAAGGTGTTATTTAAAATATCAGATTTTGCACCAAGATGTTACTGGTGAAGAATGTAAAGAAAAGAAATCACTGCATTTGGAGCTGTGGTTCCTCTTTGTAGATATGCAATGAATCCTTCATTTTTAGCCATCATAGTTGGAGCACACACTTACCAAGTTAGTAACATTCAGCCCAACCTTATGACATTTCTCTTTGAAGTTATTAAAAATATCTATTCATTGTGTCTTTCCTTTAAGGGTGACTAAAGCAAGAAGCTATTCAAATAATTGAAAATTGTCAGTTATTGTATGAATGAAATACAATACTTGTGCCATTGAAACATTTCCTGAATTTAATTGTCTCTGCTTTTGCTTTCCATTCTTTAGTTTCTGTAGTGCAATGCCTCAGGCTTAACCCTTCAATTTAGCATATTTATTGTCTTTAAGAACAGCATAATGTTGATGCACAGTGTATGTTTTAAATTGTTCAAACTGCCATATCACAAAGTAAGCAAAGCATTTTACCACTGTTAAATACTAAAAAATATTGCAATTACCATTCATCATTGAAAGTCCTATTTTCTTCTTTCAAAGTTCATTTTAATTTTTTGGACATAATGAGTTAAAATTAATAGAGAAACAATTTTATTCTGAAAAGATATATATTAACAAACACAAAGAACTAGGCTTATATATGCATTGTTGCTATTGAAAATCATGCTAATTATATAGTGATCAGTAAATATAATCAAAATTAGTAAAGATATTATGAGCAGTTAAAATATGAGGGCATTGTCATTATTAAAGTTGTAGTATAGCCTCAAATAAGAAAGGGGAATTTTATGTTTAAAAGGGAAATTTTGATGGTTTGCCTAGGGAAATATGGTTGTGGGAACTTGGCAATGCTGCTCAAAAGCAGGGTTGTGGAGCTGACATCTAAATCCTCAGCTCCAATATTTTTAAATTTATCAGCTCCAGCTCCAAAATTTTAAAATTTCTGGCTCCCAGCTCTAGCTAGTCTCACAATAATGATTACATATGCCTTACTGAAATTGGACATTGCTCATTGCTATTCATAGGCCATAATGGACGGCTTTTAATCTAAATTCTAATGAATATACCTCTGCCTTTGTTAATCTTTTATTATTGATTATAATATAATCAATAATTGATTATTGAAAACAATTTAAAGTTAACAACACATTTTACTACAACACAATTATCCTTTGTTAACTAAAAGTTCAATGTTTCAGTTGTTATGTGTTGATAATTGTAACAAAGGGAAAAAAAATGATTTACCACAACACAGAGCTAAATCACAAACAAATATTTAATTTACTAAAACACAACATAAAATATATACAAGATAATTGTGGCCTACAAAACAAAAAACATAGAGTTACTGGCGAAGTGTTACAAGGGAGAAGGAAAGGGAATCAAATATCTTTATCACTTTAGGGCGAGTGAAGTAATCTAAGTGCTATATTTGGAAATCCACAAAGGTGTGTAAATAAATATTAGTTTTTAGTTTGGTCAATGAAAATTAGTCAAAATTCTATTTACCGAATTTGTTCCATGAAATTCTCTTTTGGGTTTTGGTTGGTCGGCAACTTTTTATAGAGATTCTTTCGGCTGGATATAATAGTCCTTGAATCAAAAGCCGGAGTTGATAACAGCAGAAATTTTCCAAAATCCCATTTTTATAGGGGCTAACACCTAATTTGCATATTTTTTTCTCATCTAGATTTTTCTCGAATATACTAGAAGGATCTAGAATCTTCCAAACATTCTATTTCTAATTTGTCTATTTTACAACTACTCCATGAATGAAAACTTTTTTGTAATAATAAGTAGAACTCAGTGAAATCCTTTATTATAGAAATGCATTCTCGTAACACAGTGAAAATTCCTAAGAACAAATCATGTTAAAGTTTGCCGTTAATTGAAATGGTTACAAGCAGAATAATTTTAGTATGATGGTATATATATATATATATATATATATATATATATATATAATTTTACTGTAGAGATCTTAATGGTTTCAAGTTAATGCCAGAAAAGAAATCTTAGCCAACTCAAACCACACTAGTAATGTAATTTAATTACCAATAACACAAGCTCAGAATTATAAATTTAATTATTGCTGATAAAGAGGAAAATTTATTGTGAGCTTAGGGAGCTGGAGCTTGTACGTTTTTGCTGGCTTCAGCTGTGGCTCCAACTTTTCTAAATTATCTGGCTCCACAGCCCAGCTCAAAATGTGAAGAAGGCTGCAGGTTCCCCACCCCTGAACTAGGCCAACCTACCAAAAACTCTCATAAATGCATGCCATTGTCTTAATGGAAGTTTCTGGGTATGAAGATGCTTTTTGCCATGAAATATTAAATTTCTTTGTGGTTTGATCACAAAGAAATTTACAAGTTTTGTAGATTATAGTAGTGCCATCTCCAGGAATAAAGTGGTGAAAAAACCTTTTTCCAGGGACTGTGTTCATCAGCAAAGCTATAAGACAATTTTTTTTTTTGTGGCTTTTAATTCATTAATAGATAGCAAAAAAATAGATGATATTCTTGGTTTTCTTGACAGAAATGAAACAAGTCCCCAACAGTCAAAATTTTATTTCTTGTGGTTCACTTGAAGTTTTTCATTTACAGCAAGTCATTTAGTAGTGCCACCAATGCCATTACACATAAACTTTTCATGACTTGTGAAAAAGCTCCATTCAGTATCCAGGTCCAAATCATTTTTATGGAAACCAATTCAGAAAGTCTTATAGTTTTTTGTATTGGCCTATTTGAAAAATATATCACAGACTTAACTTTCAGAAGATATCCTTTAATATAGGATATTATAAATTTTTGAACACAGTAAACAAATACCACATCATGATCACAATCTCCTGATAAAATACAAAAAAGACTAACTCACCAGTTCTATAATAGGGATATATTGGGTGAGGGGAATATTGCTCCTTCTTCCAATGGTAACTTTGAATTTCATCTTGCACTGAAGATGTGCAAAGTCAACAAAGATGTGTCTGTAAGGATTTTCTTTAACTGTTTAAGGTATTTACTCTGTGCTTTAGAAATGAAAGAATGTTTATTCAGGTCATGGATTTTACTCATCAGGAACTCTTTACAATCCTTGATGGACATAAAATGAGTGACAAGTTTTGAACAATCTGATAATTCCCACTGTTTGAAGCTGATTTCTTCCTAATCATTAAAGTCTTTCAATTGGTATTTTAAATAGGTTATGAGAGATTTAATTTTAGGGCAATTACTGCATCTATGCAGCATGTTCTGTACTACAAACAAGTAATTTAATCAAGTCTTTATATGTCTCATCCCAGTTGACTGCATCAACTAAAATCTTTGCATTTTGGTGATAAGTACATACAAACATTATGAGTTCCAGATGCTCCAGCCAACACACACTACTTTGGTCAGAAAATACAAAATACAATTTAGTGATCTGTATGATGTAATTTGAACTGTTTATAGAGTTCTCTCAAATTTAAAAGTATTAATCTTTTCTGTTTATACATGTTCCTTGAAATACTGGCAGTCTTCCTTGCCTGGCATAAATTGTGAAAATTTTCACCATGATAGGTAGGACTTTACCTAATTTTGCTGAAGGTAAAGTGAAGATACCCTGTTCATTTCTTAACACACAAGCTTTTCAGATTAAATAATTAAAGATTTCAAAATATTTAGTAATTTTTTTCTTTTGACTAAGATTTGGGTACAATTTTTTAAATCTGTACCTTTTCAGGGTACCTAGCATATTTCAACTTCTTTCATTGCTCTGGTAAGAGTATCAAACATTTCTTGCTTTTAGAGATGTTTGTTCTTTTTTATTTAATGATGAGGAAGGGTACATTGTAACCATCTGCAATTATTGTTTTCATATTTTCCATAACCTTTTCCAGTTTCTTTTTTGGTGAAACAATCTGCACCAAGAGGACTCATCTAATGATACAAATATAGTATCAGTTTTTTTGTGAAGGAGTTAATTTGTCATTTATACAAGTTTACTCCCCATAGTTGGATCAGAAGTTTCTTCTTAAGATCCCATAATGATAACATTTGCTGCATAAATTCAATCCAGGTATTAAAGTTAAACCATTAGCTTCAAGCTTTTGGGTAAGTGCCAAAGAAACACGGAGAACACTTAAAGAATAAAAATATTTTTTCAAAGTATGATGCTTTATTTTCCTTTCTTCAAATTACAAAATATCTTTTTTAGGATCTTTATAAAAAAAAAAAATACCAACATAATTTCCTTGAACTAAAATAACTGAAAAAAAAACCTTTTTTTTTTTTTTGTTGCAATAAGTTTAAGAAACTTAATATCATACATATTCGTTCAATATATTTTCCTTAGCCACAAGCTAAGCATTATCATTTGATAGCATTGTTAAAATTATGCATAACCATTCTAGAAAATGTTTTTGACACAAATAAGTCCATACTTTCCGAGTCATTTATCTCAACATTGACCAACTAGACAAATCAATAATGTAAGATAATTCGAACTTCTAAAGAAACCCTGACAATTAACTATAGAGTGTAATAAACTACAGACAAAAGTAACTGTAGAAACATCCACATTTATCTGTTCTTGTATAGAGGTTTTTTTTGTTAATCATTTGTTTTAAAAAATAAATTTGACTCAATTGCAAATGGCATATGACTTCAGACATAACAAAGTGTAATCAACAAGAAAAAAATAGTCACCTTTTGAATTATTTTGTGATAAGCAAATGTGTTACAGCAGTTTGTATTTAGTATTTTATTGGACTTATGTAGTAGTTACTGTGGTGATCACATACATTTTTATATAAGAATTTGCCACAAGAAATTTCTCTGGGTCCAGTTACAGAACCAGGACAAATTCAAGCCTAATGTTTGTTTTTGAATCATTAAATGTAAATTATATCACCTTTCCTTTAAGATATGTTTACTTACCTTAGAATTGTTTTGATAGATTATACTTACCTTTCAAGTTTACGCATTTAGAGAACTTTGCAAAGTAAATCAGTGCTTGAAAATTCTGATTCAGAATTCTTATTTCAAGCTGCTAAAAAGTATGGCATAATGTTCAATGATGACAAAAGCATCTTTTCAGCAACTGTTATCCAATTGCTAGGATTCAAAATCTCAAAGGGAAAAGTCAAACTTAACCTGGAAAGATTGAAATATCTCTAAAACAGATGGCACCACCATGTGACCTTAAGTCACAAGTGGTGGGAATGTTCACCTATTCTCAATGTATATCAAAATTTTCAAAGAAAGCCTACCCACTCATGCACAACAGGATATTTCCCCTACTAAAAATATAGAAGACTGCTTTAAGACACTCAAGAAAGAACTTGAGAGCACAGTTTTGGTAGCCTTTAACCTTAAATATCTGCTAATTCTTAAAACAGACGCATCTGATGTTGCTATTGCTGCTACTCTTAACTCAAACGTGAGACCAGTAGCCTTCTTCTCAAGGATGCTCTCACTGAGTGATAAGCACCATTCCCCCATTGAAAAGGAGGCTTATGCAATTATGGAGGCACTAAAGAAATGGATACACACTACTTACTGGGGAATCATTTCAAACTCATCATGGATTAGAGATCTGTAATCTGGATGACACACTTTGTGAGTGTTATGTGTAGATGCTCTCTCTGTTCCCCTTTATATTATGACACCTTGTTTAGGTAACTCTCTGGAAATGGAGAAGAGCACTTTCTGTAATGATGAATAAACAATAAATTTGTTATTGTGCTTAGCTCCTTTGTCGCTTTCACTAATAACAAATACATGACATAACATGGTAGCAGCTCATTGGATTACTAAAACACGCCTCTGCTATTTGAAGAGACTACAGGTCCTCAACCATGCAGTAAGCTGTCTTTATGTAGACCTTGTTTTTTCTGGGAATTGATGTGTCGGTAATGTTGTTGATTTTCCACACTTCCCACTATCTGTTCTCTCTCTATTTCTCACTTGGACTTTCTAAGTGGACAATATTTTTTGTTGTTTTGTTCCTTTTCTCTCTGATTCTTGTCCTCACTCCCGTTATTTCTCGTCAAATCCCTGTCTTGTTATCACAATGTCAGCAGAACAAACAGTAGATGCTGTCGCCACAGGTATGTCTGGCATTCACGTTAGAACCCCTGGTGCAAACAAAGTGGAGTCAAGGAAACTATTCCACAGAAAATGGTTGAACTACTGTCAACCCAGAGAAATACAAGTAGCAATGCTGGAGAACTGCCTGGGCAATGATGCAATGAAAATATATCAGGGCATGCATTTTACAACAATAGAAAATGAGCACACTGTCCAACAGACATGTAATTTTTGTGACTCACTGATGATGGACCAAATTGTTACTGGCATACTGGACCATAGCACCAGACATGGCTTACTCAGAATACAAAACATGACACTACAGCAGTGTATTGACATGTGCAGGGCAGCAGAGAAAGTCTCTGCCCATAGCCACGGCTTGAGAGCAGAGGAAGCCCAGGTGCTTAAAGTATATGACACGAAGATGAATGACCTTAAGAAAGACTGTCATTTCTGTGGCTATATGCACATACTCAGGGAAGACAAATGTCCTGCATATGGCAGATCCTGCAAGGCATGTCATAAAAAGAACCATTTTGAGGTGCAATGTCCCAAGAGAGAAGTGAAAATCAATACACAAAGAAACAGTGGTACCTAGAAGAAAAATAGGAAAAAGCCAAATTAATCTCACATGTACTACTTCAGCACCACTTCTAAAGAAGAGGAAGAAGATACATAGTGGGTGAACAACAAAGAAAAAAATGAGAGTTGCCAAATGATGCTGGATAAGCAGTCACCTTTCAAATCAGTCAACATACTTCCAGAAAAATTTGCTAGAGAAATAAAACCATATAATGGGGTTTTGTCAATGTGGAACAAGACCCTAGTGAGACCACTTGGGTTCTGTTGAAGGACCATAAAATGTACTCAGTCAAGTTTCTTGTTTTCAAAGATGAAGATCATCGTCAGCATCTGCTGAGCTTTGAGCAAGTGAACAAATAGGCCTGGTGAAAATAACAATTTTCACCATGTGGCAGCTGTTGCCCTAGATGCTAAATTCAAGTAGGTATTTGATGACAAGCTAGGTGAACTACCAGGAATGACAACACTAAAAGTAAAGCCTGGTACCATTCCTGTGATGATGACTAACTGAAGAACACCAATTTCTTTGTGACCTCAACTGAAGCAGGAACTACAGAGACTTACTAAATTGGGGGTGGGGGGTTATTGAGCTGGTAGAGAGACTCACACCATAGACCAGCCAGTTAGTGATAACTAAAAAGAAAAATGGTTCTCTAAGATTATGCCTTGACTCCCACAATCTGAACAAGGCACTCATGTGAAAGAATTATACCAAACCCATACTAAAAGATGTGCTCCATGAGATGAAGGATACCAAAATCTCTCACTAAAGCTGATTTATCTTAAGGCTATTGGCACATACTGGAGGAGGTGTCCAGTGACCCCACAAAATTTCAAACCTGCTTTGAACGCTTTTGTTGCCGGCGGTTGGCATTTGGGCTGAACTCATCATCAGAGATGTTCCAAAAAAGGATGGTGGAAGGTAGTTGCCATTATTGCTGATGATTTGGCTATATGGAGCATGAACTAAGAACATGACAGACACTTTTGGGCACTAGTGGAAAAATGCTCAACCCTGAGAAACTGGAAATAAGCTTGGATGCAATAACCTTCTGGGACATTGCATTACCAGGGAGGGCACTGTAGTCAACCCTGAAAAAGTGAGGGCCAACAGAGAGATGAGAGCCCCAAAAATGGTGGGAGCCCTGCGCAGATTTCTCAGCATGATCAATTACATCAGGAAATTTATCCCAAATCTCAGGACAGTTGCCTCTCCATAACTTGACAAAGAAAGAAGTCACAAGGAGTGGCTGTGCTTGCCTACACAAAGGTCTCACACTTGAGAATGATGCGTGTGAGTATGGTTTGAGAGCAGCCATTCCCTAATACTGGAGGGAGACATGCACAGGTTGAGAAAGATGCTAGTAGTGGTGTATGGACTCCAAAAGTTTCACCATTATACATATGGGAGAAAAGTGTATGTTCTCACCGACTTGTGTCAATTTGCCAGAAACAAGTAGCAAAGGCTCCAAAATGTCTCCAAAATCTACTACTGTGTGCCCAGCAGTATGATTTCTTGATCAAGTACAAGCTAGGAAAAGAAATCCAACTTGCAGATGTATTATCAGATGGTTTATCTGTGGGTACCCACCGATAAACCAGAAACAGAAGTACTCACAATTGTGAACAATCTGATAACGCACCACATCAAAGACCACAGGTTAACAGAGATTAGGTCTAAGACATGGGAAGACTCTACAATGAAAACACTAGCTGAGGTTATTGCAATGGACTGGCCCAGCAACAAAAGACTATTGCCGGACTCTCTAAAACTGTTTTTTGATTACAGGGACAAATTGGCAACACAATATGGACTGATCCTAAGAGGACAGAGAATAGTCATTCCCCTCAATATGAGATAAGAAATGAAACAAAAAGTACATGCTGGCCACCTAGACATAAACTCCTGTCTAACAGTGAGGGACCTGACATGTCAGTGGAAATACAACACTTGTGGCACCTATGCGGATTGTCAAGCAGCAGAACCCCTTATAAACATGGAGGCACCAAAACGACACTGGCAATGAGTCCCTGCAGACATTCTCTCATGTGGGTGAAGAGGACTATCTAGTCACAGTGGACCAGCACAGTAACCTCTTTGAAGTTAACAAGCTGAAAAACAGTAATCAAGTGCCTAAGAAGTCATTTTGCCAGGTATGGCATACCAGACTCTCTTTCCTCTGATAATGGACTCATGGATTCTTATGTAACGTATTCCAGAAGTTCTCAAGAGATTGGGTGTTTGCACATGAGACGATATCCCCAGGTAACAGTCAGGCTAATGGCACGATGGAAGCTGCAGTCAAAATTGTGAAACAACTAATGAGGAAATGTAAAGTCTCAGGAGAGAACCTACTACTAGGAGTGTTAAACTTTCGCAACATACCAAATGAACATCTCAGCACCAGCCCAACACAAAGATTTTTTGGTCAACACAACATAGCACAAGCAAATAACTCAGTCAACTTCAGATAGGCAACAATGCTTGGATCCAGCCAATGAGACCACACTCAATAGAGTGGGAAGAAGCCACAATAAAAAAAAAGAAATGACTGGCTGATCATACGAAATCGAGAAAGCAAATGGACAAAGATACTGTTACAGCAGGTGGTTCTTGCACCAAACAACACCCTCATTACTACAACAGCAACCAGTTATCAGAGGAAGAAAATCTCAGAAGGATGAGATGGAAACCCGCAGCCAAGTAGGGTACCAGTGTGAAAATGATCAGGTTGAGACATAAAAAGGCCTGTGAGATACACTGAATGACATTACTCATTCCATCTTTCAAACACCTCCCCCCCCCCTATTAAGAACTAAATAAACAATCCTCTTTCTCCCCATAAGAAGGAGAATATGTTGCATGTAGTCATTTTCCCCCTTTATATTATGATCCCTTATTTAGGTAATTCTCCAGAAATAGAGAAGAGAACTTCTTCCTGTAATGATGACTAAACAATAAAGTTGTTATTGAGCCTAGTTCCTTTGTTGTTTTCACTAATCACAAATACATAACAGTGAGTTCAAGGAATCTACTTTTTTTGGTAGATCATGTCAAGAGAGTGACTTACCAGTGTAAGGCATGCACTGAACTAAAGCCTAGATTCTATCAAGCCCCTCATGGAACACTGGTCAAAACAACCTAATCCCTTGAGAGGCTAAGTATAGACTTTAAAGGGTCACTGCCTTCAAGTACAAAAAACAAATACATACTATCATCAATGAGCCTTCTTACTTTCCTTTTGCCTGCCTCGACATGTCAGCTTCGACCATTGTTAAATGTTCATTAGACTTTTCCCTCTTTTTGGCATGCTTGCAATTTATGCAGTTACTACCCCAAGCTCTGCATTCTATCAGATTCACTCCTGTGCACCACAACAAACATCACTCCGCATGAGAGAATCTTTGCTTTCGAGAGGAAGTCTACTTTAGGGTTCACCCTTCCTACTTGGCTTTCAACTCCGAAAACAGTACTTATGAAGAGAAATGTACACCATTTAAAATACAATCCTCTCATGGGGAAAGTTGAACCATTAGAACCCTCAATATGTATATGTCCGCTTGCCAGATGGTAAAGAATCTACTGTCTCTAGTCGCCATTTGGCTCCAGCTGGTTGTTCAACCATACCAGAAACTCAACCGTCCCTGATCAGCACTGGGGACATAAATAACGAAGGGCTGCAACCAACACCTGAGATGATCACTACTCCAACTAAAGAAACAGGACTTACTGCTGAGACACAAGACTCAGAGAAATTTAAATATCCTACTACAAGAAGTGGTAGAAAAAGTAAATCTACAATGGATACCTAACTAACATTTTACATACACTTTCTTATTTCTTTAGATTCTTAACTCATGCTCCACCCTTAAGACTTCACTGGACTTTGATGTTCAAGACAACACCCACAAAACTAATCAAGTGGAGGGGAATTGTTGTAAAGTGATAATCCTTCCTGTCAGTATATGCACTGTTAGTTTATAGTTCTTCAACGTCAAAATCTTTTTCCCTTTATTTTGTCTAAGTGCTCTACTTGTATGTAGTTCACATTTTCTGTTTTTGTTTTTCAAAATACAGGGAAAGTTTGTCCTGGCTTTCCCGCATCAAAAGGTTTAGGTTAAAAAATTGCAACAAAACGTGAGTAAAAAAACAACAAGATTAGAGCGGACAAACTCTCTCTTTTAGGCGCGGACGAAGAAAGAAAAAACTCCTGCTCGGTGTGTAACAATAAAAGAAGAAAGTGTTTATTTACATATACAGAAAAGAAGGGTAAAAGGAGACAATTAGGAGTGAAAGAAAGGGAGAAGAGAAAAGGTTCATAACAGAAAAAAGGCTGGCTCAAAATATTTCTCTGAGCGGCTAAAAAGTTCTTTAAATGAACAGAATTTTGTTATGGTTTAGAAACACTAACAATTCTTGTAGAGTAGGAAAATTGATGGTAGATATAGGAATCTTGCAGTTGAGTGAGTTCATAGGTCGATGACTGAAGTCCAGTGGGCATGTCAGGAGTGGTGAAGGGATGCAGCTTTGAATTGGTCTTGTATTGTGGGGCAACATTCGTTCTTGACAGCCCTTTAGTAGGTAGTTCTTCTTTGGTTGAAAGTGGTTCTGAAGTTGACTGGAGCTCCCTATCGTCGACCTTACAGACGGCGGGCTGAAATTCTCACTGCCAAATAGGCAAAGATTCTTCAAATTTATGGAGATTTGATAGGCTTTGAAGAATCGGGGACTTTTCTCTCCAAAATTGTTGAACAAATTTCCTGGCTCCTTCATTGGTCAGGAAATATATTCTTATCTCTGATAAGAATCAGGGCTCTAGGAGCCGGTTTTGAAAGTAATGAAAACAGGTTGGAGTTGTAGTGGTATTGATGGCATAAATCAACCCACACATTTTTTTACTTTACGAATGTGTAAGCAAACAAAAAGCAAACAAGAGAAAGAACACAAAATAACTTTTCATAACATGTACAATATTTATATTTATAAATGACAAGTTTTACAATAACTATTAATATGAGTTACTTCCCTTTGACTGGGCTAAAGTTTTTACCACAAAAAATATTTTTTTACATGAACTCACAAAAAGCTGAATTATCTTGTCGTTCAAAATGTTCACTGAAAGAGAGTTTAAAGAATCTTGTAAAGCTGAAAATACGTTGATAAACTTTTAGCTTCAAAGAAGTTGGAGGAGTGAATGTTCTGTAATGTCTAATTTGTTTTCGTTGCTCGTAGTTGAAACTAAAAAAGTATTGTTCGTACTTAAGTTTTGTAAGATTCAATAACGTAATTGAATAGTTTTTTAAGTTGCAGAAGTTGGTGAGTGAGTTGTTTGGCTAATATTTTAGTTTGAATTACAGTGAAGTTATTTCGTGTTAAAGAACTTGAGATTCTAACTTTGTATTTCGCTGCAGAAATGATACAAGCGTTGTGAATTCGTTTAGCAAATGCTAGTCGTCGTGAATTCTCACTGACTGGGTTCCCACGTACCTTCAATTTATGTTTTTTAATCACGTGATAGGATCCTGAGAGCATTGTTTTTTCGTCAGGTCATAAACTAGGTTGATGTTATTCGGATGTAGTGGTGAGCAGGTAAATTGTTTTTTTTAATATCTGTTAACCACTCAGAAAGCGCCTTACAAAACTCAGTCTGGAGCCCGATATGTTTTTGTGTTGCTTATTGAGAACAATGTACGTGAAGATATACGAGATAATTTTAATATTTTTATTGTCCAATGAGAAGTTCACGTTTTCAGAAACATGAATAAAGCTGTGATCCGCTTTTAGCACGAAAATCGACATAGATGAAAAAGTGGTAGCGTAAAGCTAAAGAGTGAACGAGCTGTGAAGTTTCCTCCAGACTTTATGGCACCATGGGAAGAATAACGGTGGTGCAATTCCTTTTTATATTTTCCAGATCTCTCGTTAGTCAGAAAATATATTCTTATCTCTGATAAGAATCAAGGCTTTGGGAACCGGTTTTGAAAAAGGGGTTGAAAAAAGCGAGAATGTGAACTTGTAAAATATTGTTCTCAAATTAAATTCCAACATTCAAAGTCTTCCTTCAATCTGTAGAGAATTTGATGGGTTTTCATTTGGATTTTTTTTTCTCGACGCAAAGGTCTGGGTAAAAAAAACAATAGTCGGTTGCCTTATTCTAAAAATAATTTACCTTGGCTTTGAATTGATGTTTGTTAATGTTGTACATTGTACGGCGTACGCAGATTACATTTTCAATAATAATGCGTCCCAAAATGTGGTTCGAAGAAGTTGCTTAAAATAAAAAGTACTCGTTTCGTTGCTACACAACTGTTCGACAATGTTCTGAACTCGTCTTACACTATGGCTACTGCTTTAAAAAAAAAAAAAAAAAGGAAAAGCTAAATAAATGCCAATAAATGCACAAGCAGGCCCGTTTTGTCTGCCGCTCTTAATTCTTAAGTAAGTAAAACCATTTCTCATCGGCGAAAACACTTTCAACCACCGAGTCCATCTGAGACCCACCGGTGCCGGTTCGTTGGGATAGCTAAGCCTAAAGTTATTCCGTAGGTTAATTTGTTTTTTCCGCCATATCGCAATAACTTTCATATGCTATGTTTCTCTTTCACTCAATAGCACGAGGTAACAGGACAGATGTATATATTTTTATTACCCATAATGCACCAAGCTGTGCTCATTCACACCGGTGTAACTGCTAGATGCATATACGCCGAATGTTAGGTATGAGATAAAGTTTTAATAGCCCAAGGGAGGTAACTATACCATAAGGTTAGCGTTTTTAAATGATATTTCGTTTTTTAAATTTACGTTCTTACTTTGGTTTGTTTTAAAAATTTAATATAAACTTTAAGAGAGAAATGTCCAGTCCCGCCCAAACTCAAAGTAAGTGAAATAACACTTTTTTTTGTTTCTTTCTTCTGGCTAAAATATTTATCGAAACAGCTGTTTTATTAATTTTTATTTTTTAATCTTGCTTTTGACTGTTTTCATTTCAATATTGCAAAAAGACATGAAATTATAAAAAAAAAGTAATTTGTGGATAACGAGTTTCTGTACATTATGGTTCACTTTTTAAAGATTGAAGTTTTATTACTTTATATTTCTAGTTTTAGCCTAGAAAACTCATTTTTTTTCAAACTAGAATCTGAGGAATATTTTTAATTTCCTCCAAAGTGAAATGTGATGACGTCAATGTGATTTTATATACCAAGATTGCTAATAATACATTTTAAAAAAAATTAAATAAAAGCTAATTTTAAGCAAAGTTATTTTAATAATTCTAAAATTGACATTTACAATGAATTCATGCAATTTTGATAAAAAGATACAATTAAAAAGTTAATGCGTAATTTATTGCCAGTAGTCAGAAATATTTAATTTTTTACAAATAAAATTTAAAAGTAAAAAAATAAAAAAAATAATAAAAATATTGATAATTATTAAACAAATTCTGCGATTTTTCTGCAGAAAACTCATCTCTCCAAGAAATAATCTTTTTATTTCATTTTTTACAATTAAGGCCTCTCTAGATGACGTATATAAAATAAAAAAAATTAAAATATATTAATTATTTTATGTTATCTTTACTTTTGATAATTTTTTTCCTGTAAGAAGGAAATGTGAGAAGACGGAATGTTTCCTTTCTTATTCCGAACAAACAAAAAATAGAAAGACGCAATACAAACAAGAAGACTGAAATTTAAAAGAACGAACATTTAAAACAAAAACAATTATCAAATTAAAATATTTTCTTATTTTTTTTAACATATTAGGCTTGCATAAAAATTTTCTTTCGTGTGCTGGTGTGCATATAACAAATCAAAAATTAGGTACCTCCACAGAAAGCGTGTCGAGAAAAAATGTGTGTGGGGGGGGGGAGCAGTGCAGCAGGAGTGTAGGTAGAGAGCTTCGTTGGTCTGTAGTTGGAGATGGAGTGTATATCCATATTGTATTGATGTTGCGAAGTGTTGCAAATTTAATGGGCTTTAGTGCACTTGAAGTGGTATGGTCCTACGACGAATGTCGGGGTTGCCATTTGTAGTGGTTTATCTTACCATTATTGTTGTTTAGGTCCGACGGAATCACCAAATATGTAATGGCTATTCCTTGAACGTCGGTGTGACCAATATGTATGTGTTTACCAATATGTGTGATGGCTAAGCAAAAAATGTGATTCAGGACAATGCGTGAGCACAATGCAATTTATACTTGACGTAAATAGCACATAGAATAAAATACAAAAAACTGAACTGAATGATTCCAAAACATAACAATTAGATTAATGTTTGATGTACATGCATGCGAACTGAAAAGGTAGGACAGAGTCGTGTCCCTTTGATTTGGTAATATTTGTACCGGAGTTCATATTAAGAAGAAGTAATATTGAACTTGTAATTTAGAAGAATAAAGTTTGGAATTGTGAATTCTAAAGTTGGTAAAAGTTCAGGAGTGATTTGAGAGTTCATGAATGTTGGTAATTATTTCTAACGTCTGGTCAGCAATGACTAAGACGGGAGTTCCTGATGGTTACAATGAGAAAAACTCGAGGAAGTTTACACGTGTTAGGTTTATATACTGATCATGTACCACGTAGGAGGATCACATCATATGAGCGGAAAAAAGATTGGTTGCGTGCAGGTGGTTTGATTGGTCGAAACTGACCAATCAGCAAGCAAGATTAGAGGTGATTGACCAATGAATACTTGTTATATTTATGTAAAAGTAGGATTTTACTTACCAGATAGGAAGAGTGCATTTCCTAAAAAGAGGTAAGGCTCGTCTGTTGTGGAAGATTCCACACACTCTTTTCTTTTTATGTGCCATGTCCTTTCAGGGCATAGGTGATCATGACTCTCAACCTCCCTCTATCCCTTGCAGCTCTCAGTAAGCTCCTTCCCTCTGCTTCCTCACCCAGACCACATTATGTCATCCACCTGCTCATCTCGTCAGGTATGTCACACATTGCTTACCCTTGCCTCTCTTTCCCTCTATTTGACCCATGAGTATCAGATTCTCCAGGCCCTCTTTCCTCATTCCCAGAAACTTCAACTGCCTCTTTCTGATGTAAAGTATAAGCCTTCTCCTTGTTTGTAACCTAAGACCACATTGCTGCCCACATGCTCTGACCAGGATATCCTTAGCATTCTTTTGTAGAACCACATCTCAGTCACCTTAAGTCTCTTCTTCATCTTTGTAGAAATCATCCAACGTTCACTGCCATAAAGAAGAACAGATGTCATGTAACAGCTCAGTATTCTTCTCTTTGTTACCAAAGAAATCCTCCTGTCTTGCAATACTCTGCTTAGCTTTTGAAATGTGTCCTTAACCGTTCCAATACATCTATGGATCTCAGTGTCACTTCAAGACAATTCCCAGATATTTAAACTTCTGTGTCTGCTTGATTCTAGTGTTCTTGACCTGCAAATTGTATTTCAGGCTCTTCCTCTTACTGATGACCATGCATTCTGTCTTCTTGTAGTTTATGCTTATTCCTTTCTTCCTGCACTCCATCGCTACCTTCTGTAGGAGATATTGTAATTTTTCTTCCATTCTCTTTCTCTTTAGTACTGTGTCGTCTGCGTATCTTATTTTGTTTAGTGCACTCACAATCCTTAATAGGCGACCCACTCATGTTGGATCTGGTAGCTTAGGTCAGAATATGTCACTGGTAGCCAAAGAAGTAGTTAATTTAACAAGAGATTGCATTTGCAGTAACTTGTTGCAGAGAAGTAGGTTATTAGGGAAAATATGTATATATCAGAAGGTGTTATTTGTGTTGGCTGCGTGAAAATAAATTTTTCCACAAACATTTAACTTTGGGTATGGTACAAGGTCATCAATGACAAAATATAAAACAAACAATATTCCTTTGAGAAAAACAAGAATAAAGCATTTATATAACAAATATATACAACATGAGAATAAGAATGATAATGAGGACAGATAAAGAGTTTGTTCAGTGTTCCTGTCAGTAAAAGGATTTTCAAAGAATTAATCAGTTCAGATTAAATAATATTTTACATCATAAATTTCTGTCATAGTTTGATATTGGATATTAGGTAAGAGTTGTCTTCCTTTACCTGTTGAATATTGAATATATATTTTCTTTTTAATGAAACAGAAAAAGATCTAAGTTTAAATATTATGTGAATAAAGTTGATTCAACAAATGAGTAAAGTCTTTTGAAGAAAGTAAGTTGTGTTCTTCCTGGAAAGCTTGTAATCGAAACTGGTAAATGAAATTTTAGTTGATATCAAAAGTTGAACTTTGTGTTTAAAAGATAAACTTTTAAGCTTATAACTTTTGAGTAAATTGTGCATTAAATATTAAGAATGTTTTGGCTGTAAGATAGTTGACTCAAAGTAAGTTTGTGTTAGGTTATGTTTAAAGTTGCTTTTTGAATAAAATGTTTGTTTTTCAAACTGTGGCACCCTGCATTTTTAGAAAGACTAAAAAGAGATATTCATAGAAATATGATTTAATTTTTATTCGGTTTATTAACCAGTTGTTAGTTATTTAGAAACGAAGAATAATTGAGTTTTGAGAATAATTCTCTAACTGTATTTAGGCGATCCAAAGAGAAGAAGAAAAAAAAAATAATAAAAAGAAAGAGAAAGAGGAATAGATAATACAAAACCCGGTCATAAGTAAAACTAAGACAAGACAGGTGTCAAAATATATCAGGTCAAATTACCTGACTGAAATCCAGGGAAATAGAAATTGTTATATTTGGTTGAAGAAATAGAGTTTGGAGATAATAAAATAAAACAAAAAGAAGAGGAAAGACAGAAACATAATACGAAACCAGGTCGTAAGCGAAAACACACACGTACGACCAGCACTTAACAAGTGTCAAAATTATCAGGTCAAGCACTTGAACTAATTCCGTGCCCGTGTAGGATGGAAGTTTGTTAAGGTTGGCTGAAACAATAAAGATTTTTTAGAACAATGGAACGAAATTTTAATCGGAGGAAAGGTGTCTTTTGTGTTGAGGGGGTGACCGGTGGAACTGTATACAGATTCTGACCTGTTAAAAAATTGGAACCCCACGATGATGAAGTGGAGACATTTTCAATTCAGATAATTAAGATTTTTGACTATCAGGTCTGACCAAAAACAAAGAAGGAAAGAAAACGATTGTCTCGGCTCACAGATAGCGCCAGTATTCCTTCCTGAAGTCACATCTAATTAGCGGCAGGCTGTTTTGACAGAACCCAGGTGGGAAAAAGCCAAGATTATCATTTTTTCGTACGTGTGAAAAAGGCCAAATTAGATTTTGTTTTTTTTAGAACAAGAACGATGTAAGCCACGCCCGATTGGAGACGGGAGGCGTCCCACCACAGTCTCATTAGCCGAAAGCGGTCAGGTGATATGCGGAAAGAGGAGGGAGAATGCTCGATCAAGAACCATTGGTCGAAAACGGTCACCTGACATACGAGAGACCGGGAGAGATGAGTATGCGTCTTCCCCCCAGAGGCACTGTGAGGAAGTAGGGGTGAAAATAATAGCGATAATGGGAAATCAGAACTAATGCGACTTTTGGGATTATCGAGAGAGCCCTGACGCCGACAGACCCACCCCGGTTTGCTGCGGCGTCAATAAAAGCAGGACCCCAATCGACAAAAAAAATGAGTTCAGCCCCGGACGGCAGCGAGAAGAGATCACCTCGGACGACAGAGAGTTGTGGCTGAGTTGCGGCAAGAAATCCTTCCAGCCCAAGTCGAAAACAAGAAATCCTTCCAGCCCAAGTCGAAAACAAGAAATCCTTCCGGCCCAAGTCAAAGACAAGAGAAGTTCTATCTAAGTCGACGAAGAAGAAGATTACTTGAAAGCCGCGGAGAAGTTGCAGCCAAGTCGAAGACAAGGCCAAAGAGTTACTGGACGGAAGAAGAAGAAGAAGTTAAAATCAAGCCCAGCCGAGAACAGAATTCGACCCAACCAGATCGAAGTGAAGAAATGCAACTCAAGTCGAAGAGAAGAATCAACTGCGAATGATTGATAGAAATTAGCCCCAGTGTCGAACTAAACCACACTCCGACATACACAATTCTGGAGAGTAGACAATTCGAAATCGTTAAGTTGTATGATAGAAGCTTGGTGCCATAGTCCACAGAGCGGGTCGGGAATGAGAACAATTTTTCTTTATGTAACGGACATTAGATATAAAAGGTTGTCACCCTTTTTTTTATCAGTAATTTTTTTGTCTCGTGAGTTTTTTTTTCTTTTACTTGTGTTTTGCCACCCCCGTCGGACTCAACTTGCATACGGCCCAATCCCTGCTGGTCCCGTCTGTCTAAGATCTAAACACAGCGTGGGTAGACAGACCGGAGATCAGTACAGTTGCTTTAGCAAGCAGGTATTGGAAGCGGGTTGGGAAAGGCGAGGCTGGTGATCATCTAACCAAGAGGTTGGAGCGGCACGCTTGGGACCAGGAGGAGCGACCAGGAGGAGCGACCAGGAGGAGCGACGTCACAGTTGGCGCCGTAACCAAAGGATTCGACCCTGGGCCAGGTGTGTACCCGTCACAAAACTGTATGTTCTTTGAGTAGAATTCTTGTTGTTTTGATAAAAATCGTAGATATTAAAATTGAAGTATAGTTTGTTGGTAAGTGAGTGAATTCTAAGTTTGGGATTATGTTAGAAAATCTAACTTAGAAACTTCAAAGATTTGAATGGTGTGGATTTGTTTGGCGAATTGTTTGATGCCACAAAGAAATTGAGAAGTTTCTGTTGCTTGTAGTTGAAGCAGTGAATAAGATGAGTTAAGAGATGTGCAATGTTCATATGTATGTGAGTGCATGCGTTTGTCATAGCATTTCCCATAAGGGACAGACATAATCTTTCTAACACTACATCTTGTGTATAAGAGAAGGCAAAAGAGGAAGAGTTGAAGATGTCGCTAAGTATCTATAATGTTGTATGTCACATGATAGGCTCAAAACACATAGACAGATTTTTGGCAGTAAATTAATTTTAACTGTGCAGACGTAGACGAAGGCATGATATTAGCATTAATTGACCAATCAAGAGTCAGAGAAATATCAAGGCTCTGTGATCCACTTTGGTGGTTAGTTTGTACAAAAATTGATGTCAAAAGAAAGGAGAATGCCAAAAACTGACTGGTGTTGCAACTGAAATTGGTAGTTGATATATTATTGTAAAAATACAACAATTGTGGTACAAGGCCAAAAGGGAAAGTGGGTTGAGGCTGGTCATCATTAACCATTTTATACCTAGCTAATCTGATTATGAACCATTTATTCATTACAAGTAACTTATTCATCACAAGAAGTCATCTTTCACCATTCACTCCTACATATACCACAATACCCCATGCTCACACCCCATGATGTAAAAATTTCTTGTATACAAATGTTCATAGAAATATATATATAAATATAATGATTGGTATGAAATAAGAGGGAGGGTATGAATCCTCAAATACAAACTAAAATATAACAAAATGTCAAAAAGAAAATAATATGTTAGTAGGATCCCCTCCACCCCCCCCCACCCCAAAAGGAAAAGAATAAGAGTGCCCCCACTGTATTCAGTCTTCAGACAGAATCAAGCTCACTCACTAAAGGAGAGGGAAAACAAAGACTGACCCAGTTGAGATGAAAAGTGCAGTCAAAACAAATAGGAGAGGATGGGAATCTTAACTTTGATCATAACAAAAAGGAAGAAACTAGGGACAGGCCAGGAATGACACTCACTCACATTAGCTAGGTACACAAAAGAAAGTCTAACTGAACCAGAGGAGGGTTTCATGGGAATCGGTGTTTCACTGCAGGTGGCACTTTTGGTCTGCAGTGAGTTTTCAGAAAAGAAAAAAACAATGGCATAACTTCAATAATTTTTGCAAAAAAAAAAAAAAAAACAGCAATAAAGAAGATAGGGTCCAAATGAAGCCAGTTTGTCTTTGGTATAGCTGACTCAAAGCCAGCCAGCCTGCAATAAAAAAAAAATTGTCTCCAAAACTTGCTGTCAGCTGGTTGGGATAAACCCCAATTACAAGACATGAGCAAAAGGTGTGAAAAAATTTGAACATTTTTAAAATGAATTTAGTGAATCCACAGTTTTTTTTACAATTATGTGAGAAGTCTAGACTTTGGAGTCAGTTCTTTGAATTTGATTTTTCATGTCTGAGTGTGAACTGTTAGTGAAAAAAATTAAATAAATAAGTTAACCAATTTTTTTTTTTTTTTATCTTATCATAAGCCTAGCTTTACTATGGATATAAAATCATTACTTTTCATAAATTATAAATAGATAAATAAATTGAAATAATTCCAATGCTTTAATGATATCACATGCATTCCAATTTTTTCTGGAAATATCAAATGAAAAATTGAAAATTAATATGTTTTTTTAAGCGCAGAAACTATTATTATTAAGCTTTCAACGTATTTTCTCCTTAAAGTATTATGTTTTAATTAGGGTGGCATTAGTAAAATCACAGTCATGGCCAGCTTATGTAAATGCAAATTTTTCTTGTGTTCATAGGTGTGGGTTTTTAGATCACATGATATCTCCCCCACATAAACATTTTTGTATTGTAAACAATTTATTTGATAAATACTGAATTTGAATTAGTGTTTGGTTTATTTTCCTCCTCATCTTGGAAGTTATGGTAATGACCCCAGTATTAGGGGTGACTAATTTGTTTGCGTGTTTAGTTGAAAGAGTGTTGGATGGTAGGATTATGATTATTTTTCTTTTATGAATAGAAATCAAGTATCACAACAAAATGGAGTCTAGAGATTCAGAGCACTCATTTGAGGGATATGCAGCCAAGGTTATTCTAGAATCTGAGGAAATGAAAAACTAGAAAAAATGCAATATGAGTCAGATATCAATATTTTTCTGACATAAACTGATAAACTGACTGATTCAGATGAAGATAATGACTGTTTCTAAACAAGATTGTCTGCAGGTATCAGAAAATGTAGCATCCTAAAATTAAATTTTTTAACCAATGAGAACCCTCAAAAAGAGGGTTCTCATTGGAAAAATGCCAACTTCATTAGTTTCTCATTAGAAAAATGCCAACTTCATTTCAACTGAAAAAACTGTGGGGGAGAGGAAGGATGTTAAAATAATTGTTTTTTATTTATATTATTTAGCTCAACTAATCTCCTCATCTTACCGTCACAACATTTTGGCTGTTGTACCCTTTGGCCTTTTGCAGCTATCTGTTTATCTGAGTAACCTTCATGGAATTTTAGACTTAATATTAAGCATCTATAAGTCTTAGAGCACTATGGAGTTGCACTCTGGGTGATATATCAGATGCAACATTTGTCATGTCTTGATAGGTCTGTTTGAAAATATCTGTCTCCCCTCCTACACACACACTTTGCACAGACAATATTTGATGGTGATCTGTTTGTCACACTTTAGCCTTTTCTTCTCAGTGTTTTTACTTCTAACCTTTGGCAAATGTCACTTTGAATTTGAAGAGGCCTTTCTACACTGCCAACCTCCATGATAATCATTGAAAGGCTATAGCTTCCCACTTGTCTAGGTTGATGCCTAGGATCCTCTAGTGCAAGCTTTTTTGTTTTAATAGGGTGTACATGCTTGGAATTCTATCTCTCTTGTGGACAGCATTGTTGAGGACTTTGTTTTGCCAAGAGGTTTTCAGGATGTATTGAATGCAACACATGTGGAAGGTGTTTAGCTTCTGTTCTAATCCAGCATGCAAACTAAATTTCACTACAATGCAAGAGGGTGCTTACAATACAAACTTTGTAGACCAGAACCATGGTATGTTCAGTCAGTTTGCTGTTGTTACTCTCTTTGTTAGTCTGGTAACAGCCTTAACAATACACTTGTTTAGCTCAGTATCGAGAAAGAGGGAGTCTAATATCATTGAATCCAGGTACACAGTCATTCTGATGTTGGGTGAGTAATTGAGCAATATAAAAAAATAAGACAATATATCCCTAAACATGCACAGCAGGATGAGAACAAGCAATGTGCATAGATTAAATGAGGGGTTCATTTAGAAGGTTACCCAGATTGAAAGACACCTGAAGAAAGCCAGAGGACACAACATTTGAAACATTGTGATAATAATAATAATAATAATAATAAAGAGAAGATATTAGTTTGATTCATGTAAATAAACCACCATCCCAGAAATTCAGACAGTAATTGTTTTTTATTTTTGCATTCAATATTGCATGGGATTTTCTCATACCCTTTATTTATTTAAATTTCAGTCAAAATTACTTCAGAAATTGTTTCAAACCCATTTCTGTTCAAAATTCTTGAACAAATATTTTCACTACATATAAAGGCTTCTTCCTTACAATAACCAAAGATAACCCTAAAACTATTTATAAGCTTTGGTGTAATAGAATTGTATATTTCACCAAGAGATGATGATGATGAGGATATATAAATGTTGAGTTAAGTTTGAATCAAAACACAAAAATGTTGGGTTGAGAACAAATTAATATAAAAAAAAAATGAAAACATTTTTTAATTCAGGATTATGGACCTTAATAAATACTAGCAGTAGCAATGAAAATTTCAGCTATTTGAATTTTCCAATAAATCAGAATTTTAATTTAATGTTTGAATAAGCGCAATGTGAATTCTCCAACTATACAATACCCATGGAAATTTTGCTATTATATTTGAGTTTAATAGCTTTAACCAAATATTGCAATATCAAAAGTATGAATTCAGGTTATCATTTGAAGTAAGAGTATACAAATGAAAAGATTAAAAATTGACATGGTTTTCCATTTCACTGAAGCAGACATTAAATACATGAGAACATTATCACCTCCTCTATCATCCCTTTCTTACTTTACGTTTCCTTTCTTTTTCTTACTAAAATCAAATAGTATCAATTATATATCTTTTTCTTCTGTCTTTGCCTACAATCAAAGTGGAATGGTTCATTATTTATGAGGTAATAGCAGGGAGTAATGTATTAACTAAGTTATTAACTAATGAAGAAACAAGAAAAATTATGCCATATTTGTTGCAACAATTATTAATTGCTTTTACATTTAATTAGAATAAAAATTATCTCCTTTGTCAACAATTTAAAAATGTTAAAGTATTTGTAAGATGACATTTTAATTCATACTCACATTAAATAGTTTATCTTGTAGAAATTATTTTTTATTCAAAGAAAAATATTGTATGGAATATTACCATTTATTCTCTAATAAAATGTTGATGAAATGTAGAGAAAGTAGACAAGAGGAAAGTGGGAGCATTTACTTTTTTTTCCCCCACCTGCCATTTGAAGGTAGTATTTACCTGTTCAAATGCTTGAATCATTTTTTAGATAATATTGTTTACAGAAAATAACAAGGGCAGAAAAATCTCATTAGAAATTCTATCTTTTAAATACATTATCAATAATTTTTTTTTTTTTTTTTTTTTTTTTTTTTTTAAGCGTTTCACCCTAAGCAAGGCAGGAAGCCATTAGGACACAAGGGGTTACAAAAAATTTGGAGCAAGATCAGATAGGAGTGATAGAAGAAAGGATGAGGAGAAGGGTAGTGGATAGATCAAGGCAACTGGAGATGTCGATTGACATTACATTTGAATAGCTGGAGATTATAGCTCTCAGGGAAACTGGAATAGGGAAGGGAGTTCCACAGGCGAGAGGTCTGAGACATGAAGCTATTGGAGTAGAAGAGACGGTTACATTTAGGAGTTTTGACAGTGAAGGGTGAGAGCGGGATGCCAGCCTCGTAGGGCACTTGAATTCATGAAGTCTGGGAACCAGCGAATGCAGCTCCTCGGAGCAATTGCCATGAAAGTATTTGTAAAACAGACAGAGAGAGGCGATGGCACATCTGTGAGAAAGTGACTGTAGACGAGATGCCAGAGCAGGGCCAATTATATTGCATATCTGCCTCTGGAGCCTATCAAGAACCCCGAGGCAAACAGAAGGGCCTCCAGACCATATATGGCAGCAATACTCCATGCAAGGGCGAATTGTTGATTTGTAGATCTGGAGGATCGATTCCGGGGAGAAAAATTTCCTGGGGTGGCACAGGGAGCCAACTTTCCTTGCGGTGGACGAAGCAATTGACTCAGTGTATTTGTTCCATCTCAGGTCAGCAGTCAACGTGAGACCGAGCAGCCGCAGAGAGTTGTTCTCGAGAAGTTGGGCGTCAGACATTCTAATGGAGGGCAGGGAAGGATCTCTGCGGTGATTAATAGAGAGCAGTTTTGTTTTTGAAGCATTAAAGTTGACCAGCCAATTCCTGCCCCAGTTCACAACCGATTGGAGGTCCTTTTCAAGACGCACAGCCAGGTTAGTTTTGTCAGTGACGCTAGATTTGTTTTTGAGGCAGGAATAAATTGTGGTGTCATCCGCGTAGATGCCAACTTGGGAATTTATGGCGTCAGGAAGGTCATTTATGTAGATAAGGAATAGAGTGGGGACTAGGATGGAGCCTTGAGGAACACCTGCATTTGTGGGATAGGAACTGGAGGAGAATCTGTTGAGAACGACCTTCAGTTCACGGTTTGACAGGAATGATTGTATTAGGTCAAACAACTGACCCATAATGCCATAACCCTGGAGCTTGCAAAGAAGGCCAGCCAAACCCTATCAAATGCTTTGGAGATGTCTAGGGCCACCGCACGAGCTTCCCTGTTATTTTGAAGAGCTTGGTAGACAGTTTCAGTGATGGCCGTAAGCACATCAGCTGTAGATTGGGCAAAGTGGAAGCCATATTGCTTGTCTGAGAGCAGATCATGGGATGTGAGGTGGTTAACCACCTCAGTATTATTTAGGGCTTCGAAGGCTTTGCCAAAGAGGGGTAGGAGACTGATAGGACGGTAGTTAGAAGGGTCAGAGGGGTCGCCAGAGTTCTTGAAGACAAGAACAATCGAAGAGGACTTCCAGCAGTCAGGAAAACAAGATTCCTTGAGGCAGTAGTTGTATAGTTTAGAAAGGGTGGGCGCCAGTTCAGGCACGCATTTCTTCAAGACAATGGCTGGTATCCCATCTCCACCACTAGCCTTGTTGGGGTCTAAATTGGAGATAACGCCGAATACCAAAGATGGGGTTATGTGTAACCCACTCAATAGGGCCTCAGTTCTAAGAGGGAAGTCGGGTATGGGTACACCGGAAGAGTCGAGCATCGAGTTGAATGAAAATTTCCGAGCAAAGCATTCAGCCTTGTTGGCAGAGGAGGTCAGGACTTCGAACTGGTTGAACAAAGGAGGTATAGAGGGTTTGCAATTGTTCAATACACTCTTGCAGAGATGCTAATAATCTTTTGGAGCTGAATTTGCGAGATGCAATACGCTCCTTCATCCGAGCAGCAAATAGTGACTTAGCATCGTTGAGGATACACTTACACTCAGAGGCAAAGAGACGTCTATTGCAGTCAGACATGTCGCTATGGAATAGGTGAAAGAAGTGGTTCCTATGGGCAATGGCGGCTGAGCAAGCGGCAGAGAACCAGGAGGAGGAGCACGACTTGACCCAATATTTCCTTGAGGGGATGAAAGCGTCGATTCCAGCTTTAACCCAGGATGAGACCTCAGAAGCACATTCTTGGACGGGGACTGTAAAGACACCATCCCAGGAGACATTGTGGAGGAAATCAAGGAACGCGTCCCAGTCAGCTCGTTGATTGTAGAACAAAGTTCTAGTGGTAGGAGGTTCTTTGCAGGGGGTGGAGTTGAAGGAGATGTTAACAGATACTACTGCATGATCAGAGTTACCAAGAGTGCAGAGTTGCGTGGCACTACAAGACTCGGGGTGGAGGTAAAACACAGATCAAGAAGAGAGGCTTTACCTTCCCAGTTGAAGGCAAAACGAGTGGGGAAGTTAACTATCTGCATGAGGGATTGAGAGACTGAAAAATTGAGTGTTTGAATGCCTTTGCATATTTATTTAGCTTACATTAGTCTGGCATCAAAGCAATCAAAAGAAATTAGGGAGTTGGGTAGGAAAAGTATGTTGAGTTAATTATTCAAGTGTGGAGGACCTTTTGTTGTGAATGGAGATTTGAAATTTAGCATTTCCTTTTTTTGTTTTTTTTTTACCTACACTTGAATAATATTCATTTGTCAAAGATTATATGTTCCCAGAAACTAGTCCACTCAGCATAGGTTGGCTCTCTGGGTGTTGAAGTAGGCATCTGCAATAGGGATTAGCTAGCCACTCTAGCAGACAGTCACAGTAGAGATGATGATTATACCTATACCTTCCCCCCCCAAAAAAAAATAAAATACCATTAAAATTGATTGTCAATTGACAATTGGTACTGATGAAATAAATTTGCAACTGAAATGAGATTTATTTCAACACTTCTTGATTATATTTTTATTTTATTTCACCCAAAGTCAAAGGAAACAAAACACAAGAATTGTTATTGTTTTGAAATAGAAAACATTAGCTCAGCTTGAGTAATAGGTCATTTGTTAAGTAGAGAAAGATAAGTAATTTAGGACAGTGTCAGAGAATTGAAAGCTTAGATAAATTCCATACAAATAATCTTGTGAAAGCTGACATTTTGTCAAAAAGTATCTCCAGCGAAGCAAATTAACTCATTTTGTAATATATATTCTTTAATGTGTAGTTGAAAAACTAAGAGAAGAAACAATTTTAATGTTGGAGGATTTACAGTCCTGGTCCTGGAGATAATGATAAACTGCATCAAGCAGCAAGGCCTCTGATCAAGAGATTGAAGGTTTTCAGGAGTGTAAAACCACCTTTTAATTGCTGTTGTTCACAGGTCCACCCTGACTCAGGGTGGTAGCACCTGTTAAGGTCCCAACTATGGGCAAATAGTGACCTCCCCCACAAAAAAAAACAGGATCAAAACACTATGAAAGTATAAAAATACATTTTAATAGCAAAAATACCAGCAATACATTTTTATATAAAAAGACCAATAATACATAAACAACAATACATTTTATCTGTAATTGAAGGCATACAGTTGCATTCAAAATATTTACTTGAAGCCATAAAATTCTGTTCAAAATATTTAGATTTCAGCATCAAAGAACCCATAGAGGTGTTGATATACCACTAAACAAAACCAAACAACCAACATGAACTTTCATGACATTAATCCATATAATACCCTACAATTTCTTAAATCAAGCAGTGTTCCAAAATATAACTTATAAAACACACTTACTGTCTTTAGTAATTATGTCCACACTTGCATATGCACAAAAGCTGAGTATCATCTACATGTATTCACTTGTGTAAACAGAATAACATATATTTTTATTACTTGAAAGTTCCCAAGTAAATTAAATTTCAGCATTAAATGAACCATAGGGAGTTGATATGCTGTTAAACAAATCAACAATAAACTTGGATAATTTACATAGACAAAGGAAATTAAAGTACAATAAGGAATAAAGTGACAATAACATCTTTATTTTTCAAGAAATGTACAAATCAATTTGGTCAAGATGAAGGAACACATTGGACCCATTGCTGAATTTCAATACTGATTTGAAATTAAAAATACTCTTTTCTCTATGAAGTATAAAGGGTACCTGTGAATAGTGAACAGGTCATAGAAGTCATTAATCATGAGTTTAGACTTTGGTTGCTCAAAAAAAAACATTACTTACTCTGGAGTGATAGTTACTATTTTGCAATAAGTTAGTTCCTCGTGTCAAAGTTGACTTTTACAAATCTTCTTCACTGAGCAAACATTACAACTTTATTATTTTTCCAATTTTACTTCTTTTTAAGATTTGCCACTGTGTTCTCAGAAAATTTTATATTTTGTTGAATGTTAATAATATTAATCACTTTATTGCCACAGTCTTTATGCTCTCTCAGCTGTAATATCATGTCAGAATAAACCAAAATATTTTAAGATGGCCAATGTAATAATGTCTTTATTTTTATGTAATCATAATTATGGAGGTCAATAACTACAAGGCAGATGTATAACTTGAGCAGCATTTTAGAAATATGAATCACTGGTAGTTTGATAAAAGAAAATGTTTTATCAAATTGTGTCAGTTTTGATGATTTCACTAAAATGGTACATGGCAGAACCTAACAATGAAAGAAAAAGTTTCAATCATAAAAAAAGTTACTTTTTGGTTTCCAGTCTAAGATTAAAGGCAATAATCAATTTTTTTCCTTGAATTTTTAAAATGAGGAGTCATCATTATTTTACACAGATTTGTTTAGATAAGGGTTTTCATCTTGGTTACCATCACAACAGCTCTTGTACTTTCCAGCCTTCTTCAGGTTTCTGGATTGAATAAAGGGTTCAATTTGAAGTTCCTGATTATGACAGACATCTGAAGAAGATAGGAGGGTACAACATTTGAAACATTCTGATATTAATGATCGAGATGAATACATTAATCTGAACAAATCAGCATAAAATAAAGAAATTTTTATAAAGTCTTCCTATTTTAATTCCATTGAATTTATTTTAGGATAAAGTGGAAAAATTTTACGCCAGAGACATTATCAGTATCCTGAAAAACAAATTATACAAAATATAAATTGCTCTTTACAAAATATCATCTAAAATGCATTGAACTTTTTTGCTTTTATCCAGATATTTTACAATTTGATTTTTTTTTTTTTTTCGTTCTTTTTGGCTGGGGAACATTTTATTAACCATTGATTTATCTTCTTTATCTAAGCTAACTTTCTGAAGATTTCCTTAAATTTGTAACTTTATTTCAAACTTTTTTGTAACTCTTACAAAACAAGGCTACATTTATGGGGGTAGCCAGTACTCTACAAGTGATAAACTCAAAAGAAATGGCTGGCAAGATTTAACATACTTACTCTACATTTATGGTAATCACTTTTTCTTTTTCCCAGTAAATGTTACATTTTATTTATTTTTTAACTGACATGCTCTTAAGATCTGATTTCTCTATTCTAGATCCTCAAGCGAGGCGTTTCTACTACCGAAAAGGGGATCTGATGCAATGTGAAGAAGATTCTAAGCATGAATTTAAGTGTCACACTGCAATGGCTGTTGAAGATCTTCCACCTTGGACACAAGAATCAGGTGCCCGAACTAAAAGGGCAATATCTCGATCAATAAATGCCTTTTTAAATAGTGAGAAAGGTGGCACAGTGTATCTTGGTGTGGCCGACACAGGTATTATTATTGGTTTGGAATTGACTCTCTTTCAGAAAGATCACTTGAGAGTAAATCTGGACAATCTCATGAAGCGCTATAAACCATCTGTTCCATTGGAACGATACAGGGTCCGTTTTGTACCTGTGGTTGATTCAAATGAGACAGAAGATAATGCCATTGAAATCTGCATGTCTGAGAAAAGGAATGAAGAATCCTCAAACAAAATGGAACGACAGAGAAGCCATTTGTGTCAGACTTATGAACAGTGTTGGTGCTTGACTGAATGTAAATTTTTGTATCACTCTAACCAGCTGGTTCAGGCTTATGTGATGGAGATAGAGATTAGGCCATGGGATCCACAGCAGATGCAATGGGATAATGTTAATATCCAACCTCTCCACTCTAATGAAGAAGGGATTGTTTTCATTCGAACATTGGCTAGTGTTGTTCAGTGTGATGATCAGGAAATTGTGAACAGGACTCGCAGAAAAGTTGCTGAGTTTTACAAATCCAGAATCAATGCAATTAAAGAACAAATAAAACAATTAGAATCTTAAATTTGTTGCTCTTTTCTGTGTCAAATTTGTAAAAATTTGTAAAGTCTGAAATTTGGGAGCTGCAAATTTATTAAAATATTTGCTCCTCCTGTTATATCCCAGGCTTTTGGGATGAACAAAGATGAATGGAAATAGAAGAAAACAACTTTAATTCATTTAGTGTCTGAGAACAAAGATTTATTTGGATTGAAACTATAAATTCCACATGTTTGTCACCATGTTTAATTCAGAAGTGCCGTGCTTGACTTCCAAAACAAGGAAAGTAACTCATTTGTATTTTGAGCTAACGTCCTTTATAGGGTAAGTAGATCAGCTTCTCCAACACCTTCAGAGGATTTAAATGCAATCTTAATTTTCAACATTTTTTCATCCTTAAGTTATTAATTTCTCTTAATGTAAGGAATAGGTAGCCTATGTCTATATTCAGTGATCATATTGTGGAGGTTGTGTTAATTGATTAAATTATATGGATCAATAATTGTTGAGTCAATAAGCTGTGTGATGAAATTAACAATTTCCTCTTACATTAAAATTTCAGTATTCAATGAACATAGAATAAGAACTAACATGAGAAACAGTTTTTGTACAACAATGAATAAAATATTTATATAAACAAGCAGTACAAACAACTATAGTAAAGAGGTAGTTTAGAAAAGTTCAAACATCCTTTTATGTTTAAATTGAAATGTTATCAAAGTTCTGATTTGATAGATAAGTTGTTGAATGGTCTGTACAATAATGAAAAAATGTGCTTGGGTATTATTGTAATTTAAGGAAAAACAAACAGTTCAAGTTTGTACTTAAAGTAGAGAAGTATTGTTCACAACTTTAATGTTTACAAAGTTGTCACTCTTTACTTGTTTTCACTTGTCGTTTGAAGAGAATATTCTGTAGTTGGAGTAAGTGATTCTTAACAAGCTGTATTTATATTAATTGCAATAATTAACATTGAGCTTGAAAGCGTATGACAAAGATTCGTGTATCAAGTTGAATGTGGAAAACTTGAGTTGATTGTGATAAAATATTGCTATGTGAGTGAGTGTTCTTTTCAGGCTGAAATCATTTTAAGGAATTTTAACGTAAAGCCTGGAACTGTGTGACAACTTCAAAGGATTCCGATCGGCTCATTGTCGAGGATGAATGACGTTGCATATTTATTGCTAACTTTGGTCATGTGGTAGGCTTTTTGTGGAATTATTTTTCAGTCTGGTCAAGAATTAGATTGATGCTATTTGAACATGACTTAAATATTAAGTAACCAATCAAAAATTGAGATTTTCTGAAAATATGTATTAAGCTGAATAAGCTGTAGGATCCACTTTTTGTACAGATTTGTACAAAAATTGATAAAAAAGGTGGTAGCAGGATGCTAAAATATAATCTAGATGAGGTAATTTCAAAGTAACCCAGCATTTATTTCATTTTTGCATTTTTCAATGTGTTGGATAATTTTTTTCTTCTCTCATATTTTTATTTACCCATGACAAGACACTCAAATCTAAAATTGTGTCTTGTCATGCTTAGAACTTGAGAGTTTAGAACTTATTTTGTATTCCATGATATCAATATGAATCTTTGTAAAGTTTATACAACTCAACAGGATTGTAAAACAATTGTTTGAACTTTAGCAGACTAAAACTTGAATATCAATTCCTTTGAATTACAATTAATCGTCGTATAACTCCCCCTAAGAGAATTTTTGTGTGACTGAGCTTCACACTCTGCATGGGCCTAAAACATTTCCTTACAGGAGACTTGGCTTAAATTTTTAAGGTGTTTATAAACTATTGTTTACATCCTCATTTAGTCTAAATATGACACTGCAAAAAAGGAAAAAATTAAAACTAGTAAATAAAGTGTAGAAGTTAGAGAAATCAATATTTCAGGACAATTTGTTAATATAATTATTTAACATTTTCATCCTAAAACCTGGTGAGAGACTAATAAAAAAGAAATACATATAGTAAATTTAAAATTATTGGTAATTTTTAAGCATTTTCTCACTCTGTAAATAAGGATACAAAGCCAGAGTCCCTAAAATTCAATAGAATATTAGAATGCATAAAATCTTAAAGATGACTGAGTAGTAAGATTGAATTGTATAAATTTCTCAAACATCAGGCTGTCAAATCACTCAACTCGTCAAAATAATGCCCACCCAGTCTTAAAAAAAAAGATGCTTTACTGCGAAATTTTTTAACCAGAATAATTAAACTTTAAATCAGCTAAGTTTTCTCAAATAACATTTCAGAAAAATATATCTTTGAAAGATTTTTTAATAAAGAGAATTATGTTGTTTTGACAAATCTATAAATATGGATGAATTTGCTTATATTTCTGAGATGAGGTATTATGTACACTATTTACATTATTCGGACTATTGTCCTCATTTTTGTCGTCATATTTATTACGTTTCGGTCGTTGTACACTCCGGCCTTCTTTAGGTGGTTGGAATGTTGAGCTGAACCCTTTATTTCACTCACTTGGGTTAGACTGTTCTAGTACCACATACCGTGTTTAATGGATGCCAGTTGTCGGTTATTTCCTTGTTAATTCCTCTCTCCAAGTTCTCCACTTCCTTAACTGGGTATTGAACTCACACTGGATCTAACTAATGTCTTTATCCACTGTGCTATGTGTCCTTGAAGACGTCTGTGTATGAATTTCTGGGTATCATAAACCTAATGTCTTCAGCAACCTTTTTCACCAATGCTCATATTGCAATTTTTCGCTGTTATCATTCCATGTTTTTACCAGTTGTTATCGCTTTTTCTCTGGTACTCCTTATTACTTGTTCCCATATTGCATTTATTTCTATGCTTGGTCAGCTCAGGAAATTTTTGTGGCCTAGAATATGTGCTGATTCCTTAAGTTTATGAACTTTCCAATGGTGTTCTTTGTCTATGATCTCAACCTGATCCCACAGAGGGTGGTGATCTCCCTTTCCTCTCCATATATGGTCAGCCATGCCTGATTTTTCCACTTCCCCTCATATTACAGCTTTCTGGTGTTCTTAAAGCCTTACCTTAAGGGGACGGCCTGTCTCCCCTTTATATCTCTTTCCACAGCTGCACGGGATAGCGTACACACAGTCTTTAGTCATGTTCTCCTCTATGGCAGGGGGGGGGATCTTACTCGGGAGAGATATCTGCAAACTATTGGAGAACCGATATTTCAACTTGAGGCACCTTCCAAAGTTGTAGGTAGGTGACAGTAAATGTTTAAGAGTTTGGATTCAGTTTTTGAATAACAATATTGTAACAGAAAAAGTTATCGTTACTCAGCAAACTGCTCATGATGCATTTTTAAAGGTGAACTAAACTTTTCAAGCCATCTATTCTTCAGCAATTTCTTTTATTCAAAGAATAAGCCCCATAAATATTTTGGGTTGCTTCTGCCCACATACAATATTACGTGTTGTATGTAGTCTACACTACACACATATCTAACTTTAGGAGGGTGGAATTAGTAATTACTAGTTTAAAACTGAACATATTCACATGCATTTTTTTTTCTTTTAGAATAAAATTATTATGCAGTTGGGCTTGAGACATTTTTCTTTTCAAAATTTCAATACCTGAGAAAAACTAATAATTATTAAATTTAATTCCTGATGAAATAAATGCAGTTTTATTGAAAATCAAATTGTTGCAGAATTTGTGCTAATTTGGATGTGTCAGAAGGTGAGATTGTGTGAAGACTTAAAAATGTGCATGTTCGTTAAACATTCATCCACAACAAATAAAATAAACGAACATTTGAAGGCAATTCAATTGGAAGAAATCACGGAGAAACAACGTAGTTATAGATTTCAACAAATAACATGAATTTATATACGTTTGATATACACAAGTGAATTTATGATTGCTTGTTAAATGTGGCAAGTGAGATAAAATTGTAAGGAGTGACCATGCAGAGATTTGGTGTATGAAAGCTTGTAGTTTAAGTTTGTCTAGGAAATTAAAACAGTTTGAATTCTGCAAGGTGAAATGTCACTTGTGTGAGTTCAAACATTAGTGTGTATGTGTGTGACAATTGTAAATGTTGTTTGAAGTCATAAGGAGTTATGTACCTTTGATATGATATAAATTGATTAAATATACAATTACTACTTTGTAGTCATAATGTCACTATTTCTAGTGAATTGTAAGTTGAGTTAATTCGCGCATCAAGACTGTGAGTTGTGTTGAGTTGCTGAGAGAGAATGGTGGTTGTTGAGTCAGTGTGCTGGTGTGCATGGAGTTTGTTGGCATCTCTCAAAGACTCAGTTCCTGACTGCTTGAATCAAGTCAAGTGATCCTATTTATTGACTTTTTGGATTTCAAACTGGCTCCAGATAGGTGAGCGGGAAAAAGGATTTGTCTCAACTTGCTACATTTTTTGTGTCCTTGGTTAAATGGGAAAATCAAGTTTGGAAAAGTGAAGTGATGATTGGTCAAAGTTGATTTGGGGGAAGAGTGCATTTTCCCGCAGGGGCGACTGGCAAATATGAAGGATTCCATTAAAATCTTTAATTTTTTGTAAATTTTAAAATAAGGGAATATCGGCGGTTTAAAGTTTTCACTAGTAAAACATTTCAGTGGTTTAACTTACGAAAATTGAATATACAACAATTCTTTTTTTTTTTAATTTTTTCTCATGGCGATATTTCACGCTATTTTTCGTTAGCATATCTTCTTTCTGGAATACTTGAGTGTCACTGTGTTTTTTATTGGCGAAAAGAACACAACTGATCAACGTTTGTGAAACAACATAGTTTCTTAGCTTTTTAAATGTCAACATATCTTCTTCGCACTTGTCAATCATTGTCTCTGCAAACTCTGGTTTGCCACGTTAAATTTGTAACTACCCACCAAAAATCAGTTTCCCGAAGGGTAGCAATCAATAAATGTTTATTTCCTTCTTGGAAGCAACAGACATTGTCTAGTCACGAAATCTAGATTAACAATGTAAACTATAAGCGACTATAAACGTCGCTGAAAAAAAGGAGACATTTGCTACCCTGTGATTACGTAGAAGTAGAAAGAAAACTCTGTGATTACGTAGAAGTAGAGAGAAAACTCTGTACTATTATGTGTTATGGCTATTATTTCTGACCAATGATATTTTAGTGACAGTCCCACAATATAGAATCTAGTGTTGCAGTTTTTTTAGCAGTCATGAAAAAGTTACCTCCTGCAAAACACGATTTCGGATAAATGCGCTCTCAGGATCGATGTCTTAGAGAGCCTGGATAAAAAAAAAATTGATTCACTGTCCGTCACACACTACTTGTGACTTTTTCATGCACTTATTCTTGTGACTTACATGTGCTGGTGCCAGACACAATTTAACCTAATTTGAATTAAATACATTCACCTCTTACTCAGTCGATTTTGAGTAACAAAAATCAAAGTTGAAGACAAGAAAAGAAAAAAGAAAAACAAAAAAACAGGAGGTAAAAAAACAAAACGAAAGAAAAACCGGACATCCTCATATCCGTCAAACTGTCTAGTTTCTGTTTTACACGTGTGCGTGCGTGGCCGATAATAAAGTCAGTTTGGGCTTGTAAAATTTATAGTGGCCGATAATAAAGTTATCTATTTCTGTCGGGTACATGACGAGTTGAGGGTCCGCTCTGTTTGCAACAGAAATTCATAGTAAACCTCTACAAAAGTTTAATGCAACAGTCACATATCCGATATATTTCAAAACGAATTTGTAGTATTGTCGCGGTCGCCATTAGATAAACGACCTTCACCTTTCACAATCCCTGATCTCGCAGATTTAAGTCAAGCAACATGTGAGAAACCGGACGACTAATCCAATATGGTTGAGTCCAAACCGTACCTCGTGAGCAGCGCTTTTTCAAACATCGAACAACATTGAGATTAATTTATCTACGGTTTTCTACTCCTTCTAGCCAGGTAGTACTTGAATAAATCATTTTACATATTCTTAGCCCTTTTTTTCGGCCCGGGGGCTAGGATCAAAGTGTAGTACGCTACTTTTGTGAGCTCCCGGTGCCTTAGTTGAGGAGAGAATATTCTTCGGCGTGACCCCATTTCCGCGGTCGATCCACCGTGGAAGACGTATCGCCTCTCTGACCCGGCTTCAAGTGCTACCACTACTGTGACTCGGCCCTGTTTAGGGACTCCGCCTTCGGTCAAGTCCTACACTTCGGCGCGATCCCGTCCCCGTGGTTGTTCCTCCCTGGGAAGTCGTATTACTACTGACTCGGCTCTGTTTAGGGACTCGTCCTAACCGATCCAACGAATTGAGGGACATAGATCAACCTGCTGCTTTTCCCGACAATTCTCTCATCCTCAGTCGACCAGCTACCGCCGCCGACCAACTCTATATTCGTTTTTTTGCCGATACAACTGAGATCAACTAACCCTGAAGAAAAACCATTCATACCGGACCCGATACGAACATATTTCTCCAGAGTACACTCTTGTACATTTTGGATAAATAAAATCGACGTTATTGATTCTTAAACCTCTGCCTTTGTCACCTCATTGTCTTAGCTGTTCACACCTTTCTTCGTAAAGCTTGCGGGGGTGACATCCTTATCGGCCCCAGAACAGTATCCCATAAAATCCGACTTCATATGAAAGGTGTTTTTTCAAAGTATGTGTTACTCTACTTCGCTCTGCCAAAAGCTCTTGTTAGGAGGAGCTCTTTAAGTCTTTATAAAGACAAACATCTTCTTTCTGTTTTTTCTCTTGCTTCTAGGTATAGTCAAACATAGATAAACAACGCTACCGACGGGGCGAGTTCACTTCCTTGATCTTCTGCTGACTTTTGCACACACGCACATACAAGTGTTTATCACACACGCTTGTTTCACACAACACATTCTGATAGCTAGTTTCAATGTATTTTTCTTTCATTTCAACTGTGTACATATGCAATTACTTTTGTCAATGCATGCACACAATTGCTGTTTGCTTTAAATTCATTATTTTTGTTAATTTCTGGGGCTCACACGAGGCCACCAATGTTTGCGGGACAAATGTTTTAGGAGCCCCTAAATATTTAATATACAAGTACGCACACTCATAGCAATAGCAAAATGTCTCAGTACAAAGTGATGATTTATTTTCACCCAAACATGTTAGTATCCCACAACAAAAGTTTGCACCAAAACATAGACAAACCACGGAGAGCATATACTAAAATAGATTAAGCCTTAAGGTAAGCCGTAAAAAATGTTTTCTAACAATGCCAAGTTCGCATATTCGATATATTTCACAGTTAGGGAAATCTAGTATCCGATAAGACCCGACTTTATGTGAAGAAAGTTTCAATTTGACATTAGAATCTAAATTAAAAGTTCCTTGTAATTTTCAATTTATGTATAAGACTGGGATTTTGTCCACTTTTGGGATAAGAAGTTAGGGGTTTGTTTTTTTTGTCCGCTGTGAGTTAACCGAGTTCTGTTTTTTTTTTTTTTTATTCCCGTGACTTTTTTTTTACCTGGATTCCACATGTGTATGGATACAAAATAAAAATCTAATCAGCTTTTCTTTCCCTTGCCTTGTTGCGGGGCCGATAAGGATGTCGCCCCCGCAAGCTTTATGAAGAAACGTGTGAACAGCTAAGACAATGAGGGGACAAAGGCAAAGGTTTAAGAAACAATAACGTCGATTTTATTTATGCCAATGGTACAAGAGTGTACTCTGGAGAAACGTGTTTAAATCGGTGTCGGGTCCGGTATGACTGGTTTTGTTTAACTTCGGTCGTATCGGCGAAACGGATGTAGAGTTGATCGGCGACGGTAGCTGGTCGACTGCCGGATGGGAGAATAGTCTGGAACAGCAGCAGGTTGATCGATGTCCCTAAACAGGGCCAAGTCAGAAAGGTGATACGACTTCACAGGGCGGATCGACCGCGGAAACGGGATCGCGCCGAAGTGTAACACTTGACGAAGCTGGTCAGAGAGGTGATACGTCTTCCAGGGCGGATCGACCGCGGAGACGGGATCGTGCCGAAGAGTAACACTCTCGACAAAGCACCGGAAGTTCACAAAGGCAGCGTACTACACTTTGATCCAGTTGGACGAAAGAAGGGGCTAATGATATTTGGAGCGATTTATTCAAGTACTCTAGAGTACGGCTAGAGGGAGTAGAAAACCGTAGATATTAAATTAATATCACTGGTTGTCCGATGTTTGAGAAAGCGCTGCATAATCCGATGCTCACGAGGTACGGTTTGGCATCAACGATATTGGACTAGTCGTCTGGTTTCTCGCATGTTGCTTGATCTGCGAGATCAGGGGTTGTGAAGGTCAAGGCCGTCTTTCTAAGGAGCGGCTAATGGCGACCGCGACAGCCTACTGTGAGACAGTTTTGACTTTTGATATATTTTCAATAATTATTATTTCACTTTGTTCTTTCTATTGGTATCAGTCTATAAATTTATGTCATTATTTCTATTTTACCCTGTTATTAACTATTTTTTATTGGAATAAATTCTGACAGAGACGGACACAAAATAAATGTCCAGTTCACTAAGGTGAATTTAGATTTATTTTAAATGTTTCCTATTTATTGATTGATTTCTATTAACATTTAAACAGAATTTATGATAATGAACAGTTGATGCAACCACGCAAAGAAGATTAAAGAAGGATGATAATAACGAAGAAATACTCGGGTAATTTTAACAAAACAAGATAAGGAATTTACACGCATGAATAGTGTCAGTAGCTCGTTTCAGGAAAATAAATCAGAATTCTTAAAGTCCGTAGTTTTAACGTATTGTCATGAAGAGGGAATGTTCATGCAACAGATTAAATTTTAATCTGTCCATTTTTTCGCTAAAAAAGTGGTACATCCTGATGTAAAAAGGCCACAGACTTATTAAAAACGTTTTATCACGAAAAACTTTGTTATTAATAAGAGTAGAGACCAAAGTATTTTTTAATTACTTTTTAAATTTTTTTATTTCTTTTTAGCACGTTTTAATTTGTGGTTGAAAAATCTTTTTTTTTTAGGTCTAAGATCACCTAATATTTTGCAATAGCTTTTTTTCACTTAAAAACACATAAATTTGGAAATTATTGTAAAAATCAAATAATTGTCGCAATTTAGTAAAACTTTCAGAACTTATTCCAAAATGACTGAATTTATTTTAGAAATGTTTTGTCTTTTAGAAAGTCACGGTAAAAATATTTTTTTTTACGTCTAATACCCACCTTACTTAATTTTATGAAAACTTTAAAATTAGAAGTTACCACTATTTTTATTTTTTTAATTAAATAAAGAAGACTTTGAGGAATATAAATCATAAATTTTGTGTAAAATTTTGACACACAAAAACCCCAATTTCAGCTCTGAATTTAAAATACAAAAATGCAAGAAAACTAAGACATTATTTTATGAAAACAGCTTTTAATGGATTTTATCAATAATTTATATTAAGGACTTTTTTGTCAGAAGTCAAAATTTTTTTAGGTTGAAAAATAAATTTTTACGAGAATTGTTTTCTTTTTTTTTCATTTCTAAATAAAAAATGATAATATTGATAAATATTTCATAAATAAATTAGAACAATCATCCCTCGTTTTTTTCGCTCATTAAAAAGATCTATTTTTATAGATCATAAATTAGAAAGCTTATTACAATCTGTGATACGCGTCATATTTTAAAATAATTTTTTATGATTTCAAAAAATGTATTAAAATCATCTCCGACAAAACTATGGAGGCCCATTGATATATATAAAAAAAATCATGTTAGAGTTATTCCCCCTGATTGAGTGACGCAATTGTCAAATTTTAATTTATGTCGCATTGTCAAAACTTTTCTTCTAATTTTGTTTTTTTTTATAATCAAACTCTTTTTCAGTGAGAGACATACTGCAAATATTAATTATTATTTTTTTAAATTCAAATTTAGGGACAGAAACAACAAAAAAGGGGTGTTTGGGAAAAATTCCCAGAAAAATATTTCATAACCAAAAAAATAGCTGTTTAAAACACTTGTTTTTGTCATATGAAAGACATGTGTCAAAAAAAAAAAAAAAAAATGTCATCTGTTCAGTGTTTTTGTCATCACCCTGGTCAGTAGGTGTTAAATAACAAAACAAACTTTTACTATAGCAAACCTGAACTGACTTTAGTTTAAGTTTAGTGCGGCTAGGAACCCTCAAAAAACAGCTGTGCTGAGATAAAACTTAATTTAAAAAAAAAAAAAAAAAAAAAATGAACATAACATTTTATGTGTAGATAACAATATTGTTACAAAATTTTTGTCTGATAAAATTTGAACTATAAATGTATTTTTTCGTAATTTAAATGTTATTTTTATTCAAGAATTCTCCCTCAAACGTAAGGTAAAAAAATGGAAATAAACTGGTTCACTTAAAGCTAGAACGATTTATATCACTTTTGTCCTACCGTCTGATAAATTCCCCTGACGTAAGTTGTTGACAGATTGACGTACATCAGTTAACAGTGTTAACTTAACACCCCTCAATCAGGCCCCCAAAACCAAGCACCACGGTTGGAAATGTCATTTTTAAAAAAACTTCTGATGAAAAAGTAAGTCATGTTTCTTTCAAATTACATTAAGTATACTTTAAATTTTCTAATTTTTCTAAAATAACTTTTGCAAAAAGTATAATTGAATTTTACAAGATTTTTAAATGGGAAACTTCACTTTTGTTTATAAAACTCTTATTAATGATTGATTTTTACCGTTTTTACGTTAATTCTGATGACTCAACCCCCCCCCCCCCCAAAAAAAAAAACAAGATTTTTAGCTAAGATTTCGGACATGCTAGAAAGGATTAAAAAATTAAAAAAATACTCAAAAATACTTTGGTCTTTCCTCTAAATAATGATATAAACATCTAGACAATGCAAATTTTTTAAAATCAAGTTTGGGGCTTTTTTTTTTCATCAGGGTGCGTTTTTTATTTTTTTTAATTTTTTTTCAGCGAAAGTGGACATTCCTAGATTAAAATGTTCTGACACAAAATAATATTAAAAATGTTTAGGACAAAAGTAAGAAAGTTCGTTGCTTACTGATGGGATATATGCTTTGCATACGTTCAAAAGTAGACAAAGAGAGATAGTTTGAAATACTTTTTTTTGTTGAAAGAAAATTCTCGTACTAGTTAGAGGCCGATAATATAATTGGCGAGTAATTTTACACTGGCGAGTACTTCAACGCTGGTTGCGAGGCACTGAAATGAAACTTTTCACATGACTTCAGACACTCTTCTGATTAATTTAAATTTTCTCATTTTATGTAAAAAAGAATTTCACGTAGGCTTCTTGGCTCATCGGCTAATTTCTGTGAATGTAAGATTTTCATTGATCTAAAACAATTTCACATAGGATCGCGACTGTCTTTCTTTCCTCTTGTCGGCTCACCGGTTAATTTCTATGAACGGTAAGGTTTTTATTGTTCCAAAACAATTTCACATAGCATAAATTAGCTTCCGAAATACTTATTTTGAATGAGAATTCTCACCATAGGAGTATATTAGAATATATAATCTATGTACACAAATGAACACTGAAAGTTCCGTAAAATGTAATCCATCATCCTTTGGAAGGTACTTGCGGCGTTCCGCAACCCAAAAGACATGTTCTGTCAAGATAGCAGTTTTTACATAGACCATCAGGATGAACTGGTACCTGGTGATACGCTAAGATCAATTTCTGAAAATGTTTTCGTTGCTAGTTTTCTTTGCTATTGTGCAGCGGTCCCGCTTCGTAATGTTATTTAGCTGTCGGTAGTCGCTCACAGGCCTGTACGTGCCATCTTATTTTGGTACAATGTGGAGTGCGAATTCCACACTGTTTTGGAAGGGGACATTATGCCAATTTGTCGAAGTTTTCAAAATTCTTCCTTGGCTGTCGCACTTTTGTAAATACAGGAGGATTACACCGTTTCAATTCTGTTAAATACTTTTGAATTTTTTGCGTTAGGGGTCCGATGGGGTGATATCAAATTAACGTATCTTTCCATATTTTCTTGTAAGGTTCCCTTTGCATATTCATCCTCATGGATTGAGACGTGTAAAACACAAGTTGACAGCTTGGCGCCAATTTTGCCTATTGGTAATTGTGCCGATCAACTTGTTATTTTAAAAAACTACTGTTAGTCCATATTGATTTAGGAAACCAAATCCCAAAAGTGGTTTAGAAGAATACAATTTTAACGTCTCAAAAATAATTTTTTTATGAAAAAGTAAATTTTATTACACATTGCGTAATATTTATGAATGTAAAGTATTATAAATTTTCGGGGACTAAGAAATTTTACAAAAAGACTATTTTAGCGGTTCAAGAAGGACTTATTTATGAAAAAGTCCTGTTTATAACACATTTTGTAATATCTATGAATGTAAAATATTATACATTTTCGGGAATTGGAAAATAATAGAAAAAGACAATTGATATTTTATGAAAAAGTTTATGAAATATTTTGTAATATTTATGAACGTAAAGTATTATAAATGTTAGGGGTTTGGATAATTTTACAAAAAGACTAATTTATCGCTTCAAAAAGGAATTTTATGAAAAAGTCCGGTTTATAACACATTGTGTAATATTTATGAACATAAATTATATATTTTCAGGGATTGTAAATGTTATAAAAAGATAATTTTAGCGCTTCAAAAATTATATTTTTTATGAACAAGATAGGTTTATAAAACAGTTTGTAATTCTTCTTAAAGCAAATGTTTATACATTATCGAGAATTTTAGAGAGAGAAAATTTTAGCGCTTGAAATATGATTTTTTTTTATGAAAATCCCGGGTTGTAACACATTTTGTAATATTTATGAACGTAAACTATCGGGGATTTGAAAATATTAGATAAAATCTATTTTAGCACTTCAAAAATAAATTTTATGAAAAAACAGTTTATAACGCATTTTGCAATATTTATGAACGTAAATTATCATAGTATCAGGTATTGGAAAATATTAGAAAAAGACAATTTTAGCGCTACAAGAAGGGTATTTCTATGAAAAAGATAGGTTTATAAAACTTTTTATAATATTTATTATACATTAACAGAGATTGGAAACTATTAGAAAAAGACCATTTAGTTACTCAAAAAGGAATTTTATGAAGAACTCTGGTTTATAACTCATTTTGTAATATTTGTGAACGTAAAATATAAATCTTCGGGGATTGGGAAATATTAGAAAAAGACACTTTTAGAGTCTCAAAAATTATTATTTATGAAAAAGTTAGGTTTATAAAACATTTTGTAATATTTATGAACGTTATTCATTATAAAAATATAATTACAAATTGTTTTACAAACTGAACTTTTTCATAAAAATATATTAAGACGCTAAAATTATCATTTTCTAATATTTTCCATTCTCCGTTAATGTATAATACGTTACATTCATAAATATTATAAAATGTTTTATAAACCTATCTTTTTCATAAAAAGTCTTTTTTGAGGTGGTAAAATAGTCCTTTTGCAAAATTTTCCAAAGCCCTATCATGTATAATAATTTACCTTTATATATATTAAAAAATGTGTTATAAACCGGTGTTATTCATAAAAATCATTTTGGTGTTCAAAAATAATCTTTTTTGCAAAATTTCCCTATCCCCGAAAATTTATAATACTTTACCTTCATAAATATTACAAATGCTTTATAAACTTAACTTTTTGGTAAAAAATAATTTTGAGGCGCTAAGATTGTACTTTTTTTTTTTTTTTTAATATTTTCCAATTCCTGATAATGTATAAAACTTTGCATTCATAAATATTACCAAATTTGGTTCTCATAAAAGATTCATTATTGTCGCGCTAAAATCGTCTTGTTCTAACTTTTTCCAATCCTCGAAAATGTATATAATTTATGTTCATAAATATTACAAAATGTATTAAAAAGCTAACATTTTGATAAATGTCCTTTCTGAGGCTCTAAAATATTTTTTGCTAACATTTTCCAGTCCCCGATAATGTATAATAAAATTTTATGTTCATAAATATTACAAAATGTTTGATAAACCTAACTTTTTCATAAAAGAATCATTTTTGAGGCGCCAAACTAGCACATGTATCCACAACGAATACAGTTGTATAAGTACTGAATTGTGATGTTACTTCCAAAAGCAACCACACAATGCAGTTTTTCCGCTTTCTCGACACCTGCTGGTGAAGATGGTCGTAAAGACGGTTCCAGTTTAATATTCTGTTTATTCAGCCACATGCACCATGTTTATAAGATCTCGTATGATGCGCATTGTAGATGTACGCCCTGCATATTTTTGGTTTCTGGTTGTGATTATACAGGTTTACAGTAGATTGGAATTTGTAATTCCTACCATGACAGACTTTTTCTTTCTTTGGTTGAAGCTGTTAGATGGGACTGGTGCCTTGCTTATTAAAATACAGCAGTATATCGTCAGCCGTCTTCCCAAATTTTCTACTTCTAAATCCGTTTTTGCTTCCAGGACTGTCTTTCATTAATTGGCATGGCTTTTATGAACTTGTGTCGTATGATGTCGTGTCGCTGTTCACTCCAATCTTTGTTGCTAACGTCACCAGTTCATCGCAGATCAAGAGTCACCAGATTATAGTGCTGTGGGGGTTAAGGATTAAAATGAACAGGTGATTTATCCACGCCAAGAAGATTAATGAAGGATGATAATGACAAGGAAACACACGGATAATTTTAACAAAACAAGATAATGAATTTATTCACGAATTTACACACTTGAATTAGTGTCAATAGCTCGTATCAGGAAAATAAACGAGAATTCTTAAAGTTCGTAGTTTTTATGTGTTGTTATGAAGAGGAAATGTTCATACAACAGATTAAGTGATCTGACATGAAATAATATTAAAAAATGTTTAAGACAAAAGTAAGAGAATCCGTTGCTCACCGAAGGGATATATGGTTCAGAAGTTTGAAATGCTTAGTTTTCTTGGATTGTTGAGAGAAAATTCTCTAAGTTTTGCGTGCTGGTTAGATGCCGTTAATATAACTGACGAGTAATGTTACACTGGCGAGTACTTCAATGCTTGTGGTAAGGAACTGAAATGAAACCTTTCACATGATTTAAGACACTCTTCTGATTAATTTAATTTTTCTCTTCATTTTAATTAAAAATGAAAAAAGAATTTCGCATAGGCTCGCGAATTTTTTCCCTTTTTCTTCCCCAGTCCTCCAACTTTGAAGGCAGTGGGTGAAGAGAATTGTTAATATTTCGCACTCACTACAATTAGTAAGAATAAGTGTTTCCATTTCACAACGAATTCTTTATTTCGATGTCCCGTGTAAAAATATGCGTGCGTGTGTGTGTATGTATATTTAAACTTAATTTTTTATGAATTTTTACTAGATTAAGTGACCTGATATTCTGTTAATATTTCTTTGATATCAACTCTTGAGAAAACCTTAAGAGGTGTTTTAATAATTTAGTAATTCCCTCCTTTGCATAGAAGGGGTCTAGAGCTTTATTTGACAACCTTTCTAGAGATAGTGTTTCGATAAAAGCGCCCACCCGTCTGTGCTGTAAACAGCAGATAGGTTTGCCCAGCCAGTACTCCTTCCATGTTTATTGAACAGGAGTAGAGATTATCCCCTGTTTCCTGTTTAGGATAATGTTTACCGGTTCTTTCTTCTATGGCTTTAATGATTTAACTGCCTGAATCTTTTGGTGATCTAACTGATCAATGGTTATTGTTTTTCCTTATGAGGGTACCGGGTTGGCTGTTTTCTGCTTGCTGCTTCTGACTGATAGTAAAGAGCCCAAACTTTTTGGTAGCGCTTCTGATCAACTATCGCATAATATCGGGTTATTTGTAGCGCCATATACCGCATGGATAGGCGTCCCTGCATGTATTTCCGGTGGGCAACGCTGAGGTCACATTGTACTTGAGTCATAGCCATCTTCTGGCCAGTTTGTATTGCCACAGACAATGGATAGTGATAATTATTTTGACCTTTTTCTTTTTAAAGAAAAAAATTTATTATGATAGATACAATGAAAACCAGTAAACAAAAAATCCCTTATCCCTCTCAACCTGCCATTCATCAGTATACGTGGCATTCGGTCCAATTTCTGTAATGTAAAATATTTTCACATGAAACGGTCTCAAGACATCTCCGAACTTTGCGAAACAAATTTAAATTCTTCTATCACTAATAACATATTCTCTGTTCCAGGCTATCTTTGTCGAAAGGATTCTAAGTTACATATGTATGGTCTTGGTGTTTATAATCGGGAAAATCTTCCAATTGCAAGGGAATTGTCTCTTGAGCCCCCAGTTGATTCATGTGCTTTCGATTTTCATTATTGCTATCTCTTTTTTCTTTATAGTTCACCATCTTCTCAGGACTGTAATATATTAAACAAAATTTTTAATAATATAGAAATCTCTCTCTCTCTCTCTCTCACTCTCTCTCTCTCACCCTCTCTCTCCATTCATTTTCAGACATTTTTATATTTGGTGATTTTAATGCTCATCCTGTCAAATGGCTTAAGCATTTTAATGTTACTGATGTTGCCAGTACTCAGACTTTTAATTTTTCTGTTGCTCAGTTTCTTATTCAAATGGTAGATTTTCTTACTCATTTTCCTAATAAATTTGATCAACATTCTTAACTTGTTCCTTATCTCCTCTCCTTTTGTCGAGTATCGCAACACTGTCCTCTTGTTAATTCGGATCACGCTGTTGTATCTGTTGATATTACTTTTGAATCGTCTATTAGGCAGGAATCTTCTGTTCACAAGACTTCTTTCTGTTACCAGTATACTGATTGGGATTTATTTTAAGATTTTATTCCAGACGCCCCTTCGAGTGATATTCTTAACCTTCCTATTCAGAATTGTGCCGCAAAGGATTATTCTTGGGTTAAAGCCGACATCGATGCTCTTAAATACCAGGTGAAATCACAATTTTCTCTTTGGTTCACATCGGCCTGTTCAGCCGCTACAGCTCACAGGAATCACTTTTTCCAGGTATACCAGCGTGATAGTTCCGATCACAAAAGACGCCTATTTGGCACCCCTCGTAATAATTGGAAACATGTCCTCAAAGAGGCTAAGTCTTTATTTGCTGACAGAATGAGGCACCGTATAGCCTCTAACAAGTATGGTTCACGTGACTACTGGCGACTCTTTAATAGTGTGTTAAACAAAAATTATATTGATTGGAATCGATTTTTTCTAAGATAGATTATTAGCGTCCTTTTCTTTCATCACATTGTAATTCTCTTTATTAAATAATCTTCCAAAAATAAAATATACTTTATTTCAGAAATATTCGCTGATTTAAAGTATCATTAATCTGATTTGAAACAAATATTATTTACTTCAAGTTTAAAACTCAGAAATGCATTTTTAAACCAAACACTAGTGTTTTTAATCGACAGTAGCCATGTTTACGTGTTTGGCAAGGTGATGACAAGTTTGTTGTTCTACAGTGACTTTATTTTTAAAACATAATTTAAGAAAATGATATGCGCATCTTTTTTATGTAATTTTTAAGTACTCTTTCTTTTTATGTGCCGCGTCCTTTCAGGACGTAAGCGATCATGGCTCTCCACTTCTCCCTATCCCTTGTAGCTCTCAATTTTTCGTCTCTCTACCACCTCCCCCAGACCACGTTCTGTCATCCACTTGCTTAAGCCCTCCAGGTATGTCATGCGTTGCTTTCCCTTGTCTCTCTTTCCCTATATTCGACCTATGAGTATCAACATCTCCAGGCTCTTCTTTCTCATTACGTGTCCTAGAAATTTCAGCTGCCTCTTCCTTATGTTAAGCATAAGCCTCCTTCTTGTTTGCATCTTCTCCAAGACCTCATCGTTGCTCACACGCTCGGTCCATGATATCCTCAGCATCCTTCTGTAGAACCATATCTCCATCACCTCGAGTCTCTTCTTCATCTTTGAGGAGACCGTCCAACATTTGCTTCCGTAAAGGAGGACAGATGTCACGTAACAGCTCAGTATTCTTTTCTTTGTTACCAAAGAAATCCTCCTGCTTCGCAATACTCTGCCCAGATTTTGGAATGCGTCCTTGGCCGTCCTCTGTCAAAACACTTCCCAGATATTTAAACTTCCGCACCTGCTTGATTATAGTGTCCCCGACCTGCAAATCACATTTCGGGCTCATCCTTTTACTAATGATCATGCATCCTGTCTTCTTGTAGTTGTAAGAACTCGGTAATCTTTAAAATGTCGGAAAATATTCTCCGTAATATAATTTTAGGAATGTAGACTTTAAATTTACTGTAGTCATATTTCTTATTTTCTGATAATGTCGTGTATCGTCGATCATACTTTAAACATTGACCAAGTTTATATACATAAAAAAATTCAAAATTCTTTTAAAAATCGTGAAGAGTGGTGTTTATTATATTAAGTGAAAACTATTTTTACTAATCATAAAGGGCAAAACTTATTTATGATTAGTAAATATAGTTTTCACTTAATATAATGGCTGAAATTAATACAGAATTTTAAAACGTTTAAAAATTAATAAATCTTTCTAATTAAAATAAAAAAAACGAAAACAATTCTTGTAAAAATTCATTATTCATCGAAAATTTTTGTTTTCTTAAAGCCGCCTTAATATATCTTATTTATAAAAGCAATCAAAAGCTTTTCTAATTAAATAACGTCAACATTTTATTGATTTTTTTACGATTCAGAGGAGATTTTCGGTAAATGGTGTTCTTCCTCGGCAAAAAGAAAAAAAAAAAAATGATTACTAAAATTCTCCGAGGATTCTTGAATTTAACCAATATAAATATGAGGAGGAGGCTGAAATTTTAATTTCTCAAAAAGATTAAATGAGGGTAACAAATGTAAAAAAAATATTTTTACCAAAATTTTATTAAAAAAAAAAAAAATTTCTAAAATAAACATTTTTATGATAAAAATTTGTTTTTATTAAGTTTGGAGCCTATTTTCATCATGTTATGCTGCTTTTTCAGCGAATTAGTGGAGGTAACTAAAAGGCAGTGATATAATCTTTATAGAATCTAAATACAAAAGATGTTTAAGATAATGTCTAAAGAAACTATGGCATTGATGATGAATAGTCATAGTAAAAGTTCAAGATCACACAATATTTTTTAACAAAAACGAAAAAAACTTCAATAGCTTAAAAATAAAAGGCAGTACTCACTTGAATTGGACCAAGTTTATTAAAAGTGGTTTATTTTCTATTTAATTCAATATAAAGTAGTCTGTGTTTTGTATGTTCAGCTTTCGACTTTATAACAGTTTCAATCAGACGAGGCATGCTGGCTATGAGACTGGCAATATATTGCTGAAATCCCAATCGTCCTGGCTTCCTTGATAACGTCAACATGACCCTTGGTGTTGTCTAGGAAACATATTCTTTATTTTGTAATCCCACCATTTTTCTATGAAATTGAGGTCAAGACTATAATAGAACCATTCCAACGTAGTGACCTACTCTCTTTTTAATTTATTCTTACACTTTTTTGATTTGTGGCATGTATAGATGTCCTAGAACCAAGCATGCGCATGTAAAGATTTACCAGATAATATTTACCAGATTACCAAATAATTTGACCCTTCATAATTGTTTCAGGGTCAAGGAAAGATAAACCAGCCGTTTCAAACTTATCTGGCTGGGAGGGTGTTTCATTCTATGGTATACTTTTTCATCATATCTCTTTCCTGGAGGCTTTCTGGGGATGGGCCTTCTTTGCATCCTGGCAACCAATATTTTTAGACCCAGTTCGCTACAGAGTACATTCTATTACTTCTCTTTTAGCTGATACATTTTTTTAAATAAACAAGCCATAATACCAAAGCCTTCGCGTTTGTTCAGTATGCAGCCAGAGAATTTTAGATAAAAAGATAATCGAGAAAAAAAAATCACCATCTTACCATCTAAAAGAATTCAGCGATTTTTCCGCTTCCATTTTGCTGTTCAATCATAATTCTTTTTTTTCTTTGTGTGTATGTGTGTGTGTGCCACATGATGTCAGGCCATACGTCACAAACGAACGAAAGTCCCACCGATCATCACTTGGGTAAGATCATGACGAGGCTTTCACCCGGTAGCAACGAACGGGAGAATTTGAATTTAAAAATAAAAAAATGATGGCAGAGGAAGACATCTTCCCAGCCTTCATACACGAACATTTTCTTTTTGTGCGCATATGTGTTTGTGCAATCTGTTCCCTGTAAAAAAGAAAAAAATATTATTCAACAATCATATTTGCATACGGACAAAAACAAAGAGTAGCCTCCAAAAACTCCTTTTTACTTTCATTCTTATTAAAAAAAATACTTAAAGATTTTATAAAACATAATTAAAAGCTTATATTTTCATGGTTCTGAACATGCTTATGATGGGTGGTTACTTTTTACTCTAGACTGTTCCCTATCTATAGTTGACATCAATCATAGCATCCTTTAAGTTAAGGCTTGGACGAAGAATATCTTGTAGGACAAATAAAAAAAAAAATACCCCAACGTTCGAAGATACACCACCCTTAATAACTTCTATGGCATATCTTGAGACTGTAAGTTCTAGAATCTTTTCCTGGCTCAAAACTGTCATCGGTTGTTTCTTCACGGGAATATATTAGAAGTTGGAAACTGCCTTTTCGTACCCCCTCCTTCTCTCTCAAATATTCTCTTTCTTCAAGGGAAACCTGAAATTTCAAAATGTGTATATGTTTAAAAACAGATCTAGCATACATGATAAATATGAAGGAAAATATCATAATATTATTTACCAGAGAAGGGAAGATTATCAAAAATAAATTTCTATTTTTTAATTAATTTAAATTTTGAAAATAAGGATATAAAATAGTTCATATAAACAACGAAAAACAAGCACAGAAGTAGCATTTAACTTCTTGTGAGGCGGTCAAGTACAAACATTAAACTATTTTAATAAAATTTGAAAGAAGAAAAATAGAATTAAACATTAACTTACCTAAATAAATGAAAATATAGTTTCTTCCACAGAAGCAAACAAACACGTGTTACTTTAAAATAAACACCAGTCACGTCGAAAATAGAAAATTATGTAATTAAAACAAAATGTTTTACGTTCTTTTTCAAATAATTAAGTTTGTTTTACAAAAATACAAAAATAACTAATTCATTTTACATACACTAACAAACGAAATGTTTGTAACGGTGAGAACTTATATAATGGCCATTGAAAGAAAATTCTGGTACAAGATTCATAAACGAAATATATTTATTTTGCTACTGTTAAAAAAATTATTTTTTATGATGCTTTATGGTGTGTTTTTTTTTCTTTTCTTTTCTTTTCTTTTTTTTTTTTTTTTTTTTGCAGAATTAGTGTAATTTTTTCCACTGAAAAATAAAACCTAAATTCCATATTAGAAAAAAAAAGGGAGTACATATTGTATTTAAGTTCTATTTTGCCATTATAAAGTGAATATTTTTATATTATTCATTATTCTGATTTATTTTTGTTTTCCAATTGCAATATTTACTCGTTCCCAGTAAATCATACTGGGAACGAGTAAATATTGCAATTGGAAAACAGTTTATTAAATGAGATTTACACATTTGTTTTCCATAAGGGCACGGAAGTTTTGAGAGTGTTAAATCTTCTGATCACCGGAATAAAATTCCGATGCTCTAATTATGAACCTAAACTTAATCTTTAAACTCGTTTCCTCAAAAATTTTGTGACATTATTTATCATATCAACCCGCGACTTTCATATAAAGTGCGATGCCACGGTTCCAAAATCGACCTTACTTAGTGTTCCGGTGGGATTCTGCTTTCTCCGATCGTGGTTCAAATGACTCAGGAGTTACTGACCGACAATTATTTTGATCATATTAATTCTATCTATCATTTTCCTTCTTGTTCACCGGACTTAAAACGTCTGAATTACTACGTCTTGATCATCGTCAACAGGGAGACCAACCAGCTGCTCCCTAATTAGCAAGGACTCGGTGAAAGCTGCCATCGATGGACAGCATGAGCGAGAACCACTTGATTTGGACACGCTGTTGCTTCCGAGATGGTCTTCGAGGATGAAGATGATGTTATTGAATAGACTTTTTCTGTTTTTCTAATCTTGAAAATAAACTGGTTTTGTTCTTTTTCATATATTTGTTTTCTTTATACAGGTTGTTCCAGAATAAATGTAACCCAAGAATGTGAACGCCATTTATTTTCTGTTTACAAACTATATACAAACCATATATTTCTGAAAACTAGACAAGTTAGCAAATCTATTGCTGCAAACAACACGTCACTAGTTCTACTGGCAAACATTTTATCGTCATTTATAGAATATACTCCAAATGTGCTCCGTTCTGCTGAAGACACATTTGAATTCTACATTTATGAGGGATGGCTCCATCTTACTAGTACCACTGGTGCCCTCTCTGAATTCCGGTTGTACCTCTGCCACGGCTCATGTGAGGATTTGGTGAAGTCAAGTTCCTAGCACCTTCTTCGAATTCCTGCTTACTGAATCCCGGACAGCTGTTATGCTTTCAGAAGACCTTACAGTAGTTTTTTCTGCCAACTTTGACTGCTGTCGATAAGTGTCAGTTTTGCTAAGGGTTTTATTCTTTTCATACTTTCTGCGGAATTTCGCGATGCCATGTTTATAAAAATTTCTCTCCAATTTTTCTCAGCACACAGAACATTTTCTGTTCTTCTGTAAAAATCATTGTAGTTGGTGTTTTGTTTTTGCTATCTTCTCAGCTTTCTGAATCTGAAATATAAAAGCCAAATATTGAAAATTAACAAAATTACATACGTTTATTTGGATTACAATACATTTAGACTGGGATATCTTTATAATTTGTTCTTCGTTACTTGACACACTGTAATCATGTTTTATGATGCAGTTTGTTATGAAGTAAGCAAAATCTTATTTGACTTTACAGATAGTAGGGCGTGCAAGGTCATATTTGACCAACGAATATACCGGAGTTAGAATTAGTTCGCGGCTTTTATTATCTATACTATAACCAAACAAACTTGGATTACTGAGCTCAGTTATTATCGCTAATATCACACAATGTTAGGTACCCGCCGTGAAGTGATGGTTAGCAAGCTAGTCTCGTAGATTATTACTAATATGGTGAGTTCGAGTCTCACTGAATACTCCATATGGCTCAATGTCAGACTAAGCTTACATATCGGTCGCTGATTTTCAAGGTAGGCAAACCTTTAATGATCGTTACTGCCTTCACGACCCTCCTATCACGGTTTCTCATCATCTCCCGTAAAATAAGTTAACAAATATCCCCTGTTAGGTTCAGAAGGTAACAAGTTAGTCCCAGCAAGTCTCAAGTCGTTAACAGTAAGTTCTGTTTTGAGTGCTACATAGAAATATTGTCATTTGTTATTTTTACAAAAAAAATAAACTTTAAAAAAAAAAATAAAATAAAATAAAATAAACTTTAAAAAAAAACAACATAAACCTTATGGATTAGAGGTGATTATAACAGCAGATTCTGTCGAGTGTACGGCTACTCTTAAAAAACAAACAAAAAGACAGACGCTATCTTAGCATACGGTAGATTGTGTAACTCACATGACTTAAAAATTTCAGTCATTGTGCGTTTTTTTTAATCGATTGTCTCAGGTTGCTAGGGAATGGACGATGGACAATCAAAATTAAAGAGCTTCTATCTGCAGGTTAGCACAGTTGTTGTTCTCTTAGACTGGTTGCTAACCAAAGGTAGATAGGCCAGTGTCTACGAATTTATTCTGATTTGAAACTATCAAAATGAATAATTTCCATGTAAATCAAATTTAAAGCTATTTTCTTTTCATAAAAACCGTTTAAAATTAAACAATTTTTACATTTTTACAATTGAATATTTTAAAGAAGAGTTCCTTCTTTTTTAATATGCATTTTTGAAGGCAGGCGCGTGGGACTTATAACGGCAACAAAGAAAAATAGTTCGAATTTTTTACATTTCAAAAGTTTAGAATTTATACGATGACTTCAAAGGACACACACACACACACACACACACACACACACACACACACATATATATATATATATATATGGGTTCTTTTCTCTTTCCCACCCTTTGTCTATTCGTGCGCCCACTGATGTTTTAGTCCAGCTAGAGATTGAATGACAAAGACAAAGTATTTGTCCATATTCATATATTTATTTATTATTAGTCTTTTTTTGAATGGTCAGTATAAACTAGAAAGCGCCATCTGTGACCAGATGTGGGGGACGTCTTCTGAGAGCGTGTGACACGTTGACATTGACGTCATGATCTTGGCAACGTGGCAGCGCATGTTGAATTCACAGCTGTCAACCAACAACCATTTAAAATAACGGATTGTGTGTACCTCATCTGGTAAAGGCTTTTGTTCTTTAATCAATGTTGCTGCTGCTGCTGCTGCTGCTCAAATTCGTGTTCTTTTCTTTTTCTTTTTGATAATCTCAAATGTGCTTATTTAATCCAATAGAATTAATTTCGCTATATTATACTGGCCTCTGTCAGTGAGTATTACAAGGCTTTTGCAGTTATTCCATTTCCGTCTCACATTACCTTTTACTAGTGTAACGACTTTAATTTTTACAAGATTCTTCTCGTGTTAAAGTTATAATTGGATATAAGACACACTTTGTGGTTGATGTACTTGCATACTTCTCACTGGAACAAATGATTGGTTTTCTGCATAGGATTTTAAATGTCGATTTCCCAGGCAATCATTTGTAAGGGGGGCGGTAATACAATCTTTCTATAAATTTTTGCGTATAGATTTTTAAATTGAAGTATTACCTTTCATCACATGTATTTCTATTCCAAACATTAGACAAAATAGACGTTAGAAGATTGTGTTGCACCAATTTTCTATGTGGTTAGAGTCAAGTGCATTCTATATGTATTCTATATGTATCCTATAATTCTTGATAACATTAACCCATCGTGCCCAAAGATAGCATTCATGTGCAAATTGAGAAGTAGACAAATGTTAACTTTGTTGGATCAAATAAGTTTTTGTCTTAATTCCAAAATAACCCATAATTACAACCCTCACCCATGAAATAATTTTACAGCACTGACGACAAGCTATTTGAAGTAAATTGTGGGGGTATCTGAACTGTTATTTTTATATAGAGAAACATATGGAGCAGACTTTATGAAACTTTTTGAATCGCAACGCTCTTTTCTTTAAAGAAATTTGTCACCCCACGACTTTCCGCTTTGTAAAAGAAATTAAGGCTCATCTTCGCCTGAGGGACTGTGTACACTTCCGATAAATTCGACCATTGGCGATTTTCGCTACAGAAGATCAAATGGGCAGAAATCTATTTTAGAAAACTGTTTACAAGCTTTATTTTTCTGTGTAAAATTTATGATACTCTTACTGCATAAACAACTTTAAATTGATTTTTTTAAGAATTAATTTGTTAACTTTCAGTCCGGAAAACTCTTAATTCTGTTTCTTGTCTGAACGTTTTTCATAACTTATTCACTTATCTGAAAATTGCTAAAATTGCATCAGTTTTCTAACATATCTAAATTCCTATATCATCACCGTTTGTTGTCACTGTTGCTAATATATGTTCACCTGAGGCGTTAATGAAAATCAATTTCCTAAATCAGCCAATAGTATTCTGATTTTTTTTTAATGTTCCAACTAAATTATTCCATTTTGGTCAGCTTATTTCATTCACTAGTTCGTTCGTTCTCTCTTTTTCTCTCTTTTTCTCTCACACACATACACTGGATTTGTTATTACCATTGTTTTTGTCTTCTTCACCTCCGCGATTCATACAATTGCTATGATAATTTAATTACAGTATCAACAAATTTATAACAGAAACGTTATATCATTCTATCACAAAAGTTTACTATAACATGCTTTGCTAACCTAGTACTATAAATACATCTTTGGTCTTTTCTCTCTTTATGTGAAACTAGTTAATTTGTTACAATATATGTCTTTAACTTTAAAATATCCAAAACAAATATTAATTACGTTTTTATATGTCATTAGTCGTCTGTCCTAGTAAATATCACCATATAATTTATCTATTAAAACATTTCTAAAAACAAAATTTCAAACTAGACCGAGCAGTGACATGCAAAGGTTTTGTGATGCCCGGGTCCAGCTCCTTGATTGTATGCCTTTAAGGCACAGGTTACTCCATTCACGTTTATCAAAACACGGATCCACATTCACACCAGCTTGTGTGACTGTAGGGCGCTTGGAAACCAAAGTTAACATGACAATTTCAAATTTAAAAAAATAAATTTTTATTGCACTCTTTGATTGATTGCCCGCCCGATATGTATGCCCGAGGCCGTCGTACTCTCTACCCCCGTCTTCTGCACGATACCTGAGGCCTAGATGTTTGTAAGTTTTCTTAAAAGAGCACTGAAATGGGAAATTCAAAAATTCAGATATAAAGAACTGTCTTTAAACTCACACACAACTGAGATGAATTTTAATGATGCTCATTAAGTCAAATAGTGAAGAGTACAATTTAAGCTGCGCTCAGAACATGTGATATTGCGTTGCTATGTTTTTTTTTTTTTTTACAAAAACTCCACAGAAACAGCTACGAATTATGAATACAATCTGTCATAATATCTGTCACATATTTTAACAGAATTCTAATGCAGTTAATAAGCTAAGCTTAACTTAATTTCGTACAAAGAGAGCAAAAAAAAAAAAATAAATAAATAAAAAATAACTAAAAGGTTAAAGAATAATTTATGAGATTGAGTTGGAGAGATTTTTGGGTGGTTTAAATGAACTAGGAATCTATTCAATGAAGTAAAAAGTTTGATGCTGAGAAACAAATGAGAAACATACAGATTTTAAATAAACCAAGATCAAGGCATGCCAAACAGTATGGTTGGCGCAAGAGTAATTAAATGCGCATGTATCAAAAATAAATAAATTCAATTACAATTAGAGTTTATTTTAAATATTTTCTTTTCCTCTGAATGCAAACAAAGTGTCTCTCAGAGCAGATGCTTCAATGTTTTTTCTTGGAGTATAATCTTTTTAGACTACAGAATATGAAAACCTTTTTTATTATTATTTTAGAAGTGCGAAAACAAGTTCAGTATATTCCGGACAATAATAAACATTCAATTTTAAATGCAGTCAAAGAATTGATGTTGTACAAAAGACACGTGTGACTAACAGCAAAAATAATGGATACCACATTGAGAACGCCATAGAAAAAGAAAACATTTTAACTAACACGTATCTATTAGGTTGGTGCAAAAATAACGACGTAATAATGTCGTTTTTTGACGTTAAAAATACGTCAAAAACGACATTATTACGTCATTATTTTTGCAGCAACCTAATAACAATTAAAAGGCTACCAACAAAGCTTACTTCCTTCGTTATTTTATTTACTTTCATCATTTGTTTGAGAAACTATACTTTTTATCGCGTTGGAGGGAATAATTGAAAGCATTCGAATTTTTTATGGAAATTCGTTATGGCTCAGATACGGAACAACTGGTCAAATTATTTTAAATATACAATGATCTCATGTTATTTGAATATTATTGTGTTGACGTAGATAAAATTTAAATAAGACAAATTATTATACAATTTGTTTACATTTTTCTATAAAAAATTCCTCTTTATATTTTTAAATTCATCTCTTCAGACCCCCCCAAAAAATTTCGGTCTGAAGAGATGAATATAAAAATATGAAATAAATTATAAAAGAGATGAATTTTTAAGGTTTTTCTTGATTTATCATTATATTGGTCTGTAATTTACATTGAGCTCGCTTTGGATTAATGTCCTCCTTGGAATGATTCCTACCAATTGGTATTATATATATATATATATATATATATATATATATATATAGAGAGAGAGAGAGAGAGAGAATCAATACAAGTAAAATTTTTGTCAGCTATCTGATCTTCGAACGAAATGAAATTTCACAGCAGCAAAAAAGACACACTACATACGCTTAGAAGGATTTTCAAACCTCAAAACTGACAGTTTTCAAATTTTATTATGTTTTGTTGTTACTTATTGTATAATGAAATATTTTCATGACCCAGCATCCCTTAAGTTAATGGCTGGCGCATGCTCACACACAAAAACTAATATTGATAGCTTATATCATTAAGACAGACCCCTCATAACCGTGAAAGTATCGACCAAAGTGAGACGTGCGGTAAGCCAAATACTTCATGTGTTGCATATGACACTTGTGCAAGCATATATACCCTTGTATATCCCATTGTAATACTGTCGGGGGGGGGTATCATATGAACTGCTGCCGGAACAACAATTGCAGCTGTGTCAAGATAATTTGACGTAACTCCATCCCTCTTCAGGCTGACAGTTTGCCCCCACTAATTCACCCATAACGAGAGCAAGAATAGTGTGCATGTACAGTTGGCCCCTAAGCTTAGAACGTCCGATTTAAGGTCAATTCATACTTCAAGAAATTTAATAAATCCGATTATATTAAAATAAATTATTTTAGTTAAATACAATATTTCGCAATAAGGAAAACATATTGCTGAACATTTTAATCACTTTCCCGTTAATACTGGTTTGTTTTCATCTTTGTATTAGGCTAAAAAAAAACAACCTATAGTTACAGCGATGAATGCAAGGCGCAAAATCCGATACAGGTGCTGGTGATACATGAAAATAATAAAAAAATAGGAAAGTGAAAATAATGTGTAAATAATGGAACGATTGGAAAGAGACGAAATATCATGAAAAGTATTAGGCTACAAGTGGCCAACAATCGGAACAATTTTAAGAGATAAAATAAGAATAATGGAGCATACGAGAATGAAAGCTACAATTACTATTTAACAACACAGTGGTTTCATTATTAAGACGGAGAAGGCTACTGATAATTTGGTTAAATGCTAAAAATTACCGTATAAAAATATATATTCGCCTTTAAATATGTGTCTCGAAATCTTTTAAATGATTTAAAAGTTGCACGTAAAGCAAGGTGATTGCAATCGGATTAAAGCATTAAGATTCTTGACTGGTTATTTAGTTTCAAGATAAGGCAATTTCCATAATATTAATGTATAAAATGAAATCTTGAAAAACAAAATTAAGAAAAAAGTTATTTGCTAGAGTAAATATTTAATAAAGATGATATTAGTTTATTTAAAAAAAATTCATTTTGAATTAATAAAAAAAAGCGCAAAAATGTATAAGATATGGAGGAATATGCTAACGTTATTGTTTGTTGGTGATACTTCTGAGGATTTGAAGCTGAACCCTTTGCTTGTGTACGCTCCCAAAATTTGAGGGCATTTGTCGTATTATTAAGGTATCTCTTTTCGTTATTTAGGAAGCAATGTAAATGTTTGTTTATAATGTGAAAATTAGTTCTTGAACGATTTCTTCTCTGGTTTTGAATGTTATTGCTTGGCCAAAAAATTTCATTTAATATTATCCTTCTATTTGACAACGCATGCACACTCCAAATACTTTAGATGACCTTCAAACCAATGTAAAGGTTGTATTTTAGCGTCACTCCTTACTCACCACATCGCTACTTCAGCCAATGAATGAGGGAGGCTCCTTTAAGGCTTATTATTAACGGCTGACCTTCTTTCAAGCAGTCAAAGCTACCGAAGATGATGCACGGACTTGGAGGGAGTACTGGATGAATTATAACACTTATGATATCATCGAAAAATATTGCTGATTCTTAGGATGACTGAAATAGAAAAATATCAAAGACACGTGGAACAAATTGGGTTTCCAATTGAATTCGCTCATTTGTTTTCAGTTAACGACATCGCCTAAACTGGGCAAGCTGTACTTGACGTCGTCAGTCAACTGTGATTTGACATCAGAAAAAATTATGTCATAGGATTACACGATGAACTGATCAATAAAGACTTTGTTAAACTAAAGTTGTAGATGACAACATTTGAAGAAGAAGACCGAAAATGTTTTTTTACCGTATTTGTTGAAACCTTTCGTCTCATTAAAACAGATTACAAAGGTAGATGATTAGAAAAGTTCAAAATTTACTGTACAAATACTGAGTGGATCGGGTGCTATAAATTTATTTATGACGTGAGAAAAAAAGGCTTTGTAAAATATCCTTTCTGACTCCAGAAGTAAGCCTCTCTTTTCCGACAGAAACACTAATTCTTTAACACCAGACCAATTCTCTCAAAAATCAGATCAATCTCCAACAGCAACCATCTCGTTATCATTTTCTCTTGCATTATCCAATTATTAATGCTATGTGATCTCATCTACATCTGATTAATTATGATACACACACACAACAAAAAACAGGCATTATTGAGTAGAATCCCTTCCGATGAATTCTAACTTGTCGAGCATCCATCTTCTCTTACATTTATTCTCTTATCCGTTACTGTGTAGTCAGTTTCTCCCTCACACCGACTACAAACACGTAGTGTAATATGAATAATTCATCGTGGTGTGCATATCAAATTGAATTAAACATTTGCTCGCTACTTGCATTTGAGAAACAAAAACAAAAAAAAAATGAAATTAAATGTTTTTTCTTTTATTGTGAAACAGAAAACATCTTATAGACATGACCTACTTCGTGGTTGAAATAGTTTTTCTTCTCGGTGTCAGTGGTTTTTACCCGAGTGATAAATACCAGAGAATTTTTTTTTAAATAGGATCCCAACTTCAAAGCAAACACAGTTTCCCTACCTGGAAAACTGGAGCAACACAATCTTCCAGCACCGTATTCCCCTTACTCAATTTACTCCGAGTCACTAAGCTAAACATCAATAAGCTACCAGATTATTGTAACTACTAATTATTTTGCATGAGAATTGCAAGGATTTTATTTAGGGGCTTCTAAGTTCTATTATGAACAACAGATACATTTATTTCATATTCAGTTATTTTATGTTTAAAATTCATTTAATTTTTAATCTTAACAGAGGTAACAATTCGTCATAAAATAATGGACCGTGAAGCTACAAGAAGTTGGCAGCATTGGAAATATGGTAAAAATATGGCAAAAAAGACAAACATTGCTAAGAGCTAAAAAAGAAAAGCATTGTCACATAATGGCTGAGACAGTGGAACGAAAAAAGAAAGAAAAAAATCAAGAATACCAGGCCCTTGCTGGAGAATGATTATTTTTTAATAAATTGCTGGAAAGAGATTCTTAATATTGTAACGTTTTTGCCTATTATGTGTTTCTCCAACTGTATTTATTAAAGCAGTTATCGATTAATTTTAAATTATATAAAATTAACGTTTCATGCAAAAAGAAAAATTAATCTCATTCCAATCAGCTAAATTTAACTGATAAAAATATCTAGTAAATATATTCTTTGCTATGTAAATCAATTTGAATGAGTTTGAAATAGCGCATATATATATATAATGAAATGGATTAATTCCGACAATTATTTTAATATATTTTCTGTTTATACGTTATTTTTATAGATATAATTTAGTTAAGGAAATGCTATGTTTTTTAATTAAACAGTATTAATTACATTTACCGGCCTGAATCTTCGAACGTGTGTTTATAAACATAAATCCGGATTTTGCTAATCCCTTCTTTGTGGCTGAATGGTTAAGAGCACATCAGATCAAATGATGGTTCCCATTGAGTGTTATTATTAAAATGTTCTATTCCTGTCGGAGAAACATATTTTCTACGAAATTTCTCGAAAATATTAACAGAATATATATATATATATATATACATACTACATGCTACTACTACTATATTGTGATATTTACTAAGCTTTGTTTAATATAGCATAAGGCTAGTTGAAAGAAATTATGTTTCTATTTACTTGTTTTGAAAATCGGCATTCAAAATTATGACTTGAAAACAGATTATTGACGATGGCAAGAGATATGCAACTATCTCAGGCGCCAAGATAGCCTCACAGCATTATTACGTCGGCCATTTTAATTTTATACAAATATAAAATTGGTTATTATAACAAATTAGAATGATTAAATTATTTGTTAAAAATAAAAACGAAAGCAAAAAGAAACTTTACAGTTTTCATTAAAATGACTATTAATGCTATTATTAAAACTGTATATTTATTTAGTTATTTAATTCCAAAAGGTCATCATTTGATCACTGTCCATTTTCCTTCTAAGAACAAATATAAAGTAGAACACTGTCTGATAATGATTATCATCAACGTTGCTAGGAAAAGAAAAACAAAAGCGATCTAAAAAAATAAATAATATTTTGCAGTTAATATATTTCGTGTATATGCAGTCAAATTTTATTATGCAAGTCTATGTTTTCTCAATAAAATTGGTAGTAATAATTGATGTTTATGACAGTTTTCTGTATATAAATTCTGAAACAATATACCTTCATAATTTTTTGGGTGGAGATGTCCGCTTTTACTATTCAAAATACAAAGTTTTATTCATAAATAAACCCCAAATAAATAAGATACAGAAATATATACACAATTATATATAAGCAACTTAGGATTTTGAATTGTATTCAGTTTGCTTAAATCTTTTATACTTGGGTCAAATAAACAGCAAAGAAAGATGTTTCAATGGAACGAGAAGAATTGATATAATTTTGAATACAGTATAAATAACGTATTTAATAACAGTTTGTTTAACTTAATTTTGAATTGCTTAAGTCACACTGATATAAATCGTGGAGTTGCTTAAAATTTAACCAAATTTGGATATTGATGCTTATTTAAAAATACTGTTTTATTACACAATATCCCATGTACCTAAATAAATTATTACTTTGTTATTTTACATAATATTGATTCCTTGACTTTTTGTGACGTTCATGAGTTTTTCAACCATTGATGCTGTAAACTTGTTTCGATTACTTGCAATAGTTTTTATTTCTTTTCAAAGATCATGTTTACTTAAATATTGTTTTTTTCCATTCACCTCTCTTAAGGATGAGCCACAAGTTTTCTATAGGATTAATATCCAGACCAAAAAGTCTGGATGATAATTCCATTAATTTGGTGCCTTTTTGAGAATAGTCGATTTTACAGAATGTGAATGAGCATTGTCTTGCATGAATATACGCTTTAGTTTAAAGCTTTTGAGTTTTTGTGGCGTATCCCACTCAAAGAAGATAATCAACTTTGAAGATACCTATAATTTTGTTGATTTACAATACTATTCAAAGACATTACTACACTGCCCCACTGTTGTCTTCTTCAACATGGTGGTTGGCTGTTTTCATGAAAAACATAACGACTAGCCCATTCATCAAAAGTTCATTCAATGTCGCTCTATATTCATCGCTAAAGATTAGTGTTGAGAAATCAGTTTTCAATTACTTCTTCAGCCAAATTACATTTCGATTTGTGATGTTTACCTAAATTTGGTTGATGTCAGGACTTTAGACAGTGTTTTTAATATTCTGCGTCTGTACTTTCTACATTTGTAAGCTTTTTAATTTTTCTAAAGTCTTTTTATGAATTTCTGAAAACCATCTTCTTTCTTGTTCTTGTTAATGTTTTCAGTTCCTTTCTTAAATGCTCTTTTGCCATTTTTAATATTATCTCATCACTCAATAATTTTCTGTTTTCTCTTTCTCAAAAGAGAAACATGGCAATTTTTATATATCTAAAATTAGAAATTAAATATCTATAACTACTATTATATTTATAATTTGATGAATAAGACTTGAATTGCATCATGAAATCGCACACGACCATATAGGTTATTGCAAAATAAAAACATACAAGCTGACTGATGACTATTTTTAATAGCCTATCACAACTACGATTATAATGCATGAAATGTAGGCTTCTTTTGTGAATAGTAAATTAATTAAAACAGCCAAAGATAAGGAAAAAGTGTTCTTTTCTCATGGTAAACGAACCGTACGAAAAATAATATATTTTTATTTGTCCGTTGAGTAATTTTGTCTTTTGGTAGGTTTGAACTGCTTAGATGAACACAGACGTTCTTGCGCAATAAAAAGTGAATTTGCTCTAAGAATACAATTGAAAATTGAGATATTTCCAAATTTTACATTTTCCTCTCATTTTGGTAAAAAAGGTACACGTGCGTGTGCATGTGTGAAGAAGGGAATTCAGATATAAATAAAATATATCTGTTAAAAGACAATAGGTATAAAGATATAAGGTAAACTTTCCTTTAATAACGCGTTTCGTCCTTTGATAGACTTTATAGTGCAACATGTACTTATAAACAAAAAATAAAAAATATCGTTAGGTTTTCAAAATTTTGAAATTTAAAACGTCCCAAAATATTCTTCAGGCTAACTCTGAAAGTCAAAATAACATATGGGGGATGGTAAGTGATGTAATTTAATTCCTGATAAACGAAAGTGAGTAAAGTTATTTTTGAATTTTTACTTTCATATTTGTTTATATGTATGTATTTACTTCCTTGAAAATTTATTTATCAATGTAATTATTATTTATTATTTTACTTTGATAATTTATATATATATATATATATATATATATATATATATATATATATATATATATGTACATTAAATAATACGTTTTAATTTAACCGTTTTCTTTTAATTCAAACAAATATGGTCATGTATGTTGGCTTGGGAAAGGGTATTTCTTTCAGAGAAAGAAATATTTGAAAAAGTATTTATTCATATATATATATATATATATATATATATATATATATATATATATATAGTGCTATACAAAAATAAGTGAACCCCTAAGATAATATTTAAAAAAAAATTATCTTTTTCCAGGTAATCAACAAATCTTAATTAAACAATGTATCCATTAAGAGAAATCTTTATTACAACCACTTTCAAAGATTTTTATCAAGCTGAAATAAAATATTAATTAAAAATTAAGATGTGCAAAAGTAAGTGAACCCTTACATTTACAATTCTGTATTTTGGTTTTACATGGTTGCCACTGCAAATAAATTTTTGTGCACATGTAAAAATCAAAATGACATGTGTTCAAGTAGACATCTAATTCATCAAGCCCAGGCAAATCTTGCTGTGATCAATGTGCATTCATCTACAGTGCTATGAAATCTGAACAATGCCAATCTTCATGGCAGAATGCCTAGAAATAGCCACTGGTTAAGAAATAGAACAAGCATGCTCACCTCAACTATGCCAAAGCTCATATTAATAAGCTAGAAACAGTCTTGCAAAAGATTTTTATGGGATGAGACCAAACTAGAGTTTTTTGGGAGAAATAATAAGTGGTATATCTGGCAAGCTCCTAATACGACTTCCGAAGAGAAGAATTTGATAGCAAAAATTAAACATGGTGGTGACAGCATTATGATTTGTGGGTGCTTTGCTGCAGCTGGAACAGGCAAAATAGTACACATTGATGGCACAATGGACTCTGCAAGATACCAAGCAATTTTGAATGAAAGTGTCTTGTTTTCAGTTCAAAAGTTGGGTTTAGGTCGGGGTTGGAAATTCCAACAGGACAATGTTCTGAAGCATCAAAGCAAATCCAAAAAAGAATAGGTTCATAAAAAGAAATTTCAAGTCTTGGAATGGCCTAGTCAAAGTCCTGATGTCAACGAAAGTGACATTCTGGGATTCAAATGAAAGAAGGCAGTGCATGCAAGAAATCCAGGTAAAAATCGAGCAATTTTCGGAGTTTTGCCAACAAGTATGGGCAAAAATCGGCGCTCACTGCTGCCAGAAATTTATTAAATTTGTAGAAAAAAACTAGTTGACATTGTAACCTCAAAAGGAGCAGTTACCAAATATTAAATGTAAGGGTTCACCTACTTTTTGCACATCTTAATTTTTAATTAATATTTTAAATCCAGCCTGATAAAAAATCTTTGTAAGTGATTGTAATTGTTTTAATAAGGGTTTTTCTTAACGAATATATAGTTTAATTAAGATTTGACAATCTGGAAACAAGTGACAATGTTTTAAAATATTATCTTAGTGGTCCATTTACTTTTCACAGCACTGTATATATACAGAGTTCACCAAAAACTGTATGCACACTTCAGGAAAGGAAAAAAACTTCGGTTTTATTGAATTGCGATACCACTGTTAACTGTAGTATATTTTCTCGACTAAAGGATGTTGTGTATTGCAGAAAACCGACTACATTGGAGGCCCTGAGACAAATAATTGAAAATGCATTTGTATCAATCCCACGCGACCCTGTGGCCAACATTGCCCAAGCAGTAGTTCGTCTATACTTGAAAGCTAAAGGTCACAATTTTGAGTCTCTCTTGTGATTGAGTTTAAAGGTAACTTCTATTAATCCCGTGATGTCTCGTTTGACCATGCAGTATGAAATCCACGAACAGAAAGTCTTTTACATCCCAGAATACAGTTGCCATCAATTTCTTCACTAACTGCTGAACATTGAATTTAGGAGAGTCAGTGAAGATGCGATAAATGTTTCCAGATCATGGAAAACCATTATCTCTGGGTGGTAACGTGGTCCACCTAGGCCTTATTACCATTCCCAAATATGTAAAGAAATGCATAGGCGTTTCTTTTCACATTTATTTTCACAACTAGCCCTGGATTTGAACTCTGCACGCCGACTTCACCAACCGCACCAATACGCTACCTACATATTACCAGATTATTATATACTTGAAAAAGGTCGATTTATGCGAAATCCTTGATGACTGGCAAAAATAAGCGAAGGTATCGTGAATCAACGCTAACTTCGAGAAAAGACGTTAGACTTTGGAACGAAAATCAAAGTTTTAAGTTCTTCATTGTGCTCACCATTACAGCAAATATTGTTGATGTTAAGAAAGTCACTCAACACTAATACATAAAAACACAATTTCACCTCCAAATTTACAGTGAAATGGAGAGATCTCTTAAGTAAAACGACAAGCCGATTACTAATTAAGAAGTCTCTCCAAAAGTCGAGATTGGCGTTGAGCCAATGTCTGTCCTGTGAAACTCTTGCGAAAACATTCGTAGTAGAAAAAGTGAAAAGAAAGTTGATGATGATGTCTCTAAAATCAATCACCATAGCCTCATGTTAGTCACCACCCAAAAGTCGTCGAATCTAGTAAATAGTCATATAATTCATTTGTTAACGTACCAGTTCTCTAGTCGGGCGTCACTATATCTCATCTTTAAGCGTTATGATTGGCCAATTAAGTGACAAACTATTACCAACAGTCATAGGCGGTACAAGGCCCCAATGGTGTTTGTGGGGAGACACCACACCATAGAGCGTAATGTAGTCCCCTGCAAAAATGCCCCTCACCTACGCCGATACCCAGTATTATTTCTAATAGTTGATCCTTGTTGACTTACACAACAAAAAGACATCTTCACGTCGTGATGTCGTATTTAGAGGTACACACAGAAATATTATCATAGATTTATTCATAAATGTTTTCTTGGTAGCTGAAATACTTATGCACCTCTCATTGGCATTAATAAGTGTTCCGTTTACCCAGTTTCACTTACAAGGTTTGAGTCAACCTGTGGTATGGTTTTTAAGCACTTTCCAAAGGTGTCGCACGCTAGGATCGTCCCCCTCCAGGCCGATAACATCAGGAAGTCTCCTTCCTAACAAACCAACCGTGGTAAGATTCGAACCTGTGTGTGTATATATGCACACACACACACACACACACAAATATATATATCATAATGGCTAGTCACTCATATCCGAGTCTACTAGGGCGGTTAGCTAATCCCCATTGCCTTCTGGTCAGTCACATTGTGTTTGTACAACACCCGCAGAGCCCATCTGTGGTTTATACTGCAATTATGCTGAGCGGACTATAGATACAGTTTCTGAGAACGCGTTATATTGCGTGAACAACAGCAAGTCCAAACCATCGGTCACGATGACTTGTGACTTTGTACTAGCACAACCACCGACGGCTCGCAAAGGTTACATCTACCCAATTTCGCTAACAAGACTTGGGTCAACCCATGGTATGATTTTCAAGCGCGTTCCCAACGTGCAATATCAAGAAGTCACCTTCTGACAAATCGTGAAATTCGAACCAGGGTCTAATGGTCAGAAGGCGAACATTATATATATAATCACTAGTGTAGATGTAGTTTAATTTTACTGTTTTTATTGAAACAAATTAAGCTACAGCTGCATTCGTAATTTAGAAACAATAATAAATAGACAAAACGCCAGAAATCTCAAAACTATCTCGCAACAAAATATAGTTAATACTAGTAATTTATGCAACTGTAGAAATAAGAATAGATGTCCATTAAACGGAGCTTGTAAAACAGAAGCTATAATTTATAAAGCAGAAGTAACAGATATTAATGGCCAAAATAAAAATGTACATAGAATACATAGGATGTACGGAAGATACTTTCAAACGGAGATGATACAATCATAGTCATTTAAGCTAGTAAATCTTAGGTACTTTACCAAACTAGCTAACCATATGTGGAACTTAAAAGAAAAAACAAAAGGGATCCGATTGTAAGGTTTAAAATTTTAAAAAAGACAAAGCCTTACAACAATCACAACAATATTTGCAACCTCTGACAGTAGGAAAAATTAGCCATTCTGACATTTCAATCAATTCAGAAATCCAAGGACTTAAGTCCTTGCTTACATATTAGAAAATTTTTGTTAAGCACATATGAGGCTTGATAAAAAATGTATTTAATATATTTACCCCCCACCCCACCAATACATTTACAACACGCTTGCTTTTCTTTCACCTTCTTTACATGTATATAAAACACGCACACACACACACATATATATATATATATATATATATATATATATATATATATATATATATATAAATCATATATACACACACACAAATACGATTTCAATTAGGAATAAATCGTTATTCTCCTTTAGTGATAAGTTTTGTATTGGTGTAACATCTACGTTGTATATTTGTTGAAATAAAATTATATTAAAGAAATTTCCCCTGGTTCTCATGCCTCTTTAATAATACTGATAATAATATTGACAGGCCCAAGCTTATTCTGCTATCTTTAATGAATAAAACACGAAAAGCACATTCTTGACCAATTATGCGTAAAAGGTTACACGCATGACTGTATCATTTCTTTTATATTCAGAAAAAATTTTAAAAAGGGAAATACGCTTAACTGCTGCCAAATTATAAATAAATACAACAAAAAAAAATTAGATACTAGTAAGCATTTGTCGTTTTTAGAAAGAATTAAAAAAAAACAATTAATATCTATATATTTCTAAAACTGTAGTTCCCATATATATATATGTATGTGTGTCTGTGTTCGTGTGCGCGGTCTATTTAATTATTATTAATTTATTTTTAGCCAAGTACATTTCGAAGGGAACAAAATAACTTTCTAAGAATTGTATTTTCAATTAATTCTTTCGTTTCTTCAGAAAGAAAGAGTAATGAGAATTCTAGCGATATATAGATATATAGATCTCACCCACCCCTGAAAAAGTTTTTTTTTTTTTTTTTTTTTTACTTACCTTGTCTTCTGAAGCCAGTCTTTTTAAATAATCTGAGCTGGTAAGATTCGTTCGTGCTTGTCGTTTGGTAGAGTGGATTCTTACCTCAAAAGCTCGTCCAAGAATGGCGGGTGACCTCACTTCCTTTGACCAATTTTCTTTGTTCTATATATATATATATATATATATATATATATATATATATATATATATATATATATATATATATATATATATATATAAATTAAAATGCCTGTGCGCATTATATCGGTAGATAACACATGTATCTTGGCTATAAATACTGATAGATCAAAAGGGTTTTAAATCTCTTCCATAATGCGTGATTGCTGTCGTGAGGTAAAAAGAAACACAATCTTTTTGTGTGCGTGTATGTAGGATTTTAATTCACTTTGGGCATGATAGGGAATTAAATTGTAAAAGTGGATAAATATATTAGTGTTTAAAACAAGCTAAATCCTAAAAACTGTTCTTGCTTTATTCAAATCAGACTTGCGTTGTGGTGTAATTGTTAACAAGCTGCTCTCGCGAACACTTAGTCCTGATTAGTGAGTGTGATCCTCACTGGGTGCCTTATATCTGTGGCCTTGTGTCAAAATTTAGTAATATGTTTATTAAATAACTAACTTAAAGTAAACGTCAGAAGTATTTTTCGTCAACATTCCATCATATTTACTCTTCGCTTGCGATTGCAGGGACGAACGGAGAATGTCTCAAGACAATCGTGTTTTTGTTACATCGCCTGCTTTATACATGAGGTCTGCTTAGTGAATGAGATAGGTATTTCCTCGAGGTCGGAGTTCGAGTGCAGGTAAAATCCAGGATTTCGAATGCTGATTCTTCGCATTTGGAAGATATGTGCAACATAATCTTTTTTACATTTTTTTTGACGAAATGCTTACAAAATCAAGCTTAGATATCAATGCGATTAAGAGATGAAGATCTGACGGCGTTCAAACATGTTAAAAAAATTCTATCGGTTTTTTAATTGTTAGATACGAACAGATTAATTTGTTAAACTGTGTATGTATCGCTACTTTAATAAACTAGGTTTATTATATTTTGTGGACAACATAAATTTGAGCTATAATATTCAGTATAAAGAACATTTTTAAATGACGTATATAAAAGTCAGTTTGCTCTCTACCTCAAATTTTCTGTTACATTCAAATAAGAATTTTGTACTAGTGTATGCCGATATAGCAAGATAAATAATATTTTTTAAAAATTGAGGTAAAAAAGTAATTCTTACCATATTGCAATTTTAAAATTAGTTATTGAATATTTTAATTGCTCAACAACTAATTTTAATTATTCATATTCAGAATGAAATTAATCCTCACGTTTGTAAAAGAAAAAAAAGAAAAAAAGGTGTATATGGGAGGCACTTTGAATACTGGCGTCAGTTCATTCTTTCAGCTTCAGCGGGAATATTTTCCGGCTGCAGATTCTAGGAAATTCTTCGGACGTCCCATCGTGCGTATCTTCTTGAATTTATCGTATTTTCGGAATCTGTCGATGTTAACGTGAAACTATGAAAGTTGGTGTAAATCGGAGCTCTTTCCATATTTTTTGTTCCTTTTCAAAACTCTTTTGAGATGTGATTAAAAGAATTATCGTATGTCGGCTGACGCTTTGTTTTAGTAGAAAACTGTCTATCGGTTGCAAGAGCGCTTATATCACGATCTGGTCCCTTTAATCATTTTTTAACAGTTTAAAACCAGAAAAAAATTCAACTTCTGTGGTTGGCGATCGATACTAAACTGGCCACGAAATACGTTTAATACGTCCCCAGCTTTTTTTTTTTTTTTTTTTTTCGAGGAGGAAGGCAGGAGGCTAGGATGGAGTATTGAGGAGGGTTGTAACGGATGGCTGTTATTTGATACGTGCAAATGGCACGTGGCAATATAAACTCTCTTACCACCTCGCTGCATTAGGGGGTGGCGGTGGCAACAGGTGTTTAAATGTGAAAGAGAAAGAAAGAACGAAAGAAAGAAAGAAAGAAAGAAAGGAAAGAAAGAAAGAAAGAAAGAAAGAAAGAAAGAAAAGAAAGAAAGAAAAGAAAGATAGAAACAAACAAACAAAGGGTGTGCGTTTACATTGTCGAAGCAGACATTGTCAGAAGAGACGAATAAAAGAATGTACTTGGTTAAAAGAAGAGAAATGTAAAACAGGCTTAAAGTTTAGCGTGGGAGCCTTAAATAAAAGATGCGCCCAGGTAGTTTGAAGATTTGGTTTATGGTAACACGTGTTCCTGCATATACACATTTAAACAAAGTAAAAGAACATATAGACGCATACAAACTTGTATTTCTAAGTCCTTACTATTATTAATAGACACACGTATGGAGCTGTGCAGCAGTGAGGTATTGTTTAGGTGAAGGATCACCAGTCCTTAGTTTTCGCTTAATTCGTAATTTTGTATATATGTGTGTGTGTGTGAGAGAGAGTACGTAGCTTCATTATGAAAAAAGCATCTACTTTACCCAATAAATATTTATTTTTCAAGATAGTCTCCTTGCTAATTTCAGTGGTGAACGTTAATTGTTTAAATGGAAGAATATACAATGAAAATCCATGTTAAAACTCAAGGTATGTGTCATGCTACGTATTATTGATGACGTCCTCTTGTGTTGATCCTGAAAGTCGTGGGGACTTCTTCCTACAATGTCATTGACACTGACTACATAGAGGTGTTGAATACAGTGGTTACGCACTGGATTGTCACCGTACATGTTTCAACAAGATTCTGTTAGGAGTGGATGGCTGAGATTTTCACGATATTATCACCTCTAACATTTAGCATTCTAATTCTCCTTATTTGAGTCGCCAGGACTACTACAACTAGCTGCCAATCAGACAACCCTACGATACCAAAAATTTTTTGAAGGTTGTCATCATAAGACATAACGGCTAACATGAATGAGAAACATCTGATCCAGATATGCAAGTTTGCATCGAGGCTGTCCTCAGTATTGTTTCATTCAATCACCCCTTTGTGAATTTCTAGGTTAGACATGTGTGTACTATTTGATATAAATGTGTGTGTGTATGTGTATTCTAATTATTTTTTATTTATATTATCATTTGTTCTCATTTACCTGGCGTACCTTCTTTCTCTCTCTACACACACACACACACATATATATATATATATATATACACACACACACACACACACACACACACACACAGAGGGTGCGATGGATAAATTGTCGTCTAAATTACGCAAAAATGAAAGTAAAATGACATCTCATTTTAACAAATATTACACAAAAATATCTTGAAATACCAAAGAGTAAATTTATTCAATAAAATCGCCATTGGCTTCAACTAGGGACTCCATATGACTTCGAAATCTCCTGCATCTCTTCTGGGCGGTTTCCTTGTTTAAGTTGGTGAATGCTGCCATAATCCTTGCCTGCGTCCACACAAGGGGGTTGCAGTCTGGGGAGTAAGGTGACCAGATGTAAGGGGTGAAGTAGTCGCAGAAATTGTCTGACAAGTGCCCAACTGATTCTACTATAATGTGCAGTCGACAAGATAAAAAAAAATTAACAAAGCGCATTTGCAAAATTAAAATATAAAATGGCGACAATTTCCTCGTCGAATTCTCTATGCGCGCGCGCGTGTGTTTGCGTTACTAATTTGTCTAATCTCTCTTTTTTTTTTGTATGTGAATGTGTGTCCATATGTTATATGTAATTCTTTTGTTCGTTTTCTATGAGCTTGTGTACCGATAGTTATTTGGATAGGTTCACCAACACTCGTGTGTTTATATCGAAGGCTATCGAAGGTAAAGAGAAAAGTTAGGTAATGTACAAACGAGGTTCTAGAAACAGCTGGCGATAGTGTCAATGTAGGGCTGGGCCCAGACTTCTCGAAGAGGCGGGGAGGCAGTGGGGGTCAGAATCAGAAGAGCATTTGGTATATTTTCACTAAAGACGTTGATCGAAGTTTGAGTAACATTACATGAACTGGATAACAATGACAGTTTGATGATGATGATGATAATAATAATAATAATAATAATAATAATAATAATAATAATAATAATAATAATAATAATAATAATTATTATTATTATTAATGGCTAAAATATATTCGATTTATAAATAGCCGGACTGGATTATATCTTTACTGTAGAGATGACGAAACGTGTTTTCAGCACGAAATCGTAGAATTAAGTTCGAATGCCAAGAGAAGAAAGTGGTTTATGTTAGTTTCGTTCTGATGATTTTAGAAAGTGTATAAAATGAATCTATTTCTCTCTTCTCTTTGTGTCATTAACAGATATATTGACAGAACACCTCGTCATTGTAGTATCAGATGATCGATTAAATAAAAAAAGAGGTTGAATAAGCATTTGTGCCAACCCTACTCCTTACATGCCAAGCCGATAGCTACAAAAAGCTGTTACTACATTTTTTGTCTAACACACATACAGACGTATAACCATCCACGGTGCCATAGGGAGGAGGTGGGGCTAAAGGGTTTCAGCCCACCAAGGTGAAGCTAAGAATTGAACAGAAAACTAAATCCATCCTATTGTCCCCAATTTATGGCAAGGCTATTAAATTGAGTAGTATCATTTGTCTACTATTATTACTGACATAAAATTTTCAAAATAAATCAGAAAACTTTAGGAAATATACACACATATGTAATGAAAATCTATGTCTCATTCCAGAAAATAACTACGAACGAACAGAAAAAAAAAAAAATAATAATAATAAATGTGGCGCACGAGGGCATTAACAATTCCAGTTGTAGTTGGAGCCCTCGGATTGATTGAAAAAAGTTTTCATAGATTCATTGAAGGAAACCCTGGTAGCCCATGCCTTAAAGAAATACAAAAAATTGTACTCATAAGTAGAGCCCACACCTTATGAAGGGCTTTATCTATTATATTTTTTTAAACTGCTCAGTGAAAAATGTCATGACACCATTCCTGACCTTAGGTCTCTGGTCGGGATCCGGAAAGAAATGAGTATACACCAGAAACCAAAGGAAATAAAATGCTAATGCTAATGCTAATAATAATAATAATATTTGTATTTAAAATCAAAACAATAAAATGGTTGCTGTACGAGTGGGATAATATATCTAAAAAATGTTAATATGTATGTATGCTTAAATAATGAATCATGGTACTTTTTCCCTAAGCTGGTGTTTCTTGTGACTAAAGAAGGAGGAAAATGAGTGACATTTAAAAACACCAGCTTCAGGGAAAAGTACTATGATTCATTATTTAAGGATACACGCAAATACACACATTACTTTCTTTCGTTTTTGGATCTGATGAAACCTTGAAAGGTGAAACGTGTAATCAAATCTAGTTTCAAAGAAACGTTTCCCATTTGTCACATTTCTTAAAAACTTTGTCCGGATTCTATATCCTATTTTAAACACTATGTATGTATACTAATAATAAAATCTGTCGAAATATTTCTCAAAATCAGAAATTTATTTCATAAAGTTAATCTTTTCTGCATATGCATAACAATTTAGCATATTTTATTAAGAAGAGACACGGTTAACTCGATATTAGTATTTGTTTAGTAAATGTCTTGTGAAATCTATTTTCAAGTTCACAAGTATGCAATTTTTAATTTGCGTCTAACTCACTCCAAGATTAACTTATCAATGTCCTCTAGCGACGTGATCATCTTTCATTCTGTCAGAGCAATCTTTGTTAGTCCCTTGCTACAGTAAAACAAAAAAATAATCATTGTATCTTTTTTCATTTACTATATGTTTGTTGAAAGGAATGATTTGTTTAATTATTTTAAAAGAACTATAAAAGACATAATCGATTTTTGTAAAGCAGTCCTCCAATTTATTTGCTCAACTTTCTACCTGTGACTCCTTGAAACCCCAACTTAAAGAATGATGTTTTTTCTAGATAAATAATTAAAGGATTCCTATCTGAATCTTGTTATTATTGTTCTATAAAACAATGTTAGAGATGGATAAAATTCCGAAAGATATTTATATACAATTTATTTTTTTAAATGTATAAGATGAATTCGATTAATATCCTGTTTATTCCTGTTTATCACAAAGCCCACATACTGATCAGCACACGTCGGTTTGTATTATGAAGAAAAATGAAAAAGGCCGGATCGCAAACGTTGTTCGAAAAGATAAACTAAAATGATTGTTTTTAACTAAGGGCCATCAGCGAAAGTTTGTTTATTGAAGCTGAGTACAGTTACTTGAGTTAAACTACCTTATTCAGACATTCAAGGGAAATATGTGATCATTTTATTTCAGATTAAATCTAGCGGCTTTCCTTGGAAACGTAGCGGTGACTGATACGTTATTGTAATTAACAGTAGGCAGCAGTTCTCTCGTGACGATTCTCCTCCGGCAGAATTAGTTCTCTTCTCACCTCTGAGAAAAATACCAGCCGAATATATCAATTTCACCAAGCCTTTTGCTTTGCGGAACCTGGTCAAGGATTTCTTATCATTTGTTTTCCGCCTCCTTTAAATGATATAGCACGGCTTTCCAATAAGACAAAAAAAAAATAAAAAATACAATAATGACTCTTCAACTTTTTCTTTTTCGGAAAGACTGAAAAAAAACAAAAAACAAACATTTTCTGAATAAAAATCTAAGCGGCAAATATCCTTTGAACCACCAAGCCTCGACATAATAAAACTACCCTCGTAACTTGAAAAGCCACACACAGCACATAGTCACCGCGAATAAAAGTTTTCACTTTTATCTAAATTTTCACAGCTGGATTTTTGAAAATTTCACAGAGTTTTGAAATTAGCATTGTACGTTTTTCAAGCGGCTAGAAAATATTTTTGGAAAGTTAAGAGTGAGATTAAAACTAAAATTCTATTTCTTTGACGGCGAAAATGTACATTGGCGTGCAAAACTTCTGGGAAACTTTAGTAAATTAATTACTTTTGTTAATTTTACTCCTAAATCAAGATAATAATTTTACTCCTAAATCTGCGTTTCTCAGTACATAATTAAGGGTCATAAAACGAGTTACTGAATTTTCGTTAATGCTGTATCGTGGATGACAAATATCTTAAGCAAAGGGATGCTGAAAAAAGGCCGTACAAATATACTGGGCCATCAGCGAAAATTTCACCTTTCATTTCCTTTCTTAATTTAAAAAGGGAAATTTAAATTATTTGCAAACGGTCATCTTTATTATTACAGAAAATACAAAACATCAAAGTATGGAATTAATAATTAGTGTTGCTGCCTTTGGCTCGAATAACTGTCTCAATTTGATGTGGCATTAAATCGAACAAGGTCGAGATATTCTCATTGGTATTTTTTCCCATTCTTCTTGACTGTAATCTCAAAGCTCTTGCATACTGATTCTTTGTTCCCACTACAATGTTTCAATTATTTTGAGACCAGAAATTTGTGCTGGCCAGTCTTCCAAAAGTTGACCATCTTCATCCGCAAGAAACCTTTTTGTTGCACGCGATGTATGGCAAGGAGCGCCGTCATGTTGAACAAATTCTCCATTTTCGTAGTCTGGTCGAAGATTAGACGGAATTAGCGTCTTTGTAGTGTGTATCTTGTATTGTTTCTTTCTCGCATTGGTCTTCTTATATATTCTCTTGCTTTAGAATGTAATTCTATTTTGCATTCGTCATTAAAAATTACTTTTTACCACTTTCCAGCATCCCATGTTAGATGTTCTTTTGAACATTTTAATCTTCTATTCCGATGTTTTTTTTTTAAATGTTAATTTTCTTTTGCTGCTGACACCCTTTCAAGTTGTTTTTCTTAATACTCTGCGTATTGTATTAATTGAAACTTCACTGTTGATGGCCACATTCACTCCTCACTTACTAGGCTCTTAATTTTTGTTTGTCTACCGAGATTCTCAAAATCTTTCTTTCATCTCTATTGTCTAATTTTTGTTGTCTTCCGGTTTTCTTTGTACTTAAAACATTTCCAGGAGTAGTAAATGCCTTTTGGATGGTTTGAACACGGTTTTTGGAAATTCACAGCATCTCGTTGTGTCATCTTCCCCTTCAAATTCACAACTTTCATCTTTGTTTCAGCAAGAATTTTAGCCGTGAATTTAGTTTATAAAAGCAAACTAATATTCAGCTACAATGACCTGTCAAAGCACCTTACATTCCTATATCATATACATTTCGTAATACAGTCTTCTGTGGTAAAAGATATTTTATTTAATGTGGTCTTTAATTTTTTATAATAATAGCTTCTAAAGTTTTTAGCCTTTCCCTGCATTGAACACTGTATAGTATGCACTAATATTTGCCTGATATTGCTAGTTGTCTTTTGATTGCTCTTGATGTGCTGACCGAAATGCAAATGAACTTCATTGATTTTCATCAGGTAACAAATCAAAGTACGAGAGAGCGTGGTGCATTTGTGCCCGATGTATGAATTTAATGCTGTTTTTGATTATTAATATTGGAGATGCAATCTCCCAGAAGGCATGAGAAATTAAAAAGAGCATTAATTTTATAGTTTTTTAGGTCCTTTTAAACATTTTATAGTAAATTATAAATCTAAGGTGTTTGTTAGGATCGTTAAATGATTTGTATCAGCGAATTATATCTTTAATCACATTTTCATCCTGTTCCTTATCAGAGTGCATTTGGTTACAATAGAATGAGTTGTGTATACACAACTATTTCAAACTTACACTTATGTTAATAAGATATGAAGAATTCTTACTTAGAAATTTGCATCTTATCGGAACTTTATCATCTGAGATTTTTCATGGCTGTTTTTCAACTTTAAGCATCTTAAAGCAGTGTATCTCCTGTTACATGGCACCTACAAAATTGCAATTTCTTTTTTCCATCCTCAAAGTCTAGAGACTCTACTGATAGAAGCATGCTGCTAAACAATCTAAACTTCTTAATAAAATAAAGATGTATAATCTTTTCATGTAGTTGTCCCAAAACTTTTGCACCCCAGTGTATACCGATACTATAAAGCACTTAGCTACTAAAGATATCTAAATACGTGAAACACTATAAGGCAGCACTTACACTCTTCAAAAACTCAAAGATAGAATGCTTGAGTCATGTCATCCTACATTTAATATCCGACTTTCGGTTAAAAAACTACTTAATGTTCCTGCTTAATTAGATTGAATACTTTGCTAGTCCAAAATGTCTAAAAGTTATCAATACATCTTAGTGCGTGTTCATATAGAATATATGATGTCCTCACAGTAATATTCAACTTAGTTCGAACTTGACTCTCCTTAAGATGGGGGCGGATTTACAGAGTATGTAAAATATATATGTATGAGTTTAAAAAAGCAATAATGCTGCTTATATATTTATAGTGTATTTGTGATAAATTAATTAAGCGAAAATAATTGCTGAAAATGGTTTAGAAAAGTTGACTTCAGTTAACAGATGTGGCACGAACAAGATGTCCTGTTAAATTCATTAATGACTTACTTTTGTCTGAAATTGATAGAAATAGCGTTGTTACTGTTGAAGAATTTTAAAGAAACTGAATACATGACATTCACCGATTCAACATCAACTGCAATAACTTAGAAATGGATTGACAGAAGCCATCCATAAAGCAAGAATAGACATTTGCATTTCTCTAAACTCTCATCATGATGAAAGTCAATGCTTTGAAAATAAAACTGATATTAATCCACAAAAGTTAGTCAAATTTTCAGGGTATATATATATATATATATATATATATATATATATATATATATATATATATATATATATATATATATATATATGGGTAAATCTAGAGTTTCGGAAACGGACCCGTCTGCAATCCCTCCATTTACTCGTCAGGAAATACGATATTCACACACACTGATTAAGAACTTGTTTGAGTCAAGTTTTATTTTACGAACAAAGGGTAATAAAAATGTTTATTTATAAATAAATATAAAATATATAGGCCACAGAAACATATATTTAGCACAATATCACATATACCTGAATAAATTATTGTTTTACATTTTAATATAGTCTCCTGGATATTATATAACATTCATTGATTTTGGATAAATTTTTCTACTGTTTAGAATTCTTTGTTGATTCATTTTTATCTTCATCTTATTTTTTTCAATTTCTTTTTTGATTGTGTCTTGGACACTCTTTAACTTTTTCCAACGCTGTATTAGTCAATTATTTTACAATATCATGTGTTTTTTAAGGTTTTATCTTTCATAAAACCCAGCAGCCTTTATATACATGAAACTAAAAAAGAAATATATATAACTACTATTAAATATATATTTACAATAGGATAAACAATCTCGTGTTGTAAAATAAAACTTCATATTACCAAATAGGACAATGTAATTATTTATAATAAAACAGATATATGCGTGATTTACTAAGCATAACTTAGATATGACACAAGGTCTCAAGTATGGAGCACTCAGTCCCAATTGATCTAGTGAAATAACCATTCCACCACGTCAAAATGTCTAAAGAAAATAGCTATTTACTAAGCGTAGCTTAGATGTGGCACAATGCCGAAGTATGGAGCTCTCAGTGAAAATCGATCTCGCTACTCAGCCGTAATTTATATAGCGAGACAAACTTGCTAGCTATTACATTACACCGAAGTACCCAAAGAAAATATATCTACTTAAATTCACTTGATATATTTATTACATACCAAAAGTTTTACCAACATTGGTTGGTTATACTATTTTTATTGTGAAAATATTGACTTGCATAATAAAATCTGACAGAATGTAGAGCCTGCTATAGTGTCCACTCTAACTTGAATCCACCCGAATACTGTAACTTGAAATTAGCTTTCCTTTAATAAAACCTGCAATTTCAAATCATGTTAACCGTAGCAGCCTACTTTACAAAATAGCAACAGATGTTCATTTATGGCATGAGTTTTTTTTTTATCCGCTCCCCTTTTAGTAAGAAATCAATAAAGGTTGACAACAGCTGACGTCTCGATAAGTTCTATTACTAAAGACGATATTTCTTTATACAACCCGTCTTTCTACACACAAAGTCTTGGTGTTCCTCAAATCCACAAAACACAATGGAAGCTAGCATATTATTTCACTGTTTCTTGTCTTAATAAGTTAATCTTCTGTGTTTATAGGGGTCTGGGACAGCTATCTTTTACTATATTGTAATCGTTTCAATGTCAGACTTAGGTTTGTTTCTACCTACCCACATATATGCATACATACATATATGCATACATACATGCATACATACATATGGTATAGGTAATGCTTTCTACTCTACCCAATACTGCTATTAGCTATGCACAGATAATAAATAATTCTATCTATATGGAATATTTCGCTATTCATTGACAACATATTTTCAACTATTTTGGATTATACTTGTTAATACCAGTATTTAGCCGGCAACAACTTTATCCTGTGTTTTTTAAATTTTCAAAATCCGAACATTATATTATGTAAGAACTCAAGCAGAAAATGGTTGAAGAATATTCATTCTTGACAATAGTAATGATATTTTTATCAAGAACTTATAATCCAGGTTTGTCGTTGAAATAGTTGTGTATACACAACTCATTCTATCGTAACCAGATGTACTCTAATAATAAACAGGATGAAAAGCTAATTAAAAATATAATTCGCAGATACAAATCACGTAACGATCCTAAAAATTACCTGAGCAAAAGGACCTAAATGAGCAAAAGGACCTAAATTTCCCCCCTATAAAAATAATCTTCTTTTTAATTTTTCCTGCCTTCTAGGAGATTGCATATTCAATATTATTAATCACAAAAAAACAGCATTAAATTCATACATCGGGCACAAATGCACCACACCCTCTTGTACGTTGATTTGTTACCTGATGAAAAATCAATGCAATTCGTTTGTATATCGACTAGCACATCACGAACAACCAAAGCACAATTATCAATATCAGACAAATATTAGTGGATGTTATACAGTTCCCAATGCAAGTACAGACTCAAGACCTTAGAAGATATTATTATAAAAAAAAAACAAAAAAAAACACAATAAATAAAATATCTTTCACCATAGGAGACGGTATTATGAAGTGTATATGATATATTTAATAATACCAGCATATATATATATATATATATATATATATATATATATATATATATATATATATATATATATATATATATATATATGTGTGTGTGTGTGTGTGTGTATTAGCCGTTACACATTAGGTTACGGTGGACTATTGAAATAGAATAATAGGATATAGACAACAGAATCTTGCCTACCACACAGACACCAGATTAGTTCTTGAAAATGACCAAGAGGGTCGAAAGTACTTGAACAAAACAACGGCACAAACATGAAACTCAGTCAGTTCTTTCACAATTTTAATCCCAATACGCAATATATTATTGGAAAATTGGACAAAAATGCAATAAGAATGTAGCAGACATATTTTGTTGGTTCTATTTAATTAAACTTGTTTGCATGAAAAATAAGGTATATTTGGGTAGCATATCTACCCAAATATACCTTATCTCTCTGTCTCTATCTCTGTCTCTCTGTATATATATATATATATATATATATATATATATATATATATATATATATATATATATATATATATCGTCAATAAATCAATAAAAGTTCAAGCGACATCTCTCGAACGACTTCAAAGTTTTTCGGAACATAAGTCGATTGTACTTTTATTGATTTACTGAATACACACACGCACACGCACACACATACACATATATATATATATATGAATTAATAATTATCGCAATCGAATTAAGTCGACTCCCCATGAAAGATTATTACCTGTAGAACAACATTTCCACCTACAAAAACACGATTTTAAAACCCATGCCAAATTCACTATAATTGAGAAAATAGAAAACTTCAAAGTAGATAACATTAGAAAGATTTTAGAGTGCCATAAGTGGATACGTCGTTTAAAAACGCTCTATCCAGATTGGCTTAATCACAAATTTAACAATATAGATAGTACTAATATATAACTCTACAAATCAGGACCTACCCACATTTCTCACCCACACGACAGACATGCTTGCGGAGGTGTTGAGGCTTCACACTAACACACCCCCACTCGAATATACGCATTTACACACATCATACTCACTCAGTCCCTAATAAGCCAAATGATAACACACACCCATAGTAATATACACACTTACATACATCATACTCATTCCCTAAGAACCAAATAACACATACACTTAACAGAGACACATCCCCTTTCCAGGAACCAATAAAAATGTCAAAATGACCAAGGGAATTCAGAGCAGCATGAATCCATCCAGCTCTTATCTTAAATAACAACTTAAAAGAGACTGTTTGACCATCACAAGTACTGACCAAAATTCACGCTAAAAAATAAAAACAAAACAAAATGAAAACTACAGGGAAAAGTTAATTTTCTTCATCAAGTTATTCATTTCTGTAGTTCGCTGCTACTAGCAAGCAGAATTTTTTCACCTGATGATGGCCATGTTGGCCGAAACTCGTTGAATAATCTAACTGAAATAATAACAACGAAAGAATATTAATATACAACCCAGTGTGTCTGAAGATTTTAATTTTTAATATTTTTTATTGTTCAAAACATATATATATATATATATATATATATATATATATATATATATATATATATATATATATGTAAAATGAGAACAAATGGAGTATAATTCCACTGTACGTGACATTTAGTCTAAAAGAGGGCGTAATACAAAGTAGAGCTAAATATTATTTATTTTAGGATGTTAAAAATTGCTACTCTTGTTTATCTAAGTACTATTTCTATAACAGAGAATCCGACTGTTGAAAAATGTTATATTGGTACTTCTAAGAATTCTTTTAAGACTAGGTGGTATCAACGTATCTTATCTTTCACCAACAGTACTTATAAAAATAATACATCTCTTTCTAAATATTTTTGGAATTCAAAAGAAGCTAATAAAACTCCTGCAGTAAAATGGAAAGTTTAAAAAAAAAAGCTAGACATGTAGATCCTTTAAGTGAACCCTGTTTCCTATGCTTACATGGTGTAAGCGTTCTGGGATTGCAACGGAAATATTTGTCGCAGATTACTTCCACAACGCAGAGAACAAATCACTGTAAGTTCAGACTCGAATATCGGGAGCAGAAAGAAATGCCGAAATCTCGATTTCGACCTTGCTAACCGAGCGCTCCTCTGTGGCCAAATCGGTTAAGGCACGTCAAGCTAAGTGACGGTTCCGTATAGGATACAGGTTCGAATCCTGTCAGAGGACGAATTTTTTCTGTGAAAATTTCTCGGACATTCAGGCCGGTAAATGTTGTTTAATACTGTTTATTATAAACAGAGCATTTACTTAAATATTTATATCTATAAAAAGAATGTATAAACATAAAAATGTCTTTAAAAATAATTGTCGGACTTTGTCCATTTCATTTTTTTTTTATTTATATATATATATATAATATATATATATATATATATATATATATATATATATATATATATATAATCAAAAATAGAGAGGGGGGCAAGAATTCATCTAAACATGTTTTATTAAATAACACCGACAATGTCTGTCTATTAAACTTTATTTTCATTTCAATTTCCGACTGAGGTGTTTTTAATCGGGATTACAATTACTGTCCAAAGTTCTTTTTTGTTACAATCGAATACTTTCTACAGTCACTATTTTATTTTCTAGGGAATTTTGAGTGATCAGCATGGTAAGCAAGTTGTATATGACTAAATTCCGCCGTTTTTTGATTGCTGGAATTAAAATTTAAATCAGTTAAAGGTGACGTCATCTGCAACGGCCAAATGGTAAGTATGTATTGAGCATTTATTTATACATGCACTTTTTATACACGCTTCAATATACGATATTCTATGGATAAAATTATTTTATTCAATGTTTGTTGTTTCTTTTGTTTTATAATGATTTCTATAATTTTGAGTCTTTCTTTGCAATGAGTCCTATATGATATTTGGTGTTATTTATTATGTTAATATTATTTTGGTTGTTTTTCATATGTTGATCTTTATGTGCAAGAATTGCACTAAATTTTAACAAATGACACATCAACCTACGAGAGAATGTAGTACATGTGTGGCCAATATAAGAATTTAATGTTGTTTGTTGATCATTAATATCAGAGATATGAAATGTCATCAGCAAAATTATTTTTACATAGCTTGGAATTTTGAAGTGCTAAATAATTTCTAACAATTTTAACTGTTATATACCGGCAAAATATATATTTTAATGAACTTAATCTCATTTATAATTAGGGTACATCTGGTTAGAATAAAATAATCTAATGGTATTTTTATTTTTGTTTATATCAAGATGATTGCTTGTTATTTTTTCTAAATTTCTTTAAAGCCAATCTTATGTTTTCATCAACAACATGGTTTGGGAAATTATTGTTGATAAGTGTTTGGTTTCTGTTGCTTAATCCCTTGTAAAATAATGTCTCCGTAGAGGAAATCATTTTTGCATAGTCAATCATGTTTTTATAACACCTAGTGACAGGAAAGAGAGCTAGGGAAATAAGATTTATTCTTCCCATTTGTATTTCCCCCATTATGGGCATTAATATAATCTGTGATATCATAACACCGTATTTCACGGACGGAACGAAATGGCTGAAAGGAAAAGGAATGACAAACATTCTTTGTTTTCAGAGAGAATTTTATAATACTAAGACATACACAACACCATATATATACATATATACAAGTGTTCTACGCAAAGAATATATCACATATATCTACATAGAAAAGAAGGAGTGTAAGGTGAAAAAAAAAAAAAAAGAAAGTTCTTACATATAATATGGAGATACTCCCATGTCTAGAGAAGCTATGTTTAAGACTAGCTTCAAACAGGTCAGATTCATCTATGTCCCAGGTGAGGGCATATTCTATGAACTAGGAACAGTGAGTCTTGGGTTTTATTATTTTATTATCCTGGATAAAATGATAAATAATTCAAAAAACTATTTATAAAAGCAGATAATGCTTTTATAAATAGTTTTTTGAATTATTTATCATTTTTTAAAAATCTTTTTCAAGTTTTTTTTGGAAATTATTGTTGAATTTTCTTATTTCAAATTATTGATTATGTTTGTTAAGTCATTTTCAAAAGCAATGAAATCGTTTGTTTGTAATGGATATTTCATTGGTGAAAATCCAAATTTGTTAATATTAGGTTGGTGCAAAAATAATGTCGTTTTCTCACATATGTTACTATGTGAGAAAACGACATTATTTTTGCACCATCCTAATATTATTCTTATTATCGGTGTTGACGTGGTTGGCACTATTGTCATTGTTCTTTGTTGAGGAAATAGAATACCTTCCATCTAATCGTTATTAACATCTTCTAGAACGTCAAGGAAAAGGATTCTACTTTTAATGTTGAGTTCATAAGTGAATTGAGTTTCTCTCAAAGGTTTCTTCAATTTTTTTAATTCATCTATATTTTCCGTTAATATGAAAATGTCGTTAATACATCGGGCATATATTTAGAGTTTATTGACAGCTTTCTATATGGATCATGTAGAGATTAAATAAAGTGGGTCTCAGAGGTGAACCCATAGCTATGGCATCAGTCTATGTGTAAATGTTACCATAATGATTGTAAAATGGTACCTGTGTTGTGCAAGATAGAAGTTTACGTAAAATGTTTGACTCTTATTACGTGGTGGGAGAGTGGGGTCATTATATAAATTTTGTATTACTATTTCTATGGTTTCTTTGACAGACTTTCAACGTCTAACAAGGCCATTGTTAGGTTTATTAGAAGGCAATATGTTAAAGAATTCTTTGGTGGAACCAACACTGTATTTATTTGTTAAGTATGGCTGGAGTAGTTTGTTTAAAGTTTTAGATAAGTCATATACAGGAATAGGAATTTCAGAAATTGTGGGGGGTATTGCGGAGTGTTAGGTTTAAGGATCTTCACGTTTCCGTATAAATAACCAGCGTGATACTCACCCACAATTTTGTTAAGTTTTATTGACCCTATTTTCCACGTTATTAGTTTGTTATTATTTGTGCCTTAAGAAGGTTGCTGGCATTATTATTTCATTTTCTAAATTTGGCTGGATTATTGAAGATGGAACCAAGTTATTTTTATTATAGTCAGTCCTATTTAAATTAAGAAAGAATATGATACCTGTCACTTCTCAATTATATTATTTATAATTTTTATGTTCATTATAAGCATTCTTTAATTCTTTGTTTAAAAGTCGGTTCCCTTTTTTATGGATATTAAACAATTAATTAGTTTATTAATAATTTTAACACACACACACACATGCGTGCGCGCGCACGCACAAACACACATACATATATATGTATATATATACTAGCATTTTTCTTCTCTTTCGTCCTACCTTTCCTCTTTCATATCCTCTTCTTCCTTTTCCTCTCCCTTGCTTTTCCCAATTGCTTTCCGCTTTCTATTATTAAGTAAGTGTCTCGGATTTTAGCTCAGAAGGGCAGGGGATCTACCAGATTCTATGAAGAAAAACGTAACTCTCACACAGACAAACAAGCAGAATAAGAGATTTTAATAAAGCCGACGCGGAAATCTTTTGTTAGAAAAACAGATAAGACAGTGAACCAATGTCCAGAGAATGCATTAACGCAAAATGTATTCATTTACCTAAGGAACTGAAATTAATTTATTTACTTTCATAAAAAACCATTTCATTTTAAACCACCCATGAAACATTATACACTGCTTACTTCAGTGGTAAAAAGTTTTTTTAATAATTATAGTTTTATAAATTTCGCTTCTGTGATGATGAGGGAGGTTTTCGGAATGGTGAGGAATGAGAAGATCCACAATTCTTTTCACCTAATAGAATTTTGATTACCAATAAGCATGTTCTAGAAATTAGCTTCATGATTTCTATTGTGAAATTATATAATGGACAACATGCATAAACATACACATTGAGACACAGAGTTATATATATATATATATATATATATATATATATATATATATATATATATATATATATTAGTTATATATATATATATATATATATATATATATATATATATTAGTTATATATATATATATATATATATATATATATATATATATATATATATATATATATATATATATTTCGATTATAAGTGCAATTTAATTTATAATTACATGAATCATTCATACAAAAAACAAATATAGAGGTTAATGATTTAAATGGCGAGAATACATCTTCGGAAACCATTTCAATAAGATACACTAACCCCGAACCTGTATATGAATGATATGATCCCTGTTTATAAATTCCAGTTGCATAAGGTCTTTTTAATTTTTACAAGCTTTTACAAGTAAAAAACAAGAACAAATCTATTTCCATACCTGAGGATGTCTGTAGGAACAGACGAAATCTTTACGCCTGAAGAAATGACATTATCTGCTTTCAAAATATGACTTTTTGAGATATCAAGCAGTGTCGGTGTATCTGCCTCTTTGATTGTTCACACTTAATCTGCTCTTGGCATTTAACTTGGTATAAAAATTATTTGCCTTTACGAATATTTATTTTTCTATTATTCAAACTGGATTTTATGATTGCTCGATTTTGACACTTAATAAAACTTATTCATGTCACAAACAAATAACAACTCTGACGTTCTACTAATGACATGGCTTTGCCGTTGGACAATGGAGCACGTAGGCCCTCAGAGATGTCAAAACCTTGACACGCGTTTTTGCAGAAGAAATTCACTTTAAACTAAAGCAAGTAACCTTTCTATTAAACGGTCAGTCATGTACTAATAAAAACCATGATAAGACCCAAAATATAGTCTGTAAAATATTAAAAATCAAAGACTAAAATTTCACACCTGTAGCATCGATTTATCAAATAATTTTCACAAACATAGCAATAGTTTTTGTTTATCTTATTTTGCCAGACTTAATTTTGCTTCAAATTATCATAATCAATGGAAACATCGATTTTATTCCGATTAGGGGTTACTGTCTCGCTCTACACGTCAATGCTCGTGATATTTATCATTTATCTTATTCCACATTGAAACAGGCAGACCGCTTAAAAAAATCTAGCAGTCTCTTTTTAACAAAACAAGAATGCATGTCCATCTATATAATGAACCGCAGAAAGTGATGAAATATTTTTTTTATCAGGGTGGCAGGCAAAGAATGAAAGAATTGAGAAGAAAATTTCATGGCGACTTTTCTGAGCTATTAAAAATCTATAAATTTCATTTCACCGATCTTAAACGACCATATTTCGCTTCATGATTTTTTTTCACTATTCTTTTTGTCTCAGACTTTTCAAAGTCCTTTAGTGTCACAAGTGAAAATGTCTTGGAAATGATTATGTGTATATCACGGAGAAATTATTTATTTTTATAACCATAGAAAAATTATAAGTTGTTATAAATTTCTACTAGAGAACTTGTGGATATATATAGAGGTTTACAAATTATTAGAACTGGATTCGTTACTCACTGACTTTTAATGAGTATGTCAGGACTTGCTTCGGATTTTGTAGCATCCCGATGCCAAACTAGCAGTGCACAATCAATTCTGTTTCAGAACAGTCTTAAAATGTTCTACTCTCTGTCAGTATTTCATATCAGGTTCAGGAATTTTTAAAGTTACAATTTGAACACTTGAAAATAATTTGTCCAAAGCGAAACTATCGATCCCTATACCGCATTGATGCATGAACTTTTGATAATATATATATCGTAATAAGACATTTGCAATCGGCCCAACATATAAAAGAAGAATTTCAGTAAACTAATTTTAGTCATGTTTAACTACAAGAAAGAGAATTTATTTATTTATTTGGTCAACTATTAAATGAATTTCAAGTTATAGACAATACAGAACATGTTTCCTGAGTTCACATGTATTCGCAATAAACGAAGAAATTGATTTAACTAACTTCATTTAAGAAGATCACTTTTTATTGTATTATGATAGCTGTCATATAACCATGAATTTTTAATTCTCAAAATTTGTGCATTTTTGTTTATTGGTCCTAACGTTGAAAGAAGGAAATAATCAACATTTTTTGGTGTATGGTGCATTTTATTTTAAGAAATCTGAATCAAACAATGATGTACTGTTTATGGACAAGTTGCTATGAATGATTGAATGTGTCAAAAGAGATTTGTGAAGTTTAATGTTGGATATTTCTTGTACGGATCTTAAATCGTCATCAAATCAAATGACCAACATACTCAATACATCCATCTCAGTCGCCGAAAATCATTTGCATCTTTTTGGTTATGATAGTCAATTTGTTGTGTGACATCATATAAGCAAAAGAAAAATATTGGATCAGAACGAAAGCGTAACGAAAATATTCCATTTTTAAAATAAATTATAACTGGTACTGAAAAATTGATATTTTACAAACTAAATGAATCCGTACTCGTCATATCATTCAGTGATAATGATGATTTGTATATGGTGAAATTGAAAGGGAATTAGTCAGCACCACTTAGAGAATCAAACAATTGATATAAACAAATTATTGATCCAATTTGATCAAGTAAAGACAGCAAACGGTATTAGAAAAAGTATAATATTCTATCTAGATAACACTAGATTGTATGTTGTTTTTTTTTTGATGATCAGGTAAAAGTTGTTACGATTTAGTTGAGAAGTCTGCAATCATCTACCGTATTCAGTAAACATTGAAATTTTGGATTGCCATTTATCCTGTTTTTATACAGAATTCTTTTAGTAAAAAAACGACATTCAATTGCTTAGAGGACTTTCTTGCTGAAAAAAATAAAAGGATGGAATATATAAGACTATCAAACATTTAGAAACAGTTTTAAAAAATTCATATGCCAAGTATAAATTTCAAAATTTTAAATATTATGGATTACTTGTAATTGCAGACATGAGTCCCAGTATAAATAGTTATAAATGATTATTGACTGATTTTATCACTGTGATATTTTTGCATTATATAAAGTATTAAGAATATAGTAATTAGGGTTTGCATATTGAAGGAGAGAGTTATAATTGATAATGTTCTGACTTCGAATCCGCGGTTATATCCCTTTAACCCTCTCTTTGTCTTTCTTTTTATCTCATAAAATTTGCGCGAGCAATTCCGAAAATGCAGCCCAGAGGGAAAAAAAAAGTTGATAAACTACTGCCTTAGGGTATGGCACAGAATTAAAAAAAAAACTTTAAACATAAATTTACGTTAAAAGAAAAAGAAAGGACGTAAATGTGTTGGAATGAATAGAAATTTTATTTTATTAGAAATGTATAGAAAAATTCAGATATTTTTGCATTATATAAAGTATTAAGAATATAGTAATTAGGGTCTGCATATTGAAGGAGAGAGTTATAATTGATAATGTTCTGACTTCGAATCCGCGGTTATATCCCTTTAACCCTCTCTTTGTCTTTCTTTTTATCTCATAAAATTTGCGCGAGCAATTCCGAAAATGCAGCCCAGAGGGAAAAAAAAGTTGATAAACTACTGCCTTAGGGTATGGCACAGAATTAAAAAAAAAACTTTAAACATAAATTTACGTTAAAAGAAAAAGAAAGGACGTAAATGTGTTGGAATGAATAGAAATTTTATTTTATTAGAAATGTATAGAAAAATTCAGAGTTAGTCTATGTACCAACTTTCACGTTTGGTTGTGAGAAAGGATGGGAAAGAGGAAAAGTGTAATTTTGGACATGCAGTGTCCGTTTATGGGAACGTGTCAGTGTCATCACCAATGACTCATTATAGAAATATCTCATCATGGTTTTTAATAATTGGAGAAAACTCATTTGGGGCTTTTCCACTTGACAAGTAACATTTTAAGCAGCTCAGTAAAACAGAACCATTTTTTTTGTTTGACTAGTCATATTCGGTTTGCTTAAACGAAACCCTAAACACGACATGCAACAAGTAGGCTACTCAATTAACAATACACTACCTTGCTAAGGAAATATCCCAAGAGAAATATATCATAGTTGGCTACATTTAATAGGGTATCTTTTATCTTTTTTAACTTCTTTTTAAAAGGATATATTTTTAAATCGATACAATGATCCCACTTTTTTTAGAACTTTGCCACCAAGCATTTTCCCACGGATATGAGTCAAGTTTTGTCACAATATTCGAGGCAGGTTATTCAAATGTCAGCACTGTAAGAACCTTTTGATTAGTCCACTATAAGCAGTTTCGGTTTGCTACCAGAAGTGTAAACATGGGGCTTGTAATGATAGATACGGTTTAAATAGCAGTAAAGTTTTGCCTTTGCTATTGAAGTAGCAACTGTCAGAGGTCGGCTGGTTCAGGGACATCGAAGTTGACACATAACCAAATACTGACGTCTGATAGAAAAAACAAACAGTAAAATAATAGTAAATATTAAAGTATCTGATTCGACCCTAAATTCCTTTCATTTATAAAACAAGTATAAATAAAATAATTTCTAGTAATATATGGAGTTTATTTAACAACATGACACGGAAGATGATAATATTATGCTATGAAAGGTAGAGCTCTATAGCGTTGACAAACACTCACTAATCATGAAGATACGATAAACATTAGTGTATCAATGTTATTAAAAGTAAATGGCTAACCGCTAGCGGTAAGGGACAGTCCCATTAAAGAAGCTTCCACAAAAAAACTTGAACTTGCACCAACATCGCCTAAACCATTTCAGTGACTGAAATACTTAAGGCAAAGTCGGTGCAAGTAACGACAGTTGAAAAAGTGATTGTGAAAACGCATTAGTAATGAAAAGTATTAGGTTGGTGCAAAAATAATGACGTAATAATGTCGTTTTTTTTACGTATTTTTAACGTCAAAAAACGACATTATTACGTCATTATTTTTTGCACCAACCTAATAATAATGTTAGTCAATAAATAAATGAATAAATGTTTATTGTTTACAAACTCAATCAGATTTTTTCTGAATTGATTTTTCATTGATTACATACAGTAGGGTCGGCGCGTACTACCCCGAACCCCAGCCCAACCGTGTGTGTTGGGGGGGGGGGGCTGACTGGGGTGCTCAAGCAGTGCTTTGTGACCCTTGCTATTTTATCAACATTTCTTTTTTTACTACCTACATTTACATACGTTGCAAATTAAACTAAGCACAACTGACTGTTAGTATTTAAAAGATGACAAATTAGCGAATTTTGACGTCATTCTAGGTGGCGCTTTTCGTCCAAATCCGTGATTTTTTTTTCTATTATTTTTTATTTTTATTTTTACAAATGGACATTGTTATGTGCCTCACCATCCGTCTGCCTTGCTCTTTAATCTGAAAACTGTCTCAAAAAGATACAACTAGGAACTTTGACAAGCTCCACCTACCCACTCAGAGAAAATAGCACTTACAATGTTATGGTGGAATTCGGGATAGATGCCGCATCTTTTTCTTTTTTTTTTTTTCTTTTTTTTTTTTTAAATCTTTTTTGGTTTGAATGTTACAAAAAAAAATGTTATCGAAAGTTGAAAAATGGACAAAAGTCCACCAAAAGCAAAATACATTAAATAAAAAAATTATAAAAATTACATTTTTTATATTTAGATTTTCTATAATTATTAATATTTTTTATGATAATTTTAATAATTATTGTCTAATACTATTTTTATTAGTTGATAGATATATAAATTAATAAGGATGATTATCTTGTAAATAAATACTGCATTTTTATAAAAAGAAAGGTTATATCGTAAATACAGTATTTATTCATTTACTTGTGAATTAGGATTGCTTAGATACATTATTTTTTAATTAGGATTCATTAAAGAAATGTAAGTACCTCCACTAATTCAGTATACGTAAGGTTCAAAATGAAATTTTAAAAATGAAAAAGCCTTCTTGAAGCTTTCATTTTAGCATTAATTGAAAGCTAAAGGATTTAAAATTTACTATTTACAGTAAGCAAAATACTCTCTGTTGTATTTTGAACAGAAATTATAATGATCGGAATCGATTTTTTTTTCAGTAAAATTGATCAAAATGGCCATTTGTGACACATTTGTAAACAAAAGTTAATTCTCGGTTTTAAAAATCTTGCAAAGATATATATTTCTGAAACATTATTTGAGGAAAATTAGCAAATTTAAAGTTAAATTAATCTGATTTTAAACAAATATTACTCACAGCATAAAATGTATAAAAACATTTCGTAACTACTGGCTCTTGTTTTTCTGACGTGTTAATCGATTTATGGGCAGCAGATTGACAGCTAAACGTGTTCATAGTTAAGTATGTTGGAGCAGACGATAAACTTTATAAGGGAGACTACCCTTAAAACGCGTTAATTTTTAATGATAGATTTATCGGTTTGTACATCCATACTTCAGAAATTCTGCTCGTAATCACACATCAAATTTTTCTCCAGACAATGTTGTCATTAATATATATTATTCATAAAAGCAATTAAGAGCTTCTCTAATTAAATAATGTCTTAGTTTTATTGCGTTTTTTATGTTTCGATTCAGAAAACATTTGCGGTGAGACGAGGTCCGATTTTGCCAAAAAATAAAAAGAAAGAAAAATTCAGTGATTTAATTCTTCAAAGAACTCCACTTTTAAATAATATAGTCACTAAAAATTATCACGTTGAATTTCTCAAGTTTTCATAAAAGTAAAAGGGCTGAAACACATGTAAAAACAAAATATTTTTACCAAGATTTTCTAATATAAAAAATCAAAATAATTTCATTCATTTGTGAATAAGTCCTGAAAATTTAATTAAAATCAGACAATTATTTGATTTTTGCAAGAATTTCCAAAATATGTCTGTCACCACAAAAAAGAGGCTAAAATTTGCTATGCTAAAAGTTAGTACAATCGCTGGAGCACGAAAAAAGTTTTTTAATCAAAATTTCCAAGTTTCTATAAAGGAGTAAAAAAGACAAATAATCAAAAAATGCTTTGATCCTTCCACTTAATAATAATCTTAAAATAAGGTTTTGACGATAAAACTGTTTTCATTATGTTTGGAGTATGTTTTCATCACGATTTTTAGAGTTTTCGAGTAGGTACCTAAAGAAATTCGAATCCTAGTCGAATCCATTACATTCACTTACGTGCTTAATACCCTTGGGAAAGGTATGAATCCACTTCTTCTCCCCTAGCTATGGGTAAATAGCAGGACAGTTCTATTGCCCTGGATTGGCAACTGGTCTACAGCAGAAAGAAATGGCAACCTACTGCGGGAAAAAATCTGCCTTGTCAGTCATGTATCGAAAGATACATGATCACCTAAGCGTGTATTACGCATAGCACATAACTGACTGACCTAAAGAAATGTTTTGGAATCCTGAATACAAAAAATTACAAATCTATATCTATAAAACAGAAGATGCCTCTGTGTGTGTGTGTGTGTGCGTGTGGTATCTGTGTGTGTGTGTGCGTGTGTGTGTGTGTGTCCGTGTGTATGCTATTTATGCACGTCCAAATTTCCCGACTGATTTCGATGAAATTGTGCACATATGTTACAAATTTACCAAAGTAAGTCAAGACTAATTTTTCAGTTTCCAGACCCCAGCAGGTTTGGCAGAAGAATCGATACAAATGAAGGTGGTTACGATGTATTGCAAAAACCAAACTCACGAATAAAATTTTTGCTGAATGAGATGTTCTTGGCACTATGCAAAACATAGCTCATGTTACGAGATTTATTTTGAGTGCTTGATAGTTCTCCTGTGACATTGGTTTCACACAAAAATTGCAAATAATTGTGAAAACATCGGGTTTTTCGTACTACTTAAAATAAAAACTTGAATAACTTCCTCATTTTATATCCGATTTTCTTCAAATATGTCACAAAAATTGCCATCATACAAGAAATAAGATAGTGTGGTTTTAGTCCTGCTCACTTCTCCGCGTATAATAAAAAAACCCACAAAAAACTGTTAAAAAAGCCCTTTTTTCGGCCATAACTCCCCGGTTTTTCATCCATCGCTTTCCAAATTTGTTTAGATTATTTTAGTTTAGTGGACGAAATCTGCGACAAACTAGATCCAAAAACGTCTTTTGTATTTAGCCAATAGTTTATTCATATGATTCTATCCTAAACTGGCATTCGAACAACATTTGATATAAAGATTGTTTGAGAAGGATTATTGAAGTGTCAAAAGAGAAACCTCTTATTAACCACAGCATTACAGTAAACTTGCGAAGAAGGAGGGGGCGTTCATGCATTTGTACTTGCAATTGAATCAAGCTCTGACGCTTCATCCCTGTTTTTGTTTGATTATTAGATTTGTGAACAACGCCATACTATTTGAAAGGTCTTACAGTCATAGGAAATTTACTGAATATCTAAAACATTGAAACAATTTAACCCCGAGCAACGACCACAGAAGAAGGTTTTATCGATGGGATTCATTTATTAAGAACAATCAAACACTTGCGAAGGACATATCGCAAAAAAGATGATGGGAGAGTAGCTTAGTATACCAACGGATGATGCATGCAAGCGGGGACGCAGGCAGACATTTTCAGACAGGGGGTTGCGAGTATACAGGGGGGTGCGGTTATGCAATTGCAGCCATGTACACGCAAGCTAGTAATAGAATAAAACTTATTTTTTTTTATATTACAGCACATAATTTCTTAAATAAACGTTCGTTAATCATAAATAATATAAAACTAAGTACTTCCACAGAAACGCGATACCTAAGGTTTAAAATGAGTTTTTAAAAATAAAAAAATCTTTCTTGAAACATTTATTTTAATTTTAATTTCAAGCTAATAGATTAAATTTAATATTCCCAATAAACAAAATATTCCTTTAAAAATTCTGACAGAAACTTCAAACAATATTTTTCTTTTGCAGTGGTTGCATCATAGTTAAGAAAAATTCTAATAAAAATATTTTGTAAAAAGAATTAAAACTAAAAATTAAAATGCAACAGAAAATAACTAAAAAATAACAACAAAGCTGGTAAATAAATTATCTTTGAAGTTCATATTTGTCCCTTTAACTTTAATTTTACAGCAATAAAAACACAATTTCTATGGATTCTTGTCCTTGAGCTTGTAGCGAATCCCGATAAAAATAAAATAAAATATTAAAATAAAATATATAAACAAAAATAAAAAGCATTCAAGTTAAAATAAGACAATTGCTTTTCTTTAAAACCCTTGTCTTTTCTCTCTCACTCTGTCACCCCTCTCTCTCTCTTTATCCTTCTCTTTCTATACTTCTCTCTCAACTAACGAATAGGCAACCCTCAAATGATAATAAGAAAACTGAACCCCGCCGAAAAATGAATGAAATTATTTTAGAAATGTTTTTTCTTTGAGAAAATATTGGTAAAAATATTTTTTTTTATATTTGTCATGCCCTACTTATTTAATTTTTATGAAATTTCGAGAAATTAAATCTTGTGAAGCTTAAAATGTTTATATTCGTTAAAAGCAGAACTCCTTGGAGAATTTAAATCAGTTTCTTTATATAAAACACGAAAACAAAATTCTGCTCCGAATCGTAAAATAAAAAATGTCCCCAAAAAAAGCAAGACATTATTTAATTATGAAATTGCTTATATGAATAAGATATAGACACCATTGCCTTAAGTAAAAAAAACAAAACATTTTCGATGAATGATGACTATTTATAAGAATTATTTTCATTTTTAATTTTATAAAAAATTAATTGTAACTAACAGTTTTAAATCTTTTAAAATTCTGTCTTACTTTGAAGAGGTTAGATGCTATTCATTGTTATTAAGGAAAAACTATATTTACTAATCGTGAATGGAAAACTTATTTATTTAAAAAATTTTTTTTTTTTTTTGTAAGCATATAAACATGTCGATTTTTGTAAATATGGATGTCCTTACACGACATTGTCAGAAAATAAGAGAGATAATTATAGTAAATTTAAAGACAAAGTACCTAAAATTCAATAAAACATTAGATTACGGAGAATATTTTCCTATATGTTTAAGTTTACTGAGTAATTAAAAATATATATATAAAAATTTGCTCACGTTATATTCCTTAAGCAATTTTTATAGATATATCCAACATAGAAAAAATTAGATTAACGTCCGGCTGTCAGCCAAGCTGTCAACTCCTTAAATAAACAGCTACTTCCGTGTTAAAAACTGCATTTCTGCGACATTTTAAACTAAAAGTAAGTACTATTCGTTTCAAATCAGATTAATTAAACTTTACATCAGCTAATATTTCTCAAACAACGTTTCAGAAAAATATATTTTATTTTTGCAAGATTTTTTAACATTTACTGAACACTTTGTACTTGCCTTTTTGTCTCTCTTGTGGTCTAAGGTTTGTTTTCAATTAATACTTGATATTCTCAGGTGTCCCAGAGGAATGAAATTTATCAATTTGTAGTGAGTTCATTTTAATATATATATATATATATATATATATATATATATATATATATATATATATATAGTATTAATAATAATAACTGTTTTTATCCGCCCCTTCAAATTTGAAGGACTGTGTAAATAGAAGGAAAGAAATTCGCGAGCCTATTTGAGATTTTTACCTTTCATAGAAATTAACCGGTGAGCTGAGGAAGAAGAAGGGAAAAAATTCGCGAACCTATGTAAAATTGTTTTTGGACCAATGAAAACCTTGCCTTCACATAAATTAGCCGGTAAGTCAAGAAAACGGCGGAAAGAAAATAGTGAGTCTATTCAGAATTTTTTTGGTACAAAATGAAGAGAAAAATTAAATTAATCAGAAGGGTATCTTAAATCATGTTTCAGTTCCTCGCGACCAGCATTGAAGTACTCGTCATTGGAAAATTACTCGCCAATTATATTATCGACCTCTAACCAGCACAAAGAATTTTCCCTCACCAATCCAAGAAAGTTAAGTATTTAAAACTATTTGCCTTCGTCTACTTTTGCACGTATGCAAGCCATATGTAAGCAACGAACTTTCTTACCTTTGTCTGTCTTAAACATTTTTGAATATTATTTTGTGGCAGTTGTTTTAATCTGTAGCGTAAATATTCCTCTTTATAACGATACGTTAAAACTACGGACTTAAAGAATTTTGCTTTTTTTTTCTGACACGAGCTACTGACATTACTTCAAGCGTGTAAATTCATGATGAATTCCTTATCTTATTTTGTCTAAATTACTAGTGTGTTTCCTCGTCATTATCACCCTTCATTAATCTTCTTGGCGTGGGTAAATCAGCTGTTCATTTTAACCTCCAAGCTCTACACCACTATAAATTAATTCAAAATTCAAACTCACTTTTGAATGCAATGAAGAGCAAAAAGCTGAACGAGTGGTGCAAACGATTTCACAAAAAAATGGATGACTTTGAATTAGAAGAATTGCTGCGAAAGATCAAGGAATTCACCTCAGTTTTGGCAACGTAAATTGGAGATCGGGAACAGAAAAGTGAGTTAAAAACTGCTCGCGATTTTTTAGATTATATTTTTCTGAATTATTTCCTTGATGTTTACTCGCATTGCTTGTATTGCTTACTACACCAATGACTGTTGCAAATGCGGAAATAAGTTTTAGCAAAGTAAAACTTAAATAAAAATTATCTGCGATATAGCACGAGATATAAAAGGTTATACGGGTTAGCAATAATTTGCATTAAAAATGAATGTGCTCGATCCCTAAACTGTAATGAAATAGTGAATACATTTACACATGGTACGTCTCGAAAAAGGACTATATAAAATTCACTATTTTTTGTCCATGATGTTGAATGTGTTAAAATTATTATAAAAAAAAAAATATCTCAAGTTGATGTTAAAAATTAGTGCAAAACATTGTTGATTTATTTAAGATGGAATGATCTGTTATGACAGGTCTCTAATTTGTATTTAGGTACATTGTATTTATTTTCAATTTTTCTAGTTGAATTCTTCACGTATATTGCATATAACCCATTATTGTACATAATAAGGTTACAATAAAACTTGTATTTGATATGAATACTACCTTATGAAAGTTGAGATGTTGCAAGGGGGGGAGGCACCGTATCATAAATTCGGTAAGTTGGGGCCACGAAACCCTTGCACTGGCCCTGATTACATTACATCTAACCCTGTGGTTTCTTTCCGCGTGTATTTTAAAATTGTCACATGGAATATGGAGTTCTATTGTTCGAAGATTCGCATTTTCATGTTATCATAGAGATTTTATCTATTAAAAACGCAACCTTTCGGAAATTCCTCAAATCAAGAAAAAGTATCAATGCAGAAACAATGCAAACATTTGAGTGAAATCAATTCTGGCATTTTGAAAAAATGAAGTGTATATTCAAACACTTACACTCAACACAAAGCGTTGGTTTTTATTAAACCAAAATGAGTATTGTATTTGTCTATGGAATACCTTAGACGAAAGAAAAGAGCAATTGTTTGCTTCTTCGTGATAACAAAATTCATTGACGTGGTTTCCGGTTATCCATTATTTTACTCTCTATCAATCTGCAAGTGCCACCCGTTATTATATTTTCGACAATTGTAAACCTTGTTGCGAATTTTAATCAATCCACAACAGAGAAAAAGGCAAGAAAGGACGCGACCCATTGGTTAAAAATGTTAAATATTTATTTTCAAAAGATTAATTTATTAACCGGAAGGATGCGCTATTCACCGACTCAGATGTTTTGTCATTTGCGAATTGACTGTCTTGGGGTTTATTTCAGTTTTCGTTTCATACCCTCACCCAGAAAGCAACATTATCTTTATTGATAATATCAAGTAATAATAAACACCAGAAATACTCTTAAACCACATAGGAAATTATAATCTTATCTTGATTAATTTTTAATTAGATGAAGCATTTTCAACCATTATTCATAATTGACGAATATTTCTTTCATCTTAGTTGCTTTTCCTTGCGACTACTCAGACTGTCATTTTACAGCCCCAGTAAAAAGTTCAGATCCTAAATAAAGAATAAGCTCTTTGAAAAACACACAACCTTTTTATAACAATGACCCTATTGTTTGAGCTGCGAGGGTCATCGATGGCGTATTCTTTTTTTCGATACTCACTATCGGTGACGGTGTGAGTAATCACAACGATAAACAAAATAAAATTTATTTTATTTATTTTATCGCAACGATAAACAAAATAAAATTTAAAAATATTAATTAAAAATTAATAATGATAAAAATAAAAATAATATTACTCAAACTAATAATATTAATATAAACAGTAACCTCAAATATGGCGCCCTGCAAACGGGTAAAAATAAAGAGTGAATCTAGATGGTTAGATTTGATCTACTGTCAGTTGTCGGACGCTCATAGCTTCAGCAAGATGGCAGATGTCACCAAAAGAAAGAAAGAAAGAAAAAAAAATGATAAAAAATATTGTTCTTTATTTCTTCGTTTACTGATTTCGAGAGCTGTAGGAAACAAACGACAAGAAATGGAAAATAGTGTGTAACTTGACAGCTGAACACATTGATTAATCTACAAATACACCCCCCTCTCTCTCTCTCTCTCTTCCACTCTCTCCCATACTCTCTGTCTTTTTCTCTCACCCTCTCTCTCTCTCTCTCTCTCTCTCTCTCTCTCACACACACACACACATATATATTAATAAAAGAAATGGCAAAAGGAAAACCTTTTATGGAAAAACTTCAAATGTAAAAATTTATTGAGTAATGAGAAAACTATTTATACACACAGAAAATGAGAAAACATAACATTATACGTTCAAATATAGATAGATAGATAGATAGATAGATAGATAGAGAGAGAGAGAGAGGGGGAGAATTAATACAAATAAAAGGTTTGTCAGCGGGTAGATGTTATCTTCAGAATCCCGACTTCAGAGTTTCATAGACGGACCCTCATTATATATATATATATATATATATATATGTATGTATGATAAAAATTATGATATGCTATATTTATGAGTTAAAGTGCTCGATACTAATGATTGAGCGTATGTAAATATAAAAGTGGACATTGAGGTCAACACCAAGCAGTGACAGTCTGTTTCATGCTTAAACGCAATCGCCACGCTGTATAATTAAATATATATTGTTTTTTAATTTCAAAATCCAGCGGCGTTAATGACCTCCGAGAATCACCAAGGAGCATATAAATATATTTGGTTAAATCATACATATATATATATATATATATATATATATATATATATATATATATATATATATATATGATTTAACCAAAGTATTATTAGGAAATGAACGCATAATCTGCACTTGCTTCCTCCTTTTACATTCAGACAACACACCTCATTTAGTAACTCTCTACGGTGTGTAGCTCTTGGGCCTTTTATTTGGTAAGCATTTACTAAGAATTCTTTAGTTTCACCAGTTCAGACCTTTATAAGTAAGACGCACCTTCCATTTATAAGAGGAAGTTCCACTCAGACGCCTTGTTCTCAACCGTTATTTTGGGAACAAACTCCTGCGTGGATGCTTCCCTGAACACTAAAATAATAACCTCTTCAAGTAATGGATCAGTCATTATCTGTTCTCCTTATCCTCATAATTTTTACTTTCTACCGCCTTCTATTAAATTCTTGTTGCAAAAATCATTCAGTAACCTCTACTTAGAGTGGCTCTCGAGCCTTGCATTGAGTAAACATTAGTATAAGAAAATATAAATAATATATACAAGACTTTCAGTAGAGTAATTTTTGTTATGAGTTATGTCGTTTAAACAGACACAAAACCCAATCCTGTTTAAGATCGAATTTATTAATAATGCCATGCTTTTCCATTGTTGTTCGAGCGTGGACACTTCTGTTATTTATTTATTTATTTATTGTATGCTGCAATGGCAATAGCTGTGAAGACTAAGGCGACTAAATGAAATGGTAACAGATGGACGATACCGCCATCTTTTACAAAATAAATTGATTTAGGAAAGGTGCAAATATTTTCAACGTCCAATGTCCTCTTCTTTTTACTACTTTTTCAAAGTTATTGTTATTCCTTCTGGGTTTTTTTTCCCTTTTAGTTCTGTTTTTTGTTCTTTCTGTAAGTCTGCATAAAAAATCATGCGTTTTAAAAAGATAACAATGTTGAATTGGAGAATAAAAGAAACAATAATAACAAGAGGAAATGACGAGAGAACAAAATGCCATATATTTAGAATAAATTTTATAAATTTAGAAAGAAAACATCTAAATGATGTTTAATCTGAATTATTTAGAATATCTTTCTAAGTTCACAACATCGAAAGAATTCGCGGCAAACACCAAATAATGTAAATAAATATTAGTTCATAAAGAAAAATATTCAATAATTTGATTAAAGTTTTATAACGAACGTTTATAAATTCTGTCTACATTTTATACATTCACTTTTTCAATCAAAATGATTTATGCTATAATTAGAAGATATGTGTTAACTAAATTTTATTGAGTAAGCTTTTAATTAGCTTTCAAACAATTGATGATACACTTTGTCAGATTTTCTCATGTATGTCAATGTTTTGCAATAAAATTGGTGTCAACTAATCAATGCTAGTAAAATGTTCAATATATATGATTCATATGCCATATGAAATTCATCTGTTTTTATTAGAAATATATATTTCTTAATCAATTCACCCGAAGCAAGGCGATAATTCCACTAAGAAGCAAAAGGTTACTGGGAGTGAAAAAAATGAAAAACCTTTAGAAGGAACCGAAAACCCAATCTGACCAGAAAACAATGGATAAACCTCTACTCCTGTTCAAAATGCTAGGGGGGGAGTTCGATAAGTTATTTAGTAGTATAAGAGTTTATGCAACCTGAGGGCTGTTCATAAGACTATAGTTAATTATTTTGTTTTTTATACTTTCAGATATATAAAGATTGCCAAGAAAAGTAACAAGACATTGTGAAGTAAATATGACGATAGAAATACAGGATTGAAAACAGTGAAAAAGTTGAGCATTGATGATGGAACAATCAATAATCTAAAACAATTGCAAGATAAGAATATATCAACTGGTTTTTAAAATGTCACAAATGTGACTTGAAAAACGCGGAGTTGGAAATATAAACAGAAAGAAACATGCAGAATAAAAAGAACATTGGCAAAAGATATGAAAGTAACCAAACTATAACGTTTAATTAAATGTCATAAAGACATATATATAGGTTTGGCGAAATGTATACTAACCTGATTTCTCAATAGTAATGATGAATGTTTTTACTATATACTAGACAATGCCAAGGCTAAATGTAAATCGCAAGAAATTACATTCGTTATGGCGGACCTGAATGCCAAACAGGCAAGGAGAGAGATAGTGAAATAGTTACCAAATTCGGACTAGAGATTCGTAATGAACGCGGAAAAAATGGGTGCAATGGTGTACAATGAATGATCAGGCCAACACCTGGTTTCAAGATCACCCAAGACGGAAATGGACATAAATGAAGCCGAGGAGGGGAAACGAAATACCAAATCGACTATATAACTATCAAAACGGTGTAACGGTTAGCAAGCTTGTCTCGCTAGAACAATGACGACTGAGTAGTGAGTTCGTTCCTCACTGGGTGCACCATACTTTGTGCCTTCTGCCACATCTAAGCTACGCTTGGAAAATCACTATAACTATCAATAAGAGATTTAGGAAAGTAGTTTTACACTGCAAAACATACCGGAAGTGCCAACTACAGGTGCGATCACTTTCTAGTGATATGTAAACTTCTAGGGGAATTGGAGCGGACAAAGGAAGCACCCAAATTGCAATACGACAGACTTCTGAATGGCGCGAATGTGAAGGAGAAATATATATAGACAGTGTTAAAAGCGTATACAATGGACAAAATGAGAATGAAAACTTAGTGTGACACAGTGAGAAAAACTTTAGTAACATCAGTAATCGAGATGATCCTAAAGAAAACTATATAAAGAAAAAAGGAATGGATGACGGATGACATCTGAAAAGGGGACAGCAAATCCATGCCAAGGTACGGGATAGAACATAGGACACTGCAAAAGAAATTAGGAACGAACGCAGGCAGGCTAAAGAGAAGTTGCTCAACAAAAAGTGTACAGAAATGGAAAGAAAAACTATCACTGATAAAGCAGGTATGCAGAAAGAAATAAGAGTACTAACATGACACAATACATGCTCATCAAGGGGATGCATAAAATCCAAGGACGGGACATTGATATTAGAGAAAGAAAAATCCTTCAGAGATGGGATGAATAGATCAGAGAACTCTTCCACGATGAAAGAGAAAAACCGTCAATACACAGAAATATTGAAGGAACAGAAATATTAAAATTTGAACAGCAATCTGAATTCATATGAATAGAAAACGAGTTCAGTATATACACAAATAGAACTGCGTGTAAGACAAGGATGCATCTTCTTACCGGATTATTCAACCTCAACAGTGGGGTGATCCTGAGAGAAGTAGAAGTCTTACCAGGATTGATTCTTGGCGGTCACAATCTTAACAACATCAGATATTCAGATGACACAGTGTTGACAGCAGACACGAAAAGAAAACTACAAGAACTACAACAGAAGTGAAGGAAGGAGAGAAGAAAGGACTAAAGTGAAGTGAAGGAGGGAGAGAAGAAAGGACTAAACATCAATTGCAAGAAGACAGAATGTATGGTTGTTAGCAAAAAGAACAGCCCAAAATGCAAATTAGAAATTGAATATACCAAAATCAAACGAGTACAACAATCTAAATATCTCTTTAACATAGGACAGAAAGTGCGACACTGAAATCCGAAGGCGCATTGGGATAGCGAAAGATGAATTCCAAAAACTAAGCAAAATATTAAGAAACAGAAAAATTCCGTTAGAAACAAAGAAAAGGGTACTGAATTGTAATATAATATCAGTCCTCCTCCTGCATGGCAGTGAATGTTGGACAATCTCCTCACTGATGAAAAAGAGACTTGAAGCACAAGAAATTTGGTTCTATAGAAGGATGTTGACAATACCAAGGACTGAACATATGAGCAACAAGGACATTTTAGAGAAAATAGAAACAAAAAAGGCAATTATACTTAACATCTTAAGGAAGAGACAGTTGAAATTTCCAGGGTATATCAGGAAAGACGGCTTAAAAATTTCATATTCACAGGACAGATTGAAAACAATACATGTCGTACCTAGAGTAAATAGATGATGGAACAAAAAAGATAAAATTTATTAAGAGCTACAAAGGACAGAAAGTTATGGGCAGCCATGATCGCCCACACCTGAAGGAACATAGCACAAAGAAGAAGAAGAAGAAGAAGAAGAAGAAAAAGAAGAAGAAGAAGAAGAAGAAGAAGAAGAAGAACTAATGATAGACTTGATGGCGGGGATAAAATTTGGATCGATCATAAAAATAGACAATGAATATGACTTCCAAGACAACAGTAGGAAGGTAGAGTAATAGTCTGGGTGAGTTACAATACTCATCCAAAACAGTAATAAAATATCAAGGCCCCTTCAAAGTTAATGCTGGTGTCAAGATAAATACAGAGACTTATTGTAAGTTACAACAGATTTTTAAATGGTACAAGCAACAACCAAGAAGAGTTAAGTTAAATAATTTATTTATTCGGTACAATACTCTTTCTTATTCTGCAAAACTGAATTTTGCTCATCTTACTAAAAAACATTTCAAAGTCACTAAATTAATGAAATGCCTGCCAATCTCATTAAATATTAATCCAATGGATAACTTTTGGTCCATCATTAAAAGACATATATATAAAAATAGAAAATAATATTCAAGTAAAGTACATCTTTGTGAAGCAATAAAAAATGTAATAAATGGTGAAACAATAGATAGGTTCAATGAATGAAAACCTTATTTAGGTTACAGAATATAAAAGAGACCATATGAACATGTAAAATAATAAAATAATTTATTCAAATATATTATTATTGTGTTAAATATATGACTCCAACCTGTATCTTTTGGACTAATCCATATATATAAAACAGAGGATGTCTGTGTGTCTGTCTGTGTGATACCTTTTCACTCGAGATCCATCCAACCGATATTGACTAAATTTGTACAATGTAAGAAATAGGTTCTTAGCGTAAAAAATCAATAATCGATAAAGCCGATAAGAAATCGATGAATTCAACATTTTTCCTCCGATTTTGTTCAAACACAGTATATAGGTTACTTACATCATGACAAGCTCAACGATGCCTCATTTTTATTTCTGTGCCACTGAGCTTAGCGAAAAACCGCGGAAAACCGCGGAAAACGAAAAATTGATTTCAACACAAATCAATTTCAACACAAATCGATTTCAACACAAATTTTAAACTAAAAAACTCCCTCAATTTTCAATCTAATACAAACTTCACTCAATTGTAGCCAACAATATGTTGATTGTTTAACAGTCATTTAACTTCATAATTGAGATCACCCATATAGTGAAAACCCCACGTAAATAGTGAAAAACGGCGATTTTTACTCGTTTCTTTCATACTTTTCGTTGATCTTTCAACCAATTTTCATCAAACTTAACAAATGCTTTATAAATGTATCTTCTTTTACACTCCTGGTAGCACACTGACAAATTGAATTTCAAAATCTCCAAAATAATTGTGGTCTGAAGTGGATCTTCATGTTGCCTGCTTTACCCCTTCATGTCCTCTACTAACTACGATTGAATAAATACAGACTACGTCTGTTATGTCAGTAACTGCATTAATTCAAAATGTTTTTTAATGAAAGTACTTTAAAGTAATTGAAGAAGATAGGCTCTGTTACATCTAAACATGATGTTGTTTTTGCTCCATTCTAATTGAATACATTTTTCTGATCGACCAGCTGGGTATGGCTGTTTGTTTATAAATAAAAATATATTGGCACTTCTTTTCATAATAAATGTTTGTTGGCATAATAAAACATTGACACATCCAAATCAAATTATTATCAATATTTTAAATAAGAAAAGATATTAGGTTGGTGCAAAATAATGTCGTTTTCTCACATATGTTACTATGTGAGAAAACGACATTATTTTTGCACCAACCTAATATAACTATTTATTTTATTTGCATCATTCTGACTGTTGCTCTCATCTTTATTGTCATATTCACGACGTTTCGGCCATTGTACGCTCAGGCTTTCTTCATCATTTTTAACATGACTCATATTACAATTTTTTGTTATTGTTGGTTTTCTCTAGCTCTCTGTATTAATTCAAAATAAATGGTAAGTTCGAAATTCCAACGTATATCACCTGAAGAAGGCCGAAGCGTACATCGGCGTGAACATGGCAATAAAGATGAAGTCCTAATGATGTAAATAGTGTAAATAGTTACAATACTATCTTCTCATAAATATAGACAGATGTTGAAAATATATAAGTTGAAAATATATTATAAGCAATAATAAGATGAAAATTACACAATATCGTCGTTGTCCTCTCTCCCTATTCCCTTTCTCCCCACCCCTCTGGTGGAATCAAAGAGATTTTGACGAGGCCATTCGCGCGAATTTGATTTTGGTGGACAACTCTGCGCGACAGACAAGCCACACACTTTGCTAGAAACATCTCTCCCGCGGCTCAAAGAGAATTGAGAACCGGCGAGATCTGGCAAACCTGGTTGCCAGATGCTTGGTCTGTCAAGGTCCTCCTTGGTTACGCCAGCCTGGCTAGCGCCCCCGTCTTCCACCGGTTTGGCCGTAGATATCGTGTACATCTTTGCATATTTTGTCTTTAAGGTCTTTGGGGTTGGTCGCATTCAGTCAGACCCATCCTCCTCGACCTTACCGCCATAGGTGGCTCTACAAAAGTTGAAAATGTAGATAGCTCCACTTTTGGGATCACTGGGACATGCAAGTCCTCTACCATGACAAAGAACGACCATATATATTTTACAATGACTGCCGGAATGAACAGTTCATTATCAAATGTACCACTTTGACTTATATAAATGTATCTTCTTTTACACTCCTGGTAGCACACTGACAAATTGAATTTCAAAATCTCCAAAATAATTAAAAGCCGCCTTATCGAGCGGCATTTAAGCTAACTCATGCCGTGGACCCTTGATTGGACCTTCATCACAATAGATGGGGAGGAGTAGATGTGATAGGCAACAATACACTACAGAAGAACTCAAAATTGATCGTTGCATTTAAGTATTGCATTAATATTTAAGCTTATCTTTTAAAAGTTCAACGATAATTCTTCTGCTGCCACTTAATTTAAAGACAATTTCATGTACGTAGGTCCTGACTTTCGGTACAAACTGTTATTTTTATTTCATGGATGACTTTAGCTGGATATCGCAATTAATTTAAATTATTCCCAAATTTATTTCCAAGTTATAAAAATAGTTATCGTACCAAAAGATCTTCTCAAAAAATAACGTAAAAATCGTCGAAAACGATCGCAGTAATAAAAACTTAGAAATACAAAATTTGAGTATTGCGGATCCAGAGTCGACCAGATTCCAATATGGTATGATATGTTTGGCTACGGCCTCTAGGAATAAAGTTGAAAACACGGACAATTTTATCTTAAAACACTGTAATGTGGGAACAGTGTTTTTTCCTTTGAACATGAGCTATTGAAAGTTAAAGAGTTGTATCCATTTAATTGTGTATATCAGTAGAAACCAAGATGGCGGAATCCGAAAACAATCGCAGTAATGAACACTTGGGAATCCAACATTTCAGGATTGCTGGTCCGGATCCGGCGCGGAATGTTTTAATTTGCTCACGGAGTCGGCCTGATTCTAAAATGGTATGATATGTTGGGCTACAGCCTATAGGAGTAAAATTGAAAACGTGTGACGCAGTGGCACACTGACATTCGCATTTATTATATAGATGACAATAATAGAAACGAATCAATAAATAAAAAAAAGAATAAAAGTATAAAATCACGCGATATATTGATCATATAAATATGCCCTGAAAATAAATAATGTTAAAGTCGAAAAAATTAGAAGTCAATAATTAAAAGACTGTCTATAATATTTATAAATGCTCTGACTCCGATACTGAACACTATTCCCTTACAAATATAGCAAGGTTTAACTCTCTCTCTCTCTCTCTATATATATATATATATATATAGAGAGAGAGAGAGAGAGTTAAGTAATGAAAATCTTAGTAATCCGCTCAATGTTAAATCAGAGCGAATAATTTAATTTAAAGAAAACCAGACAACTTTAAGGTTCCATGGTTACAATTTATTTTCCCCAGGGAATTTCTTTTTCCCTAGATCATCAGACCTCACTTCCAAAGATGAAAATTTCCTTTTTCATTTTTTTTTTTAACCTTGGAAGTGAAGTCTGAATATCAAGGGAAAAAGAAACTTCCTGGGGAAATAAATTATAACCATGGAACCATAAAGTTGTCTGTTTTTCTTTAAATTAAATTATATATATATATATATATATATATATATATATATATATATATATATATATATATATATATATGGGAAAACTACAGTATATCCATTAAGCAATATTAACACGCCAAAAAAAAAAATAATAATTTATCCAGGTATAGAGATATTGTGCTAATTAAATATGTTTCAGCGGCCTTTATTATATATTTTTTTTTTAATAAGGATACATTAACTGAAGATCATATATATTTTTGAGACATATTATACAGGGTGTTTCAAAAAGAATACGCCAAAATCATTACGCTGTTTTTTCAGGTCTATAGCATTGTAGTGGACTGAATCAGTGGTTATTTGATAGAGTACTTATCAAAGTTTGATTAGGTGTCAGTTTCACCGCTTCTGGTGCAGCTGAATTGTGGGAAGATCAATCAAAATGGCGACTCCTCAGCAGAAGGCATTATGCGTGCTTGAGTTCGCGAAACCAAACGCCATTGTCACGGTGCAGCGTGCTTTCAGAACAGAATTCGGCATTGATCCGCCCCATCGTGAGAGCATTCGACGGTGGGTTAAAAAGTTTAAAGAGAGTGGGTGCCTGTGCAAAGGAAAGAGTCCTGGAAGACCACGTGTTACAGAGGAGCAAGTGGAGATGATTCATGATGCATTTGAGAGCAGCCCACGTAAGTCCGTACGTCGAGCAAGTCTTCAGCTTGCTATCCCTCATACCTCTGTCTGGCATGTGTTAAAGAGACGATTACACATGAAACCATACAAACTAAGCCTCGTCCAAGCACTTACTAATTATGACAAGGTGATGCGGAGGACATTCTGTGAGTCAATTCTGGAGATGGAGGAAGATGATGAAACTCTCTTTTCACGTTTAGTTTTTAGTGATGAAGCGAATTTCCATTTGAGAGGCACAGTCAATCGTCACAATGTGTGCATTTGGGGAACAGAGCACCCAAAACTGGCTATTCACTTTACTGCAAGCAGATTCGAATGACTTCATTTTTTAGCAAGATGGAGCACCACCCCATTGGCATCTCGGGGTTAGTACTTATCTGAATGAAAACGTGCCTCAGCAATGGATTGGGAGGAGAGGTGCTAAAGATCTTACTCTCTGTGCCTGGCCTGCCAGATCCCCGGACATCACTGTGTGTGACTTTTTCTTGTGGGGGTATGTTAAAGACCAAGTTTATGTTCCAGCACTTCCAGCAAGTATCGATGACTTGAAAGATCGAATAACAGCTGTAATCAACATGGTGGACCGTGACATGCTGAGGCGCGTTTGGGAGGAATTCTCATATCGGCTTGATGTTGTCTGCGCTGCCGGTGGTGGCCACATTGAACACTTATAAAACATGAAATGAAACTTGAATGTATATACAACACATGTGTTCATGCTAGAGGTTTGTAATTTCTTTCGTTTTTGACACATCACGTGATGATTTTGGCGAATTCTTTTTGAAACACCCTGTATATCATGAATAATATAAGTAATGTTAAAGAAGAAACAACAGAATTGTTTTTTAAATCTTGAAAATTTTACCTTCAAATCGTCTTTTTATTACTTTTTAAACTGTTTCTACTCCTCTAAATCGATAAATCGAAAGAGAGATTCCAATAATTTTCTGCGGTTGAAAAAATGTATGCACAATATGTGCTTGGGATTTTTTCTTCAACATTTTGAGCACTAAAACATATCTTACTTTTACAAAATTTTATTAGTTACAAAAATGTGTGCATCTCTTTGTGTTTGTACGTTGTCTATTCGTTAAGAGTAAATAGAGGGTACCTGTTTTTCTTTCTTTATTTTATTTATTTTTTTTTTTTGAGAGAGAGAGAGAGAGAGAGAGAAATAGTCAATTATCGCTTCTCTTGTCATCTGGTCAATAAGTTACTGTACCTCCCCAATGCAGAGTAGTTAATCAACTCAGCTGAGTCAAATAGTACAACCTCTACTAATGTTTCTCAAACTTTTTAACCAACGGCACGCCTAGGAGCAAATGAAAATACTTAGTAAATTTACACTTAGTAAATTTTTTAAAGGGTTTACATTTAAATGTTATAAAATAAAACCATAGATTTTTAAAAAAAATACACAAATAAAATATGAACTTAATTTATTTCAATGTTTCTATTCAACTATTTGTGCAGCTTATTTAATGTGAAACCTGTGACTGGTGTTTTTTCGCGATTTCTTCAATATTTCGCGGCAAACTTAAGAGGCTCACGCCGCACACTAGTGCCTCAACAAGAGCTCTGAAGAAATCTTATGTGGGTGTTAACCCCTTAAGAACAATTTACATGCTGAAAGAACTTTTAGGCGCTCAGAGAAATATTTTTGAGCAAGCCTTTATATAAAAGTTAAAGTGCTTTTCTTCTCACTTTCTGTCTCTCACATTTTGTATCCCTTTAACTTTTTCTGTGTGTGTATTTCTCCCATTTCATCATTGCTGGTAGATCTTCTATTATCGAAATGTGGAATATTCAACAACAAAAGTGATGGAAACAAAAAGAAAAGAAAAAAAATCTAAATGAAATCGACTAGATTATGAATAAAAAATAAAAATAAAATAAAAATTTTAAATTTAAAATACCCAGCATCCCACGTTTGTGTGCATGTGTAGTCGCACCAACAAATTTAGCCCAATTATGTCCTAAAGGACAAAACACGTCACCCGAAAACTTTTTCCATTATGTCATACGCACGCACAAAACACACACACACACACATACATATACATATTTCAAAAGTTATTTTTGTGGATACCCGTGTTTGAAATAGATGCCCCATTTTCATTTTATACGCGTGTATTACGTCTTTCGGCCTGTGCACTCGAGAAATCTTAATAAAGAAAATGTGATCTCCGGCAGTGTTCGAACCTGCATCCAACCTTTTAGGGGAAACCACTGTTTGAACCGTCGCCCGGTATACCGGTGGAACCAGTGTCGCGAATAGGGAATGCACACACATTCGTTCAGATTTTTCTCGGAAGCCCATATCTGCTCAGTTTCGTATCCAAAACTTAAATTTCAAACACGTGTATACACTTAAAAATAACGTTTGAAGAAAAAAATATCGCATCGAAAAGAAATTCATCAGTACTTTAGAAATATATACAATGTATATATATACATATATACGCGTTTATTTCGTGTTCTCTTTTTTTTTTTTAGTCATGCAGACACTAATGAATTCACTAATTATATTTTCTTTAATAGATGAAGGATGAGTGTAAATGAGTGTAAAATGTCCCCTTTCATTTCGAGCCGTCACCACCGACACTTGTAAGCAAGTAAAAAGTAGTCACAACCAAAGAACAATAGAAAAATGCCCTACGTTGAAGGATGAACTTTTTAATAATGTGCCGTTAACTCCGAATGGACGATATTTCTGCTGTTTTCAATGAGCAAAATGTGACATGGCCAATCATTTCTTATGTATCGTCACTCACATTGAAGCCCAGTAATGAATATTGTTCACACACACGCACACACATATCTAGCAATAAAAACAGTAGATTTATGCATGAAAAACAGTTCGCACAAAACAAAACTATCGACTTCTGTTATTTTATTATTATTATTTATTTCGTTCTTTTTCTCTTCTTTTTCTCTTCTTTTTTTCAATATTATTATCGCGACCAATACAATAATAAACCAAAGCCAAAATACTACTTTCTTCCTCCCTCCTATTCCAGAAAGACACCTGTTGTTCTCTTACGGCTCAGCTGTACTAACAATGAACTCGATTCGCAAAGTCTACCAATAATACTTGCAGTTTAAAAATATTGAAATATTATTTTTTAACGTATATTGTAAATTAATTTTAAATCTAATAATAATGAAAAGCTAAAGGGCAAGATATATAATTATACATACAGTAATGTGCAAAAAGTAGTGAGGAAGACTGCGTTAAAATAATGGCCAAACGTATATCAGTTGTGCTTTTGCATCTGGTGAGTCAGTGTAAATATGGACCAGTCTGCTCAGGTCAAGATAACGTCAATTGTTGGAATTCGAACTGGGCATGATAGTGTGGGCCAGATGGATAGGACTTTTCTATTCTGAAACTATCAGAACATTTGGCATCACGTTTGTACTCGAATACCTGATGGAAAGGATAAGCACCCACTGTAGATAGCTCAGTGGCCGACCACTATACTAGCCACCAATCCTATGACTTTTGGCACGTCCATGTAATAGATACATTCTTCACTTACATTAATTACTAACCCACTGAAAATCCCCTTCTTACAAACACGTGTTTCGTACTGTAATTTGTTCAAACAAATTTTAACTAAAAATGACTTGATCAGTATTTTTTTCTTTTCTTGACAAAGATATTTACCCTGGAGAGGAGTGGATCTGAAACTTTGCCGTCGTACACCGAATTCAAATATTCAGTAGTTAAATACTATTGTGTTTATTGTTTCATTCCCTGTCTCTCAGTGCTAGAATTTGTTGTGTCATTCTCTAGATGTAATATTTCGATTGAATAATTCGTTAATCAACTTGTAATAATAATAATGATGGTAGACACGGGTTGGTGGTTCAAATAACTTGTACTTTAAACAAATAATATGAATACAAGATAGAAACTCTTTTTATAAACAGGAAAAAGTACGATACTTGCATACAAGTGAAACAATTCATTCTATACAGAACAGAATCTTCATCTTTCCGAGAAGAAAAAAAGAAAACAAATTGTAAATTTAGCAGTTCAGAGAGGCAAGAAATTGAGAAAAGTAGCAAATACTCAAAACCAAGTTCGAAAACAGTAGAAACCAAGTAATATTACGACGTACGTTGACGATCGATCCTATAATAAATGGAACACTTGGAATAGTTACAAAAACTATATAGATTTACGGAGAATTGATTTAGTGCAGATCATCTGGCAAAAAGACACAATAAAAAGGCACCCATAATTATCGAACTCACCACGTTAGCTGATAGACTGCTGAACCAACTTGCTAACCATTGAGCTAAAACTCCCAAATTAAGTAGTCTATATACTCTCTTTCTCTCTTTCTATCTCTTCCCCACCTCTCTCTCTCTCTCTCATACAGATACTTTTTCTGTGTCTGTTATGTTTCTGTTACCCTTTCTTTCTCATCCACATACATGTGCTATACATTCGCTTTACACTTTCTTTCTCACACATGCGCACACATAAACACTCATTTCTGTGTCTGGCCACACATTCGCTTTACTCTCACACACCCACAGTAAAGTATTCATGTACAACAGTAAAGTATTCATGAACATAGCTATATTCAGACGTTATTGATTCTGATGTCCTGCATCCGGGTGCAGACATGAATATTACTGTCCATAAGGTTTTTATGCTCTTTATCTACTATAGTCAGAACCTGAATCTCGCGGAAGGTGACTTCGAAGTTAAAAAGACTCTATTGTATTCACTTGAATTATATATATATATATATATATAAGTGTTACTCCAGAATAATACAATGCATCCCTCTTTCGTATATTCGAGATCAACGTTTATGACTTAAATCTGATGGAATGGTAAATATATAAGAAAATTTTGAAAACTCTTATTTTGACATGTTTCGCTTATCAAAAAGTGTCATCAGAAAAATGGATTTTATTTAAACCAAATCTACATTGGTAAGACAGATCGTGATTCATTTTATTCATCGGATTTTTTTTAGTTTAACTGTATCGCTTTTAAAATTAGATTTTACTAAGTTTTTAATAATGTTTTCGTTTGGTTTAAGATTTTTTGTACTCCACGTTCTTTCAACGTCAGTTTCGTAAGAACGGATGATCTGTGAATACCCTGTGATTAATGTATGACTGGGCCTCTTACTAAACTTATGTTTAAATAATGTGATATACGAAAAATCTTAAAATAAATGAATATATAAATAAAAACTGAGCAGAAATTAGTAACATCTAATTTAAATACGATACAATCCAAGTAATATAAAATCCACCTTTCATATGAAGAACAATTTGCTTTAAATAAACTCCATTTTTATGATGACTCTGATCAAAAAATATCTCAAAATAAAAATTTTTGTCTTATATATTTACTATCAAAGAATACATTGGAGAGAAAACTTATATTGATGGGACATCTTACGACGCCATTTAAAAAAGTACTTTTGATTATATTTTTAAAAGATCTACATGTAAAACTTTATAATAAATTACTTATATTATCATTTATAACAAACGAGTCCCTAAAGCATGAACGAGAAAGAGAAAGCTTGTTAAGTAGAAACGGAAAAGTCTGTTTTAAATTTCATCAATAGATACTGGTTAACAAGGTAAAAAATACTGTCTACTTTGACAACACCTGGTACGGAGGACGTGGCTACAAGCCAAATCCCCTCAGCTGTCGCCCGGTATACCGGTGGAACCAGTGTCGCGAATAGAAGTAATCAGGAAACAGACTTTAAGTTGAGTTCACTTATTGTCTATACTTACACATTCACTGAGGCGTGTGAATTAACTCGTATCTCTTATTTTGGATCAATGATTAAAAGAATGAAACATTATTAGTAGCTTGACACAAGGTCACAGCAGTGGCGTACCAAATAAGGATTGAACTCAATAAACTGATCTGTGAGACAAAAAAAAAAAGGAATAGGTGTAAAGAGATTGTGTTGCATGCCGATTTTCAAATTAGCTAAATCCGACCAGCCTTGAAGATCAACATTCCAAATCTCGGGTCTTATCTGGGTTAGAACACCAGATATTGGGATATTTAAGTAATCTGCAACTCTCTCATCTATTAAGCTGGCTGATTTAGGATAAGAATCAGAAGCAGATAAGAAATTTTTGTCTATCTAAGTCTTTTTATATATATATATATATATCTACTTTTATACACACGATGGTGATTTTAATATATTAGTTTGGTGCAAAAATAATGACGTAATAATGTCGTTTTTTGACGTATTTTTTAACGTCAAAAAACGACATTATTACGTCGTTATTTTTGCACCAACCTAATACTTTACCGGGCGGTGAAGTAATGGATATCGGTTCGGATTGAGGAATCGGAGAGCCGAGTTCGAATTCCAGTCGAATCCATTACATTCACTTACGTGCTAATACCCTTAGGAAAGGTATGAATCCTATTCTTCTCCCCCCCCACCCCAGCTATGGGTAAATAGCAGGACAGACCGCGTTCTATAGCCTTGGCTGGCAACTGGTCTACCTCAGAAAGAAATGGCAAACTACTGCGGGAAGAAAATATGCCTCGTCAGTCATGTATCGAAAGATATATGATCGCCTAAGCGAGTATCATGCATGGCACATAACTGACTGACCAGCTAACAAAATTACAATTTTCGTTAATATCTTTTTTCTCATTTACACCTTTGAATCAGTTTTTCTTTGCTCCCTGTCCTATCGTCAGTGATCTTCATATTGTTGTGCCGTTTGTATACATAATGGCAGATGAAATAGAATGGATGTTGTAATATATAAATGCAACGCTGACAATTTATCCCTCCACTTTGAATCAAGAATATTCCTCCATCTTTGTGAATCATATTTAACTAACTTGACTTCATATCAAGGATGAAATCCTATGACCTAAAATCCAGTATTTTTTAAACTTCAGATCTTTTTTACACTATTTACATTATTCGGACTATTGTCCTCATCTTTGCCGCCATATTTATTACAACGTTTCGGCCGTTGTACTAAATATGGCGGCAAAGATGAGGTCAATAGTCTGAATAATGTAAATAGTGTACATAATACCTCATCTCAGAAATATAGACAGATCTTTTTTTATTTAATAAGATTACTTGTTCTCCATGAGACATAACTCACAAAGGACTCGTAGTTTGTGCCTGTGAATTTTATGTCATTTGTAATGAAGCCGAACTTAATAGACGTTTAGGACACTTTTCATTGGTGAATACTCAAATCAAAAGACAACATTTTATAAAAACACAATTTAGATGATTTCAGACTAAAGTATGAACAATCACCAAAGTCAATGTGCAAAAAGTGTTGTAGGCTTTATTTTTATGTATAACAATTCAATTGCATTTCTGCTTATATCTGTGAGAATCTTTGTTTTTATAGTACTTTAAATGACAACAAATCCACTTTGTGGTTATGATGGCACAAAGAGAGATAGAGAAAATGAAATGATTGTTATCGTTAACTTCAAAGGTTAACGCAGATAGACCAATTACTATGAAAGAGCAATTATGAAGGCTGCTCCGAAATACGTCCTATTTATTTATGTTAACTTACAACATCAAAGACAGATGTTTGGTGATATGGCAGTAGAGGCTGGACCATCCCGCCAATAACCCATAATGTTTTTTTCCATGTTGCAAAATAGCGTTTCATGAAATTCCTCTTTACCGAAAAATTACACCCATTAAAATTTATCGATGCTTGCTGAACCCAAACAGTGAATGAGGGCACAGTTAGGCAGTGAGTAATGCGTTTCAGCATTGGTAACAATGATATATGTTTTTTTTTTTTGACAAGCTACGAAAAGAGCTCAACGCTGGCGAAAATGCATAGCTATTGATGCAGAAAAATAATGTTTTGTAAGTGAAAACTTGTTCTATCCAACTATGTCAATCTGTTGATTTACTGATGGACCTTTGAATAAATCTATCTATTCATGCGCATGTCCATGTGTGCGTGTGCCTATTATATGCATCTATAATATCAAACCAGGGGTTGCCGAGTGGCTAGGACGTTAGCGTTCCGACCATGAGACTCCGGTTCAAATTTCACCATAGTTGCGGAGACCATTCAATTTGAGAAATAGTCTGCTTAGCATATTTGTAAAAAAAAAAAAAAAAAAAAAAAAAAAATGGGGCCGAGCAGGAGTCTGAAAAATGGATTATCTAACAACCCTATCAGACTAGCTTACTCGAGAACGAGCAGTCAGCCATTTACTTTGTATGCATATATAAAACGGGAAAATTGAATCAATTGAAAGAAGCTGACTGAAATTTGGTTTTCTATCTTTCTCCCAAATGTGGGTATGCTGTAGGAAAATTGTATTAGAATAAATATTAGAAGAAAATTGCAAAATTACAAAAAACAACGTTGACTAGAAAATTTGTAAGTTTCTCAGTAAAACAAGTAATCTATCGATTCGCTGATTTCCAGATGTTTCTCTAATATACAGTGTTCAATTGTTAAACTAACAAAACATGTTTAGCTGTGGGATAAACAGCAGCTGTAGGTACAAAGATGGTGAGGTGTGGTTAATAAAAGACGCTAGAGGAAACTAATGATCAACTCCACGCCTACTTCTAAGTTGCATATATATATATATATATATATATATATATGTATATATATATATATATATATATATTATCATATATATATATATATATATATATATATATATATATATATATATATATATCATACATATATATGTGTGTGTGTAATAAAAATATAGTTTTAAATATGCTATATTTATGGGTAAAATTGCTCAATATAAAGATATAGCGTATGCTGATATGAAATATAAAAGTGGGTAGTGGGGTCAACACCGAGCAGTGATACAATACATATTTGTTGTGACAATTCAACTGTCATATCAATGTTGAAATCTGCTCAATGTTTCATTCAATCAAGTATTGCATCACATACATATCAAAAGGTTCAGAGCTGTTTTTGCACAAACGTCCCACTGATTTTTTCCCTTTGATTAAAATTAAATTTGAACAAGGGAATGACTCCTATCCAAAATATAAAAGGAGAATTCCAGAAGATCATTGAGTAATATTGAAATACATCATTTTTTGCCATAATTTATAACAGCGATTTAAAATCAATCATCATTTTCTCGCAAAAAAAATGTGTGACACGTACCTAGCGCGAGTAGTATATATATATATATATATATATATATATATATCCAATCATCACCAATCTGATGATTTGAAGATTGTGTTCAAGCATAAAACAGACTGTCGCCGTTCGGTGTTGACCTCAGTATACACTTTTACATTTTATATCTAAATACGCTCTATCTCTGACATTGAGCACGTTTTACCCATAAATATGGCATACCTTAAAACTAATTTTTATCATATATATATATATATATATATATATATATATATATATATATATATATATATATAGGAAGCTGCTAGGCCATGTAAACTCAATAAGACTTTCCAACCAGTTCACAATGGAAGAAGAAAATAATAATGAGCTGGCCTTTCTGGGTTTACTAATAACTCGCACAGAGAATGGGTTCAAATCATCTGTATATCACAAGACAACCTTAACCGAAAAATACCTCAACTTTAATACCCACCATCCATAAAGTGTCAAAAAATGGATCATTTGATGCCTACAATATCGGGCAAAAATCAAAAGTGGCAACGCAGACATATACCAACAGGAAATAATCAGCCTACCTTTCAGAATAACAACTATCCGTCAAATACAACAACAGCGTCTACAGTTGGGAATAGAAGAGTCAAGGAGAAAGAAGTGAAAATTTCCACGGTCTGTCTACCTTACGTCAAGGCTTTATCGGAAATTTTCAGATCTGCGGTTCATATAACATCATGAGAATATTCAGAGAAATCTCTACTGAGTTAAACCTAAGACGGTGGAGAACACGCACTTGATTCTTTGCATGTGTCAGAGAATATAAAGGTGAAACAAACTGCCCCCGATAAAAGTAAGGCTAGATGAACATCGAAAAGACATAGTGAGGGATAAGACAATGAAATCGGACTTGGCTGATCGTGTATGGAATGAAAGGAGCAGACATCAGCCCCTGTGAAATGAAGTGAAAATACTGGACAAGGAAGGACACTGAAGAGTTAGACGTCTGAAAGTATCAGCGCATATGTCATGCTATGAGGAGTTCCTTAGTCAGCCTAGAATAGAAATAAATTCAATATGGGAGCTGCTAATAATGTAAGATAAATTACAGCTAGTCTTCAACAGCAGCAATCAAAATATGACAGGCAGCAGCATTTGCATCACGAATCAGAAAGCAAGTAAGGTTTAAGGCTCCAAGTTCATTACAGCAAATTGTCCTATAATAATAAAGCGTTGGTTCGTGAATTTGGTTACATAGTGATTGTGAGTTCATTCCCTGGCTCGGGCAGTGTGCATTTAGACTTAGCGGAAATAGTCGAGCAATAACTGAGCAGAACTAAAAAAATAAGAACTAGACAATATATCTGGACAGTGGAACAAGAACAGTCTACCCTCGTAGATGGAATAATTGTTTCTGCTCAGATTTCTCTGTAGATCACTATACACCTGAAGAAAGACTTACAACAACAAGGGAGGGTACAACAACAAAGATGATTGTAAGAGTCCAAATATAAATAATGACAATTCCTTATCCCAGAACTTCAGACAGAAATTATGAAAATGGTTTTGCCATCAGAATGGAGGAATAATATTCACAAACATTGAACGAATAATCATGGTATCACACTGAAAAAAATTCCATTATTCCCCGTAAAAGCTTTGTAGTGCCTGGAAGATCTGCAGCACTTTTATGAGATAACATAGAATATGGAGGTTTGGAGTGAACTGATAAGAATTATTTGTATACTTGTTGAAGATGAACAATCACATTGATTTGCAGTAGGTACCTCCACTTTTTCGGCATAAATTTCGATACCCAAGTTTAAAATACATTTTTTAAAATGAAAAAACATGCTTGAAGATTTCATTTTAGCTTTACTTGAAAGTTGAATCATTAAATTTATTATTTCCATTAAGTAAACAATTCTGGTATATTTCAGATAGAAACTATATACATTGGAATGTCAAATTTAATTTTAAATTTTTAAATTTTCAAAAAACCCGCCATTTTCTTAATTTTAAGAAATTTGTAAACAAACACAAATTTATCGATTTTAAAAATATTTAAAAAAATTTCTGACACGTCATTTTAGTAAAATTAGAAAATTTAATGTTAAATTAATCTGATTTAAAAAAAATATTACTTAATTATAGCATAAAAAAGAAATATACAACGAATTATTAACGATTGGTACCGTAATTTTGATCCCGATACTTGATCCACGTGTTGATTGACAAGTGATGACAGCTACGACGGATGACCATAAATGAAAATTACTAGAAATCTGAGTGAACCCTTTTATTTTTAGTTTTACTGTTATGTCTATTTATTAGAATAAAGGGACAAAACTCTTTTTATAATAATGGCAATTTCAGTCTACCGTACATGGAAATAAGGAATGTATTAAGTAGAAAAATACAACATAAAAAATTATTTGAAAAAAAAGTGGAATCACTAAATTTATTAAACTTGGCAATTTTGAACTCGTAAATTTTGTTTCTACTTAATTACTAATTATCAAAAGGAAATAAGCTAATACAGAGTTTTGCACGATTTTTAAACTATTATAAATTATTATAATCAAAATGTAAAACAAATAAAAAATTCTTGTAAAATTTAATTATTCATCAGAAAAAATTTATTTCTTCAGGCAATAATGACCTTAATATTACTTATTTACAAAAGCAATTAAAAGCTTTTCTAATTAAGTAATATCATAGTTTTATTGGATTCATTATTTTTCTATTCAAAGCTCATTTTAAAAAAGTTGGAACAAATTAGAAAAAAAAAAGTAGGTGATTTACCATCTCCAATGACTCTTACTTTAAACAAAAAAAAATTGTAAGGAAATAAAAAGAATTGAAAAAAATTTCGGCAAAATAAGTAAGTGGGGTGTAACATATTAAAAAAAAAATATTTTTTACTAAAATTTACTAAAAAGAAATATTTCAAAAATAATTTCATTCATTGGTGAATAAGTCCTGAAAATTTCATTAAAATCGGACAATTACTTTAATTTTACAAGAATTTCCAAATCAATGGGTTTTCAACGGGAAAAAAGCGCAAAAAAAAACAATGTTATTTTTACAGCACCGCGATGACGTAATAAAAAGAAAACTTTAACCAAAATTTCGAACGTGTTAAAAAATATTAAAAAATATCAAAAAATAATTAAAATACACTTTGGTCTTTCATCTTAATAATAACATAAGCGTTTTGACGATAAAAATTTATTTTCGGTAAGTTTGTGGCATTTGTTTATTACGCTATGCTGTTTTCCCGCGAAAAAGTGGAGGTACCTAAATTTTGCAGTGTGACATTCAAGTCGAAACAGCTCTCATGATGACAAGATAAATTTCGACTATGGCACCTTTCATTGACCTGACCGCACAAAAACCTGACTGCTAGGTTGTTTGGGGGCGTTATTTTATAAAGTAAAGAAACGCCCAAACAAGAATAAATAGGTAATAAAAAGGGAAAATGAAAAGAAGGGTGTCAAAATAACTTTTACCATATTTTATTAATGCGACAATGCAAAACAATATGACATAAACGTAAACAATAGATGAGATTTACATTCGGTAAGCTTACTACTTTTAAGCTAAGACGAAGTGAAGTTGTCAACTACCAGTATATATCTTCAGTCCCTATGACTTGAGTTGAGACACCGGTCGCATTACGTGTACGACCTCTTTCCAGAACCGGACTGGCTCTCACTGTGCCAATTTATATCAATTGTCCTGACTCTTAGTATTAATTCTTAGGGAATTAACTCACTTCGCCTTAGCTGCTCTCTAGGCGGAGTGTTCTGTCTAAAACCCTACAAGATAAATCGGCAGATGGGTTCATGGCGTTACTGAATAAAGTTTTACAACTTTAGTTGTGAAACAAAAAATGTCACTCTCACAAAGATATAGTAAATTTAGTCAGCATCCAGATCAGAAAGGAGATTATCGTCAAGGTAAGAACGTGTAAATCTTTATCTGGTTGGTGCCGGAGGCAAAATTACATTCAAATGTTAATCAGTTCCCTACCACCAATACCAGAAAGCTAACTGGGCGGACTAAATTAGTTTCAGCTGACCCATTATTTCAGGAAGTCATTGCGCAACGAAGAACTTTTAGAATAGCATTTCTTATTTAAACTAGTGTGTGACTATTTCTATATTATCAGTTTCTATAGTGAACAGAATATTTCTTTTTGGTGGTTGTGTAACTCCCATATCAATTTTATCCGCTCGTGGCGAGAAAATAAAATGTCACGGACAAATGAATCTGAAAATTGAAAATATCCGTATAAATCCTTCTTTTTAATGGAGCCTCATGGTGGCTAATATCGCTAATCCTTCGTTGGGTTTCGAGTTTTAAGCAACTTTGGGTAAGCCATAAACTGTAAAAATTAAAATAACTTTTGACAATATTTATGAATGGAATATTAATTTAAATGTAAGTATGTAAATTCAATTATTAACGATGTTAGTCTTCGTCAGTTTGTAAGTAAATTAACAACATAATACCCAAATAGCCAAGTATGACGACACTAATAAAAACACAACTGTAAAATACGGCAGAGTATATATATATATATATATATATATATATATATATATATATATATATAGTTTATGAAAAACTAGGTAATTCGTAAGGGTAAATCCAAGGAGGATAAAATCCAGAGAGCTCAATGTAAATCCAGAGCAAATAATTTAAATAAAAACAGACCACTTTAAGGTCCCATGTAATAAATTATTTCACCACAGCCCTTTTAAAGGACTGCAGATCATCAGACTTTATTTCCAAAGGTTGAAAGAAAAAATGAAAAGAAATTTACACATTTTTGAAAGAGAGAAGGAAGTCATGAGAGAAGGTGTCACTAATTTTCTTTGGAAAAAAAAAAGGCTTGTGGAATCTTCCACAACACAACCAGCCTTATCTCTTTTTAGGAAATGCACTCTTCCTATCTGATAAGCAAAATTCTACTTTCATACTATATAACAAGTATTCATTGGTCATTCACCTTCAATCTGGCTTGCTGATTGGTCAGTTCCGACCAATCAAACCGCCTGCACGCGACCAATCTGTTTTCCCGCTCATGTGCTGGGAGCCACTTGACCAGTATAAAAGCAAAAACCCGTGTGAACTTTTTAGAGAAAGGATTAGTAATTTTCATTCATCTCTCTCGCACGTCTCAAGATGTAACCTTCGCCAACTTCCGTCTTAGTCATTGCTGACAAGACGTTTTTAAGACAATTACCAACATTCATGAACTCTGAAATCACTCCTGAACTTTTATCAACATTAGAACTCACAATTCCAATCTTTATTCTTCTGAATTACACGTTCAATATTACAGTAAAAGGTAAATTACTTCTTAAGAACTTTCTGTTTAAAAGACATTTAATATTAACAACTTTAATATCAACATCAACGAACGATTACAAGAAAGACATTCTGAAACCTAAAACATCATGCATATTTGCCAACATAACATATACCAAATATTCTGCTTGTACATTGTTTTGAATGTTTTATTAGTTTCTAATTAAATATGTCTTGTTCGTAATATGAACTCTGGTACAAATATTTCCAAATCAAAGGGACACGACTCTGTCCTACCTTTTCTTTGCATGTTGTACACCAACCTAAATAAATCTAATTGTTACGTTTTAAAACAATTCAGTTAAATTTTGTATTTTATTTTGATGTTAGTGGAAATAGTTAATTGACACGCAACTTATTCTCAACAAATATTACCACATAATTAACCCATCCACTACAGGCTAGAAAAAGACACTGTTATTTTGTTTTACTTTGAAAGTGTTATATTTTTTGTAATATTAAAGATTATAATGTTTGATATAAATTAGAATGTCTGAACTGTCTACAAAGAATTTAATTTGATGTATGTTAGTGATTTAAATTTAAAAAAAATTTTGGGGATTTTCTATGAAATAGTTGATTAGAAAAATATTCATAGAAAGTACATTAAAAGAATAAAATTTTATTTTAAAATATAAGTTTACTTCTAGTAATCTTTTAAGACATTGACACATTTAAACGGTTAACATGATGGAAGTTAACGGTCAAGAGTTAAATTCATGAACAAAATTCAAAAGGATAGAGATGTCAGCTTAATAATCAATAATAAAAATTTTTTTAAAAAGATAAAAAAGATTATATATATATATATATATATATATATATATATATATATATATATATATATATACACTGTCGTCCATCGTTTATCGCGGTTAATTAGTTCCAGACCGCGATAAGTAAATTTCTGCGAAGTAAGATTCTTTATATATAAATCGAGTATTATCGCAGTTAGATCATAGAAAACCTGTTTACGATCTTCTAAATACGGTTTTTAGTATTATAAGAGCTCTCTAGACATAAAATAACACCCCTGAAGTCACCTTTACACTTACCCAATATAGCAGACAAAAGAAAATAAAACATATTTAGACATTACAAATAACATAATTATTGTACATTAAAATCACAACGTGTACATCGCTTCATCATCGAACAAGTTGCATTATTTTCCTTAGGTTACCCTGAACTTAGGAAAATAATGCAACTTGTTCGATGATGCAGCGATGAAGAGATATACAAAAGTTACTGCTCCTCTAAATCTTATTCTTTATACTTTGAACGGACAAAAAGCACAATTCGATGTTTTCTTTTCAGCACATCCTTGGAATCAATTATCCTATTTACATAAATATCTTTGTATGTAATTTTGGTTTTGTTGCCAAAAATAAAATTTAGCTTTATTTTATCTTATCAAATATTATTACCTTGTTGTTTTGTACTCTGTTTGTTGCCAACTTACTATCTTCTGAACAATTTTGTTTGTGCACTCCTTCGTACCAACACGCAGCCAAACACGTCACCAACAAGTGATCCACTGCACACCCACAACAATAGCCAATCAGTGAACAGCATGTTCTGATTGCCACGGCCGATTTTGAATAATAGGCCTGGAAAAAAGTTCTTGCCTACACAAAAGAATGGTCAAGCGGCCGCTCTTGGCGTTAAAGGATTTGCGGGGGTGCTCGAATACATAGGCCTACAGTAATTTTAATACAGGGGTGTATATTTGACTCAGACAACCGAGCGCGCGCGCTGTATTATTTTCACTGTCTCGATCAACTGAAGGATCGGCTGTTCCTGAGATCTGTGCAAGAACTTTTTTCCAACCCTGTAATAGACTGTAATCAACCGTGAACCGCAATGTGATTTTTAATGAAAAGATCTGAAAAAAAAAAAAAAAAAAAAACGCGATAGAGTGAAGCCACCAAAGTCGAAGCGCGAAGTGGGGAGGGACGACTGTATATATGTGTGTGTCTGTGCGCTTGCTTGCATGTGTGTGTGAAATTTCGGATATTACCGAAAATATATCTACAAAAGAACAATATGCATAAACACAAAAGGAAAACTTATCTTATCCGACACGTTTCATCCGCTGAAAAATCCATCAGAGGACGAAACGCTTTAAATAAGTTTTCCTTTCGTCTTATCTATATATATATATATATATATATATATATATATATATAACTAAACTCGAAGATTTTCTACAGTAAAATCTAAATTAGCACGAGCATAATTTAAGAAATTTCAGAATATCTCCTGCAAATTGAATGGACAAGTCCCTCTCTTTCTCGTTTCATTAATTGGTGGAAGTACGGTGATTACCGTGCTCTAAATATGAGAAAATCTAATCGACATTCCATACTAAATATTAATTTACGAGTGATATTCGAAAAATAAGATACAGATCAGCCTAAATCGACCTAAACAGAAACTTTGTGAAAGCTGTAAGTTCAAAGCAATAGAGACTATGCAATCCTTCTTGAAACAGTCAAATCAATCTTTATATAGTGCGCATGCATATGTGATATCTCAACAAAATGACTGCTACAATGAAAAAAATGGACAGAAGTGCAAGATATAATAAGATTATTGAAATCCAAAGGCAAAAATAAGAAATTAACACTGAAGTAGTTTCTGCGTATGGTGACATGTAATGAGTACGGGACAGGCATCGGTCTTGTTGAGTGTATTCACAGAGGAGGCGTGTGAATCTGCAGAACGAGCTTCGTGTGTAGCATGTGCCTAATTTTATCAGGAAGAGAAGACAGCAATATGTCCTTTGAAGCTTTGATTCAAGATTTTAGCGCAAATTTCTTGATATGGTTGTGGAACTTGGTCTTTGGAAGTTGGTGGTTCATGAAAACGTCCATGAGAAGTTGGGATATTGAAAATGGTCATTTCGTTGAGTCATAAAGCAATGCCACTCCAAACACAGCCAACCTGATAAAATATTCCAAACATATCGCTATACAGTTGGGATGCATCTCCCGAATAGTCCTAACTTGCCTATTTCCGATTATTATCTGTTCAGGCCCTTAAACAACAATTATTTAGAAAACAGTTTCACACAAATGACACTGTTGTCGCAAAAGTGCAATCATGGACCCAATCTGTTGAAGTCATTTTTTCCAGGAAATTTTAAACTGACGCCAGGAGGATATGGGCTAAAGTAAATGCTTTTAGTAAATTCAAAAGCTTTCAAGCCTGTATTCCCTAAAAACGTGTAAATACGTTTGTAGAAAGTTAACTAAACATGCCATCTCATCCACATAAATCCACGCCAAGCGATTCCTTTTGCCAAAAGAGGTAAGTAAAGATCAAATACTCACTGAAAACTGAAACTATATACTGGTTTCTCTAAGTCGATATTTTGATACAATCATTTCTTCTGCAACAGTAATTAAATTTACAATAATGTATGAACTTTTTATAAGTAGTTTTTTACTATGAGAAATTACGCAAAAATGTCTCGCAAATTGAACAAACTATTATAGAAATATTCAAAATTTAATAGATAAAAAAGCTATCGCGTATGAATGTAATTTCTGGAAACATTTCGAATAATAAAACTGTTTGCAATGAAAACGTACATCCACAAAAATCAACTAACATTTTTCCATGCAAAAACTTTGTTGTAAAAATGTAAATTGCAGTTTGAAATTTCGCCATAAATTTTGAAATTTTCTTTACTGTATTAACAGTAACCATGAATAATTATCATCGTTTCTAAAAACTAAGCGATTAATTCGAATAAGTAATGCTCCGAGTTAACTGGTTGAAGGCAGTAGTAATCGAAAAGCTCCAAGAATTAGTTAATAGAAGGAACATAATAATCTATCAAGAATATTAGTTCGGCCGCATATATCTTTGCTGTCGAAGAAAAGTTTGGTTTGAGCGTTTTCCCTCAATTGCCAATTCCAACAGAGATTTATTCTGCCTTTTACTGGAAGAAAATAAATATAAATTCTCTGGGAGTATTAGCTCAGAAAAATGAAACTGTCTTGGGAAAGTTGAATTATAAATGTGGCAGAAGACAAATTTAAATGACAAATGATTGCGGTCTGATTGGATATGAATTCTCTAGTTTTTAACCAATGAGGATAAAAATTATAGCCTTCAAGATTTTTTCTTTTAATCAGGTTAGTCACTTGTTTGCTACATAAAAGGGACAATTTTGAAGCCAAAGTCAGAAAAGAATAGACCTCACTCGAGTGAGAAAACTGTGGTCGGGAAGATTAAATCCGGGCGAGAAAGCTGTGACGTAAAAAGAAAAAAAAAAGAAAAAAAAAAAAAGAAGCTATTATTGCTTCTGCTGCTGCAGAAGAAGAAAAACCCTTAAAATCCTACGAGAATTAACTTTACTAACAACGTATTTTCTAAACCCGTGAGAATTTATATATGAGAACACCTCTTCGGAAACCTGAATATTTTGTCTAAAGGACACAGGTTACCTTTTCTCACGCCACTTCAAACTTCGACGTTTTGAATTTGCGAACTTTTCGAATTAAATTTCTTACTAGGAAATTGGGTCATATGAAATTGCTCTAAAAGGAAGTTGTTAAGGGAAAATTATTTTTCATGAACTGTTGTAAGAGAAAACAGATTTATATTGCAAAAAACTGTTAATCTGTTTTGATAATTAATTTAAGTCGTACGGTGGAAACTTTCTGCAAGGTCAATATTGTATTTGTATGTTATAAAAAAAATTTTGTAATTTTAATTTTTTTACAAAATTCATTTTGAGTAAGTCATGTCTTTTTGTTAGCGCCTTGCAAAGTATTTATAAAAAGTGGTATAAAATATTCGAAATTCCTCCTCCCCTCTTCTCTCTCTTAGTTTTTTTCTCTTTTTACAATTACATTTAAAATAATATAATTTATTTTTCAAATTTTAAAATACATATAAAAATGAAATATACTCTTAGACATTGAATAAATAATCATTATTCATTTCAACAATTTTTTTATTCAATAACTATGAATAAATATAAAAATTTAACTCCCTACCAAATCTATATTCTTGTGCCAAACGCATAACCCAGTTAGTTGGAATAGAAAGGGAAAAGAGAACACGTGCGTCTCTTCTTCTTGAGGTCATTTTGATACAAATAACAAAACAAGACTCAACCACTCCGTACAATTTTGAAGGAAAAATATATTTATTACACAAGTGAAAACAAAAAGGTACAAATATATAAAATTTGCACAAATTCCTTTTGTGCTCATTAAGGCAGGATAACATATTTCTGATATTTCAAAAAAAAGGATTACCATCGAAAAATAGAAAAAAAGGGGTTACAGTTTAAGAAAAGACCCAAGGATCCAATAACAAAAAGAGAAAACAATTCAAGAAGGCAGAAAAACAGGTGCAACCACTTTTCAGAATTAAACGGAAACGCCTACTTTTACTTTCCCCACGAGCGTTTCTAGGACATATAGTAATTTTAGATAAGTCCTTCTTATATTCTCACTGTTCGTGCTTGGGAAAATTTCTTGTTTTCTGTTCGTTCTCTATTGCTCAATCGCGGGAGAATTTTTACTTGTGAACTTCAAGTCTCTCTGTAGCCGATTGGTAACTGTTGCCTTCTCGCTTTTGTAGCTTTCTTCTGGCTGTCAATATCCTTCTGACCTTGATGTTAATTTGCTGTCAAAAAGTATTTTCCCCTTATCTACTGACCTGAGTTCTGTTTATTCGGAAGAGGATCAGACAAGAAGGCCCTCATTCGGGTTTTTACTAGGGCTTGAGATCACATCTCTCATTGGCCAGTAAATACGTAAAATAATTTAATTTCCATAAATTTGAAAAGGATACTTAACAATTTGGGCTGGTTTTAACCGCCGAGTCTAAAAAGATATACATATGTAACATTTTTTTTTTACACAAACCATCTGGCTTTCTTAAAAATACATTTCTCTCAAAAGAACGTGTACAAAAAACAACCTAGACTATTAAACGCTATTATTACACCAAAGACTAACAGTAATAAAAAAATTACATTTTTTATATAAAATAAGCAAAAGCAAAATTTATCCGTACGCCTCAGCTACTAGTCAATGATATAATCTTTACTGTCAATAACTTCAAATAAACTTTTTCTATAGTTAATAAGAACTAATCTATTTTCGACATATTGTTCTATTCTTCGAGCGTAAACTACTTTAACTACTAAATTTGAATGATGTCGTAAATGAACCGTAACCTTAGGTTCTCGCCACAAATTTTCTATTGGATTCATGTCCGAGCTTATCGCGAAACAAGGCAACACATTTGACTTGTTGTCTTTGAGCCAATTGTTCGCCAGTGTGTTTAGGATTATTATCATGTTTAAAAACTGAAACACGCTGTCTTCCAAAAAGTTACCTGGCAGAATTTTCAGATTTTTCTTTAAAATATGACGATATTCGTTTTTTTTTTTTCATGGTTCCGACAATTTTAAACAAACTGCCCGTTCCAATTGCACTAAAACACCCTAAATCACAAGAGTTCCACCCCCTGCCCACCCCGTTTTAGACTAGATATGGTGTTACTAGAGGTCATGGCTTCTCGTTTTTTCCTCCATACTCGCAGTGTCTGATTTCCGACCAAACAATTCAATTTAAGTCTCATTATTATGTAAAAAAAAAAAAAAAAAAAAAAAAAATGTCCGTTGAGGTGTAATGGAGTGAGAACTTGGAAAGCCGACTTCGAATTCCAGTCGAGTTCCTTAGATTTACTTACGCACAAATACCCTTGAGAAAGGTATGAATCAATCTATGGGTTGAATAGCAGGGCAGACTGGGTCATTTAGCCTTGGTTGGCAACCAGTCTACCGCAGAAAGAAATAGCAACCTACTGCGAGAAAAAATCTGCCTCGTCATGTATCGAAAGATACATTATCACCTTAGCGTATATCACGTATGTCACTTAACTGATTGACTTTGTAAAACTGAGTACAGAAAGACACCTGCAAATATATTTTCGTCAACTGAAGTTTTCGTTTTAGACTGACGATCGAGGGAAAGAGTTAAAGATCAATTTTGTCTGCAGGCCAGAGATCCCTGTTTGCTGAACCAATTACCATTTTTCTTCCTGGGACAGAGCTGTTGCTTTTTGTAATATATTGGGAATAAGGCTGATGCCCACTAGCTTGCGAACTAGGTTAGGCAGACTGTGTAACTGGGAAGAGTTAATCAGTTATTGTTTCTAAACGCAAAAATTGGTTGTTTTGTTGCGGAAATTTATGCTAAGATGTGTCAGAAGGTGAAATTGTGTGAAGGCCTAAAATGTGCGTGTTACATTATGCATTTATCCACAACAAATAAATTAAACAAACATATGAAGACAATACAACTTGAAGAAATCAAGGAAGAAACAACGTAGTTATAGATTTCAACAATAACATGAATTTATATATATATATATATATATATATATATATATATATATATATATATATATGACATACACAAAGTGATGATAGTGTTATGGCGCGCATTCTTTAGCGCATATATCTTTTTTTATTATTAATGATTCAAGAAAACAACGAAACTCCAAATGTGAATCAACAAGTATATATTGAAATAACATACAAGAACAAAATATACAATAATTTGTATTCAATATATAGATTAAGGGAAAAAACAAGTTGCTTCCCTTTTACCGTATTTTGATTTGTAATTGATTGTTCGAACGAAAGTTCTCTTTAGAAAGAAAGGTTCAGGAATCAATGTTAGAACAAGACTGCTGTTAGAATAGATAACACAAGAATACAATTGATCAAAAAGTGTTGTGTTAGAGAAATCAACAGAGTCCTGGTTGATTGAACTTGGCTGAGTCACAGAGAGATATGTATATATGTATTACAAAATTCTGTGTGTGCGTTTGAAATGTTGTGAGTAAAGTCATAGGTTTGTGTTGACAGGCGAAATTTAGTAGACTCTACTGGCGGCTTGTGAAACAATCTTTTAAAGCTACAGATAGGTTCCCAGCGAAACCGCGGAAAAAGTTGATTCTGCACTAAAAGATGTGATTGGTTAAAATTTGACCAATCGCTAAATTTGTACTAACGAAACAAGTAAGCAAGTTCAAAACCGAAAAATTCAAAGCAACGACTGCGATGGCTAAATTGTCCTACGGAAAGGCAGTATTGATTTATTAGCCAATCACAGACGAATAAAATGTGGGCGTGGAAAAACACAGCAGTCGCTACAATAGGTTGCTTGTTAAACGTGGCAAGTGAGATAAGATTGCAAAGAGTGTCTATGCAGTGATTTAGTGAATGAATGTTGATGGTTTAAGTTTGTTTGTGAAATTAAAATAGTTTGATTTCTGCAAGGTAAAATGTCAATTGTGTGAGTTCAAACAATAGTGTGTATGTGTGTGACAATTGTAAGTGTTGATTCAAGTTATGAAGAGTTGTGTACCTTTGACTGATATGCTAAACGTTGATTAAATGTACAATTACTATTTCGTAGTGATAATGTCATTTTTTAGTAAATTATAAGTTAAGTTTCTCCTCGCGGCAATAGTAGCGCGAGTTGTGTTGATGAGAGGCTAGTAGTGTTATTGAGTCAGTGTGTTGGCACGCGTGGCGTCTGCTGGTATCTCTCGAAACTCAGTGTCTGACTGACTTGAATCAAGTCGAGCGATTCTTTTTATAGATTTTTTTGGTTTTCAAATAGGCTGCGCGGGAAAAAAAGATTTGTCTCAACTTGCTATATTTTTGTGTCCTTTTTAACCAATGAGAAGTTTAGTTTGGAAAAGTGAAGTGATGATTGGTTAAAAGTTAATTTGGGGAAGAGTGCATCTTCCCGTAGAGGGTGACAGGTAAGTATGGAGGATTCCATAGTCTCTTTGAAAATTCACTTTCACCTTTTTTTTTTTTTTTTTTTTGTGACGCGCCCTCTTCATTCTTGAGGGTGTTTCAACCAGTTTCGCATTAAACTTCCTAAGTTAAAAAAAAAGAAAAAAAGTGAGTGAAAAGATCGACTGGCTCAGACAGTGATTCTAGGACGGGCAGTTGTGAAGAGGTTCAGTATACATTTACAGACAATCTTTCTTTGTCACACGACATTTTTCCATGACATACTACACAATCGATTTGGATATTGACAACTGCTGCTCCAAATCTCATTCTTGAATTGCAAGCATTCAGTTCTTTGTTTTAAAGCCGCTGACAATCTTTCAGCTTCACCATGTGAAGTGAACAATACATATGTCCATTACAGTAAATTAAAGTTCCTTAAAAAAAAATTCAGCCTGATAAACTAACTCGTCATAACACGATATAAATATTATATATCTTCGGAATTTTATAAAATAATATAATGTTCTAACATACGGATAATCTGGTCCCTGTGAAACTTTTTTTTAATGTGCTCATAATGCTATTGTATTGAATTAAGTTTCTGAAATAGACTATAAGTATTTATTCAACACACACTTGTTTCCTGTGCTCTCACGCGATTGACCGCCTGATAATTGTGTGAGAATGTATGAAACTTTTAGTTGTGGTTTGCCACTGTTCACCAAAATAGTGTTAGTAAAAAAAACAAAAAAAAAAAAACACAATCCTTAACTGTAGCAGAGACATCAGTTCACTGAACGAAATCAATGTGGGACTTTAATAATATAAGATATTCATTTACCACGAGCACTTACTCAAACACAACAAATACAAAAACCACGCCCAGCATCTACCAGAAAACTGACGATATTCAGTCACCCCACCCCATGAGGGTGTCATGTGGCACAAGCCCTTTTTAACGTGGGCTTTCCGAGCCCGTGGGCTCGGCCAAAAATATGTCCATTGAACCCGTATAAACGGGTTCAGGGCCGGTCTACCTCCCCGGAAGAGACTCCGTCCTTCGGCGTAGCCTCCTTCGGGTTCCTCCCGTCCGTAGGATGAGAGTATTATAACCGAACGGTCGCTCAGAAAGTACTGGGTCGACTGACTCGAAAACTGACGATATTAAGTCACCCCCCCCCCCACGAGGGTGTCATGTGGCAGAAGGCCTTTTTAACGTGGGCATTCCGAGCCCGTGGGCTCGGCCAAAAATATGCCCATTGAACCCGTATAAACGGGTTCAGGGCCGGTCTACCTCCCCAAAGGAGACTCCGCCCTTCGGCGTAACCTCCTTCCGGTTCCTCCCGTCCGTAGGAAGAGAGTATAACCGAACAGTCGCTCAGAAAGTACTGGGTCGGTATTTATCAATCCACCCACGAGGATCGAATGTGGCACAAGGCCGTTTGAAAAGTACTGGGTCGACCACTGCGTTTGTATTTCGCGCCTTATATAGGTGAGCATAACGTCAGCATTGGTGGGCTTAATATTGGCCAATGAGCAGGTGTCTTCTATTTAGTACGTATCACCATAAAAAGTAAGGGACATAATTCTTGTTCTTAGCATTGCTTTCTTTCAGCTGATATACTGTTGAGGCCGAATCTTTCTATGAATTTTAAAAGTTTTTGCGTGAAAGAATCGTTATTAACCCCTTCTTGCGGAGGAGCATGGACAGCTACATGCTTTTTAATGGATTTGTATTAATACCTCATACGAGAGTCTTTAACTGAAAAAAATAGTGTTAAGAAAGTAAACTCTCACTAAGTTCGTTTGTACATTCACTTTTCATATGAGGCTTGCTTAATCTTTTATTACCTTTAGGCCACTTAAGCTGATTCCAGAAGTAGTCGTTAAGAGTTTCCTAAAGACATCTTGGCCCGACACACACTTCAGAAAGACTAAAAAGTCTACAACGTTGTGTTAGAAACAAGGTTGGCTATTAAGTTGTCCTAAACGAAATAATCAAAAGTCAAACTTATTTCGATGACAATTTATATCTGAAATTTGATAAAAACACAAAGAAATAGATGCCTTCTATTCGTTTCTTATACCCTCAATGTCTAGACCGTTGTACTCCCCGGTGTTCTTCAGGTGTCTGTCGTCGTACAGGGTAACCTAAAATTTTTAATTTAACCTCTTTCAATCCACAGGGGTAGATTCAATGATGGAATCCAAGGGGTTCGCAACATTTTGCACCGACGGTTTACTAAAATTACATAATTTCCCTGAACCGGTTATTAAATTTCCTTGGCATTTATATCCATAAAAAAGTAGGAATGTAAAATAAGAGAAATCTAATTTCATAGACAAATAGTTTTGATGTTAAAAAAAAATTTGAATCCCACCACTGAGTAGATTTTACATTGGGAGATAATTCTGATCAGTTTTATTTACCAGTTTTCTTCATCCGTGTTTCATTTGTTCGTTTATATTCCACTTTTCATACTTAAGATATATTTCACATCATCCACCTGTGTGTCGCTTGTCTGTTTCTTGCACAGAATCAGCAGAGTATGTAACTTTTAGTTTTAACAACACTAACACATGGATTGAAATGACAATTGTCAGGAAACCAAGAAAAACATGACCTAGTGTTCGGTTGACCCCAAGGTTATGTGTTTCTTGGCGCATTGCCTAGTAGAAGAAGCAAACAAGTGACACAGACTGCTAAGTATTATTAACTGATAGGAGATTTCCTCTCAGCATAGAAAGTGGAATGAGAACAATCAATCCTCATGTACTTGACTAAAAATAGAAGATACATTTTTAAAAATTCCGAGAATGTTATCGAGTACAACAGACACCTAAATAAAGCCGGGGGGGGGGTACAACGTCCAAAACGTTGTAGGTATAATAAAAAAAATAACCAAGATGAGCATACTGGTCCGAATAATAAGACATAATACTTTTACTTCAGAAAATGGGGTAAATTAAGATGAAAACTATCCATGTTTGAATTTTGAGGCGGGAAATTTTTTACCCGTTCACCGTACCACGTGATATTGATGGCGGCAATGACGGACGGCTGTTTACAATTTGTCGCCGCTTCTTCACGCAGTTAAAACCTTGTTGTGTTTTTTTACTTTCTTGTTTGTCTTCCAAGTGATCAAGGTGAGTTAATTAGATCAGAAGGTCCACGTGTACATACTCATCTTCATGATATATTTGTATAATCCAAGTGAACATTTTGTTTCGTTATTTTAGAACAATGTCAGTGTAAATGTCCACTTGCTCATCGTCCAGTGTGTGCTTAACAACATCGCCAAAGGAAAAAAGTCTTTCATTCTTTTTTAAGTTTAGAATTCAGCTAATTATAAGAAAATTTATTTTAGTTAAATCGGCCTTTTTTGTTTTAAAGAAGTTTGAAGACTACCAATACAAATATATGGTAAATTAAAAATAAATAAATGAGTGTATTGTTAGTGAATAGGAACTTCCTTGATTTTTTTTTTGTTTTTTTTTTAAAAAGAAAGTATAAATATAGCAAAATATTTATATGTAAATAAGTAAGTCAATGATAAATTAAAAAAAAAAATCTTTGTTTCTGATACAAAAATCTTTGTACATCATATCATTTTCAAGGAAGCATTTCAATGAAAAAATCTCTTTCATGCAAGTTTAACAGCTACGTAAATACAATAAAATAAAAAATTAAGAATATGAAAGATAAAAAAGTAACCGAATTCCTAGTAAAATACAACAATTTTTTCAAATGAAAATAAATTAGAAGTAAAAGAGGAAAATCCTAACATAAAAAAACTTTATTTAGGTTTTTCCTTATTTTTCTTTTTTCCCTCCATATTTTACTGTCTTTTTCTTACTTTAAAAAAGAAAAATTAAAAAAAAAATTATTGCTTTTTTTATCATTTGAGTTTAGTTTTTAGAATCAGTTTGCATAATTAAAAGCTTTTAAAAACTGATATTTTCTTAAAGTTAAAATGCGTAAAAAATCTTATTGATTTTTATTTTAAAAAAAAAATATTTATTTAATTTACTAAATAACTATATTTTAAAATTTTTTGTTTTTTTCTTTGATAAATATTCTGGGCAACGTTGCGTCTCAAAGATTTGAAAAAGTAAAAAAATCATTTAACTTGGAAAAAGTGAACTTATGGTTTTTTACTTTTAACTTTTTTTGAGTTTTAAGTTTATAACAGCCAATTTTAACCTTTATGTTGAAAACGAAATGATCAAGCTGGAATTGATTAGTAGAGACATGTTAAATAAAATAAATATTTTAAATTTAATTTAACATATTTTTTTCACTTAACTGAAAAGTGAAAACGAAAGATTTGAAAAAGTTGCTGGTTGACTTGACACGAGTATCAATTTTTTAAATTTTATGTTTTTAATTACCACAGATCTTTAAAGTTACATTATCGAAACGAAAAAATTGTTATAATTTCGCTTGGTTTATTTTTGAAAAATTAACTGAAAATATTTTATTTTTATTATAATTTACTTCATAGAATTTCATTTGGAAAACCGAGTGAAAAAAAATTCAATTAAAGTAGTCATTTACATTCTAATTTCATTTCAAATTTAAAAAACACTTAAAGTCTGATTTGTTCCTTTAAATTTTTCATTAAATCTTTTCTAAGATATAATTAAAATCTTTTTTCTTTTTTATTATAGCTGATAATGATAACGAATATATCGTAATTGCCCATCACTAAAAATGGGACCTGCTTTTGATTTTCTTTTTTATTAATAACTTGTTTTTTAGGTAAAAATTCCTTAAAAACCAATATAAATTGGATAATATAAAAGAAAATAATTGTAGTATTTTTAAGCTTAATATAATAAATACAGAAAATAATTTATTTGTAGCCAAAACAATAGCATCAAATCAGTGTGATACCCAGAAAAGTGGATATATCCGATTTAGCGATGAGATTTTATGATTGTAGTTAAGTTATGTACTGAGATTTTATGTTGAAATAAACTTTTTTTCACTCAATTTCCTTCAGAGAAATCATGTGTAATGATACAGGAGTGGAGATCTACAGTTCATCTGATATTAAATGTCTGTGCTGACATGTTAACACATGACTGTAACACATTATTAGAAAGAAATAAATATAAACACCCAACCCAGAGAGAAGGAAACTCCCACTTACATTGCACATGAAACTGTAGGGTCCCACTGGTCAATGATAATTGACAAAGTCTGAAGTTGAATATAACATAATGTTATTTATGAAAGAATAACTTTTGTGTTTTTATTACTTGCTACAATGACAACACTACACTAACAATGGTCAATTAACAATGATTCATTTTTTTTGTTTTGTCTTTTTTCTTCATTTAATTGCTAGTTAGGAGTATAAATGGCATGGGGCTTAGGGATTAATTTAAAATTAATGGTTGATTTACCCCCACCAAGAATATTAATGAAGAATGATAATGAGGAAACACATGAGTAAATTTAACAAAACCAAGATAAGGAATTTATTCATGAATTTACACATTTGAAGTAGTGTCAGTAGCTCATCTCAGGAAAATAAATCAGGATTCTTAAAGTTCATAGTTTAAACATATAGTCATGAAGAGGAAATGTTCATACAACAGGTTAAATGAACTGACAAAATAATATTCAAAAATGTTTAAAACAAAAGTGAAAGTTGCTCAGCAAAGGGATATAATGATTTGCATAGGTTCAAAAATAGACAAAGAGAGTTTGAAATACTTAGCTTTCTTGGATTGTTAAGAAGAAATTCCTTGAAGTGCTGCATGCTGGTTAGAGGCTAATAATATAATTGGCAAATAATTTTACACTGATGAGAACTTCAATGCAGGTCATGATGAACTGAAATGAAACTTCACGCATGATTTCAGACACTCTTCTGTGATTAATTTTATGTAAAAAAGAATTTTGTGTAGGCTCATTACTTTCTTTTCTTCTTCTCAGCTGAAGGGAAGGTTTTCATTGGTCCCAAAACAATTTCCCTCAGTCCTCCAAATTTGAAGAGAGGTATTGTTATTTTGCACCCAGTACAGGAATTGGGAGTTATAGTTTAATAATAAAAGTACCGAGGTTTTCATTTCTGTGTATATTTATTTGATTGTGAGTTTTAGGCTATGTGTCTTACCTAAGAGCAGTCCTTTTAATGACTTTTTTTAAGCTTATCTGAAAATATATGACCAAATCTAAATGTCAACATCTTTTTTCTATGCTGTGTGTTATAACCACAAAGATTTGGTAAGTATATACAAAATTGAAAGAAAGCCTTTTGCACTGATTGCTGTTTGGTTTTGTTTTTTTAAATACAATTGTTTGCATTATTTTTTTAACTTATCCCTTTGTGTTCAAACCTTCAGGATGCCAATAAACTATTTTAATGACTTACCTGATAGATAACATATTTGACGGCATATAAGACGCTCCCCAATTTCAACTGGGCAAATCAAGAAAAAATTGGTAATTAATAAAATTAGTAAACCTATGTATGACATATAAGATGCAGGGGAATTTTAAGATATTTTTAGTTAAAAAGAAAAAAAAAGTGCACCTTATAAGCCGTCAAATCCAATACTTCATGGAGCCTAGTTAATTAAAGCATGTGAACTCTTCTTTGTCTGCTTTTACATAAAGCCTTATTCCTCTTGCTGCTTTCTCTTGACTGTTCAATAGTGATTCCACCTGTATGATTTTAATTGCAAAAGTGCAAAGTCATTGACATAATCTGCATCTATGATGGTTTCTGTCTTTTGTTTCTAGCTTCTTTGACAGGGAATCCATTTTTCTTAATTCACTTAAAATTAGACTTTGTTTCTTTTTCCAGTCATAAAAGTTATCTTTTTCGTTTATTTTAGTCAGTTTTGGCATATATATTTCACTTTTCTATGACATTTACGCTTATTCGCCTTCATCTTAGACTTCTCTTATGACTTTCATGAAGTTTTTGTTATGTAAAAATAGTAATCACTTTAACCAAGCATTCATGAATTTGTGAATGGATATTTTAATATTTTTGGTCCTATGATATAAATGTAATATATAAATAAATATATAAATCATTTCATGTAGTCTGTGTAAGAATACTTATGCAATGCATTTTGTATTTCAAAGCTGCATCACCAAATGGAAAAATATTTGCAAAACTAAATAAAAAAAAAAATCATAAAATTTTCCTTGTCTGTCATATTCAACAAAGCATGTTTGAAAGAAATGTTGCTACCCAAATATATATATATTATATATATATTCCAATCTTAAATGGAAATAACTGCAAAACACTTTCTCCTCCTAAATTTATAGGCAGAAGCACATAAATGCATACTGGAATTTCTTCCTAGCCAATAAAATAGGCTGATTCTCAATTTCATATGGCTCAATTCCGGTCTTTCTTGTCTTGAAATCAGAATGCTACATTTGCTTATCTGAATTTGCTCTTGTGTGTCAACCCTAATTCTTAATTTGTAAAGTTTTTTTTCATGTTACTGTTGCTTTGATTAATTTGACCTGCATATATTATTTGCTTGCTTTATATTAATTTTTTCCCTGTTTTTTGTATTGTTTATTGCAAACTTTGTCAGTTATGTTTGTTGGGCAGTCTTCCTTTTATTTACATTTAACTATGCCCCCCCCCACACACTCTCTCTCTCTCTCTCTCTCTCTCTCTCTGAGTGTGTGAGTGATAGCAATCCAAGTGTTACTTTTTTGTCATGACCAGTTTTGGACTTTTTTTACATTTTCTTTCTGTAATTTTTTACCTCCTTTATTCAACACCAATTTAACAATGAATTTTGAAAATTACACAAGTACAATTGGGTAAATGTATTTCTGCTAAATATCAAGTATTTTTGTTGAAAGAAAAAAAACTTTCCTTTTTGCAAAATCTTTAGGCACATATTTGCTATCTGCAATGTACCTGTGCATTGGCTATAAATAGAATTGCACAAGTGCATAAATAAATTCTTATTTGCATGTAAACATTCATGTTGTAGGACTTCCATATTTTTTAATTGATGATCCTTTTGTATTTTTGTAAAATATAGAATTGAATTTCTTCATTTGGTGCATTTCTCTCACATAACATGAGAAAAGCTAATCTTTCAAAGAACATCAATATTACTGTGAATTCTATTTGACCATTATTGCATTCTTTATATTTTTTTAATAATTGCTTTTTCCGTGCATATTTTTACAATCCAGAAGAAAACAGGATAGTTGTCTCTGTGTATTCCTATTTCAATTTGTTTGCCTTTTAATTTCATTACATTTGCTTTAGTCAAGAAATAGTTGTTTTTGTTGATTTGAATCCCACGGTCACAATTCTTTTATCTCTTGTCTAACTTCTCTTTTTCTATTAATAAGCAAGAGTAATTAAATATTGTAGTCAACTTGGTTATCTTATATAGTGTTCTTAAAGTAAATTGCTTGTATTTAGACAATGATGTGTCATCATCACATCACAAGTCCCATGATCCATTAGAGTCATAGGGTTACTATATGTACTACAGTCATAGTAGATGTGTTGTGTCTAGGGCAAGTTAACCTGATGACACCCATTCCTCTTCAGGCTGGTTTTGAATTTAGTTTTTCTTCTAGACTGGTTCGATAGTATTCACTTGTTATAATTTTTAGTAACCTTTGCTGATTATCTTTCTTTCTGACCTGCTTTATCGTTTTGATCTGTAACTGTGTCTTTGTGAGACCCTCAGGTAAAATTATTTTTATTATTCTATTATGCTTCTCTTTGTCAGCATTAACGAGTCTTCTGTCTTATTAAATCCCAAGCAACTCGTATGTATACAAGTTTCAGTTCTTAGCTTACCTATTCCTCACAATATTTTACTTATTTATATACCCCATCTAATATGAGTAAAAGTGGTTATGTACAAAAAGTTTAATTTAGAATGATTGCAGTAAAAAAACAAAAAAAACAAGAAAAGTTGATGTTTTTATAAATAAATATAAATGAGAATTATATTTTTCTGTTTAACATTTTTTCCTTCTACTTCAGATGCCAAAACGAGCTAGGATAACAAAAGTTCTGGATGAAAGTGATGATGAAGAAGAAGGGGCCATGGTGCAAAGAAAAAGATCAAAGGCCTCTCAGGAAACAACTCTCACTATCCCAATGGATGATAATGATGACAATGAAAGCTCTGATGGAAATGTATCTGTTACCTCACAGAACCCTGACTTTGTGTATGGCCCAACTATGGCTGTAAGTATGCAATCTGTTTTTTTTTTTTTTTTTTTTTTTTTTTTTTTTTTTTTTTTGTCTTATTGAACCTGTACATTTTCAGTTTTGTATAGACTTTCAAATTACATTCTTTGTCATATTTTTTTTTTTTTGTTTCTGCAGGACAAATGCCAAATTGGAAACATTCAAAGAGTCATTCTTAAGAATTTTATGTGTCACCACAAACTCGACATCAAGTTTGGGCCACACGTTAATTTCATAATTGGAAGAAATGGAAGTATGTAATGTTACTGATCTTACGTATGTTATATGTTTTATATATGTACTTATTTAGTAAGTTCAATTGGTCACAGTAGTGATGCACCAATTGAGGATTGAACTCACTTCATCAGTAAATTAGTATGTGAAACTAGATTTTTAATATTTGCACTAAGTTTAGCTGTGGGATGTGCATAGTACACGGTGAGTCCGAAAGTCTTGTCGACCAAACACCCCCCACCTCCCAACAAAAAGTAATGAGAACAATAGAAGAACAAGTAATACAAATCACATATACTGGATTCAGTTTATTCACTTTCATTGACGCTGTCACACACAGGTCTGTATGAATACCATCATTTTTGTGTCAGCCACCTGAAATAGAAAATTCTATTATGTTGTGGTGACAAGACCTTCGAACTACCCTGTAGTAATGATCAGCATGACAAATTTTGTATCCTACACTTTAGTACAAAGAGACTAGTTAGTTTGACCTACCTGCTGGACATTGGCCATATATTCAAACTGGAATTGTAGCCAATTCTACTAGACATTGGACATATTTATTCAGTTTTGAATCATAGCCAACCAAAATTTATTCTGGCTTTATCTGGCCAGTCTGACAAAATTTGTGAATTTTTTTTTTTTCTTTTGGTTTTTTTTTTTTTTTTTTTTTTTTGCAAATGCGAGTCATAAAATTTAATTGAAACAAAAAAAAAAAAAATTTTTTTTTTTTTTTTTAAGCATTTCACCCCAAGCAAGGCAGGAGGCAGGAGTGCCACTAGCACACAAGGGGTTACAGAGAGTGGGAGCAAGAGTAAAGAAGTGTGATAGAGGAAAGGATGAAGAGAAGGACGGAGAATTAGATCAAAGAATCTGGAGATGTTGGTTGACATTGCATTTGTTTAGTTGAAGATTATAGCTATCGGGGAAGCAAGTAAGAGGGAGGAAGTTCCACAGACAGAAAGTGCGAGACCTGAAGCTAATGGAGTAAAAGAGACGGCTATATTTAACAGTTTTGACAGTGAAAGGGTGGGACTGAGATGCCAACCTAGTAGCACGTTTAAATTAACTAGCAAAAGTAGCTCATCAGAGCAGTTATTGTGAAAGTATTTGTAGAAAATACAGAGGGAAGTGACAGCATGACTGTGAGAGAGTGACTGTAAACAAGATGCCAGATCAGGGCTAATCGCATTGCATATCTGTCTCTGGATTTTGTCAAGGACCTTAAAGATGAACAGCGGGGACTCCAGACAATATATGACAGCAGTATTCCATGCAAGAATGATTTATAGATTTGAAGGATGGACTCTGGTGAAAAAAAACTTTCTGGTGCAACACAGAGAACCAACTTTCCTTGCAGTAGATAAAGCTATTGATTCAATGTATTTGTTCCATCTCTGGTCAGCAGGCAGTGAGACCAAGCAGTTGCAGAGAGGTGCTCTCGTGGAGTTGAGCATCAAACATTCTAATGGGAGGAAGGGAAGGCTCATGATGATGGGTAAAAGAGAGCAGTTTTATTTTTGAGGCATTAAAGTTAACCAGCCATTTTTTGCCCCATTCAACAACAGATTGGCGGTCCTTTTTGAAATAGAAAGCATTAACATAACATAATTATAATAAACGAACAAAGGTGATAATATTGTTTTAAACTTGTAGTACATTGATTATCATTTGGAGATGAGAATCATTATTTTTACATTGTACTTTTATTTGTTTATTTTTTTCTGCTGAAAGCAAACTTTGTGTTGTTTATTCTTGGAATTTTTTAATGCAGAATTAAATGAGTATGGATAACGTGATTAAATAAATATATCAATAATTTTTGTTTAGTGGCATATGGGTCATTTAATGCCGAAATTTAATTTTCTTGAGAGCATTAGTAATTTCATTTCCAAAAGTGTATTGCTGGTTTGTTTTTTTTGTTTTTTTTTTTCCAAAAATGTATTGCTGGTTATATTTTCTTGTGAAAATGTATTGCTGGTAATTTTTACTATAAAAATGTATTTTTACATTTTCATAATGTTTTGACCACAGTTTGGGGATTTACTATTTGCCCATAGCTGGGACCCTAACAGGTACTACCATTCTAGGTCAGTGGATCTGAGAACAACAGCAATTAAGAAGTGGTTCCATGCTCCTCAAAACCTCTTGATCAGAGGCCTTGTTGCTGGATGTAGTTTATCGTCATACCCAGGATGACATATCACTAATGATTAAAATATAAACATATATAATTAAATAATATTGGTGGTACAAAATGATATTGTAGATGATCATCTGTGCACAATCTTAGGGAATATGATGGGATTTTCATAATCTTTGTATTGTTGATTATACTGATAAAAAAAAAAATGGAAAATGTTTTTTCTTTTCTTCTCATATTTGGTCCTTTTAATGTAAAATCGTTTCATAGTCTTTGTATGATTTTTATTTTTGCAGGTGGCAAGAGTGCAGTGGTGACAGCCATTATCTTAGGTCTTGGAGGAAAAGCATCAACCACAAGTCGTGGCAGTACAGTAAAAGGATTCATCAAAAGTGGAAAACAGTAAGGCATTTCAAACTCTTTATTCATATATATTTATTTGGAATGTTTATTATCATCCAGTGATTAGAAAACTGGTTCCTCAAGTAACTTTACACTTGACTGGATGTTCTATTGTTTCAAATTAAAAAATTTTTTTAGATGTGTCTGGGTATATAGCCTCGCTAATTTCATTTAGCTTTGTTTTGTTTTTTTATTAAATATCCCACCCTATAATAATAGAAGATCCTCCAAAAAAATATTTTTCAATATAGTCTCTCTTGACATCAATGCATTTGGTACACCGATGCTTAAGCATTGCAATCCCATCACAGAAGGTGTCTTCCTGGTCCTCCAAAAACTTCTCCACAGCACATATGATCTCATCATTGTTTTCCAGATGACGACCACACAGCAGGTGGGATTTGAGATTAAGAAACTGGAAGAAGTCAGATGGAGCTAAGTATGATGGGCAAGGAAGATGGGGTAGCATTTCAAAGCCAAAGTTGGCTGCTTCAGCTACTGCAACCAGAACAGTGTGAACAGACACATTATCCTTGAGCAAGAGAACACCTACCCTCATCTACATTTCGACTTGATTGCTTCCTTCAGTTGTTTTAATTCTGATACATAGTACTGGCCATTAATAGTTTTTCCCTATTTCAGACATTCTATCATGATTACACTTACACTGCCTGCATGAAATTCTTCAGGAGTGGAGAACCAAAGTGTTTCTACTGTTTGCTTTGAGGTTTAAAGTGGTGAACCCAGGTTTTATCTTTAGTTACTAATCTGTGGTGGAAATTCTTGTCAGTTTGGAAGTGAGTCAGGTGTCCTGGAAATGTCATCAGTTTTCAGCTTCTACTCTGGTGTCAGCATTCCTGGAACCCATCTTACAGACAGCTTGCTCATCCCCAAGATCTTGGTTAAAACAGTATGGACCAAGCCAGAACTAATGCCTATCGACTTAGCTTTCTGCTGGACAGTAAGACAGTTGTCATCCAAAACCATATGGTGAATGGCATCAACTTGTTCATCAGTGGTTGAGGTTTTTGAACGACCTGACCGAGGATCATATTCTGTGATGTCCCTATCCCACTTGGATTCCAAAGCCCACTTAACAATTGGTACAGGAAGGGAAAGTCCTCAGCAAGTATCTGTACCATGTCCTCATGAATTTCCTTGGGTGCCATACCTTTCTTTTGCAGATACTTTATGACTGCTCGAACCTCTGTTTTGTCCATTTTTTGATTTGTCACACACCTCTCACCTGTATGGACCTCACCTGCACAGAAATTACGACAAAAATCTGAATTACTTTTTCTAGTGTCTAGTTTTATAATAAATAGTGTGTTGCCACAGCAAAAATGTTCATCTGTGGTTTTTCTTTCTGGGTGAGGCTTAGAATGTTTTAAACAACCATCTTAGTGACAGTAAATGTTCTATATCCAGCATAGAACATTTACTGTCATTCAATATCATTGTCTTCCCATTAGGGAATTGCAAATGACTGTTAGAACAATATGGCTGTTTTATTTGTAAGTTTGCTGTTCTCTCCAAGATGACTTCCAAAAGAATGATTGTCTTCTTTCTCTCTTATATTGAAATGAGACATCTTCCAAATAAGGAATGTCATGAACCCATTGCTTTATGTAGCGTTGTAGTTGTAGGATTGTCCAATCTACTCACTTGATTCATTTGATATGGTCACATTGTCTACTGTGTTTTCTGGAGTTTTATTGGATAATACTACTTCTGATCTTGATAACTATGTTTTTTTGAGAAATGGCAAACTCTAACACATTTTTATGAATGTTCTCCATGAAAAACTGAGTAGGGCAGTAGTGATTGGAAAAAAAAAATATTGAAGGCAAAGTTTCCTATTCTTTTTAAATGTTATGTCTTGTCAAGAAGAGATTAAAGAATGGTGTATGAAAAAAAATACTACATAACATATTTTAAAATTTTGTTTGCACAAGATGAGCCAAAAAGTCTTTCAAAAAAATTTAATTAAATGACAGCTTTTTTACCAATGTCATTGAATTGCTCTGAGTTGACTCTTTTTTTTTTTTGTGTGTATGTCTTAAGGTCGGCTGAAATAATCATCCACTTGAGTAACGAGGGTCCTGATGCCTATAAACCTGAAAATTATGGGAACCGTATTGTCATTGAACGCAAGTTTTCAAAAGATGGTGCCAGTAGCTATCGTATTAAATCTTCTTCTGGTGAGTAGTTCTTGAAAAATATTACAATTTTAATTTTCATTTCTTTTTTATTTCATTTGTTTTCTACTGATATCAATAACTAACATTTTGTAAAAAAAAAATGAAATAATGTTTCTCACAACTAAAATAATGCCATCCAAATTGCACATTAAATCTACCCAGTTACTCTACTGTCTTTTATCTTCACTTGAGTTTATGGAAATTCTACAATACTTCATTAATATAACAGTTAATTGTTAAGTTTAAATAAATTTGTTAAAAATAACTTTCAATTTTTGAATTTATAATCTTGAATGGCAAATACCTGAAATTTAAAGTTTTTGAAGAAGTTTCTTTAACTGCTTTGGGGCACTTTTTTCTTCAATTCATTTTCATTTACAAAATGAAGTACTGTATATACTTGAGTATACTGCAAGTTTTTATGATTAGATTTTTGCACAAAACGCAGGTAATTTTTTTTGAAGAGGTAAAAAAAAAAAAAAAAGGCATTTTCAGTGATGGTTGCACTATACAGAGGTAAATTTTTGTGGAGGGGTTAAAATTCATGCCAAAATAAATTCAGGAGTTGCACTATATTTAAAGCTAGTTTATACACTCGTGTGTGTGTGTGTGTATATATATATATATATATATATATATATATATATATATATATATAATTATTATTATTATATTTTTTTTTTTTTTTTTTAACACTAATATCTTCATCATATTCTGTTTTCTTCTGTTGCAGCATTTTACAGCTGATGCATTTTTCAGACCATTTAATTGTGTTAGGGATGTTATATTTCCTGTGTTTATTTTTCAAGAACTTTATTCAGTAAATAAATTTAGTTATTGATGCAATAATTGTTTTATTAAACTTCAATTATTGGTTGAATTTCTGCATAAATTTTCAAATGCCATTTCTGTACATTTTTCATAGATAAATTTTTTAACAGCTGTAAAAAAATTAAAATGCAAATATTTTTCCTTTTTTTAAATTAGATAAACAGTCCTTTTTATAGAGATTTAACTGCATATATTTTAGTTGGAAATTTTGATATTAGTGTCAAACTTGCAAAAGTCCATGGGCATAAAACATTGGCTAATATAGTGAAATTAGTATTATGCCCCAAACCAGACAGTACCTAAACTCTCGGCTACATGATTACTTGAAGAGATTCTGTCATAGCCTTTTGACCACACTTGGCTAGTAGTACTCTAACTATATTTTATACATATATTGTTGGTGATTTCATTCATAGGTATATCTGTATGTGTGTGAACTGAAATACTAAATTATATAGCTCTGTCCTTCAAATGAATTTTGTCAGTTAAGCAACAAGATATGAGTCATTGCATGGATATCTCCATATTCAAACACACTGTTGATTAGATGCAGTTGCAAGGAATTTAGTGAGATCTGCAGTATGTTCTGTATATGTGTATGTATGGGGTATTGAAGGCCACCACTCAGATGCAACAGTCTTTTCCTCAGGCCATGATGATTGCATTTAAGTATGGAACAGACTGTCACCTCTGGGTGTTGACTTCAATGTATATTTTTATATTCACATACGCAGATATTAAGCACTTTAACCCATAAACACAGCATACCTTAAAACTATATTTTAGCATATATATATATATATATATATATATATATATATATATATACCCAAGTATATGATTGGTGTATATGGAATGAATTCCAATAACCAACAATTACTATTCTTAAAAGAGTGCTCAATACAAAGTAGAGCAGATATAATTATTTATTTAAAAAAAAAAATTTATAACATAAATATGTTATAAAATCACTACAAAAATAGCCATTTTGTTTCAACACCCTCGGTGTCTTATCAAGTGATGACGTTGAATGTAAAATAAATGGTTTTAAAAGTTCCTTTAAACTTTTAAAACCATTTATTTTACATTCACCGTCATCACTTGATAAGACACCGAGGGTGTTGAAACAAAATGGCTATTTTTGTAGTGATTTTATAACATTTATGTTATAAATTTTTTTTTTTTAAATAAATAATTATATATATATATATATATATATATTTCCTTGTTGTTGATGTGGGAATTGCATTATTTTGCTGTCAAGATAGCCTCCATTTTCACTCACAGCACTTCCAAACTCCAACAGAACACACCACCATAGAGTCCACCACAAGTTTTCACAACACCTCTGCTGTCCATCTAAAATTGTGCAGTTTTCTCTGCACATGAACTTGACCATCACCTGAAAGACTTAAAAACATAACACAGTGGCAATCTTCCTCACTCCACTGAGGATGGATAGTAATCAATAGTGTGATATTAGTAATGGTACTCTTTGGTTAGCAACTACAAAACCACATGGTATGCAGTGTATGCTGTAAAGTGCATCAGCTGATATGTTTAGCAACATCAGATTTGGGATAAGATTTCATTCTATGTTCCACCTGGTTGAGTAATTAAAATCTTTGTCTTTTCCCAGCAATCCCATTCTTACTGCAGCTATGGACACCTACAGTTTCCATGTACCATTGACATCTATTCAGAATTCACATATTCTTGGCATTCTCTCACTGATAGGATAATTGCTATCTTGGAAACAATGTCTCATCTATTTGGCCCCAACAATCATTCCCTAGTCAAATCATTAAAATCTATCCACATCCCATAACTATTACAGCTACACTACTTCTTTACCTAGTACAACACACACATATCATCTGACTGAATCCCTTTCTATATGGTGGTCAGTAGTGGTTGATTAAATCTTCCAATGGAGCTTTTTTTTTTTTTAGTTCTATGTGAAGACATAGACAATCATGACTCTCCACAGATTGCTTTTGTTTATTATCTGTAAATTATCATCACTTGGGGAAAATACTGGAGTTCCCCTTGTGGTCCTTCTAGATTGGTTACCTTTCAAGGCTAAATATCTATCCTGCTATCTAACCCTTTGTTGGAAGGAAAGAAGAGATAAATTCATGCCTCTTCCAAGGTTATTTGTGTGAAAATTAATGCAACGGGCTACGCAAGAATTTGAATTTGTCTTACTGGTTCTACTTTCCACATCAATAACTATTACATTACCCATTCATCCACTTTATTACTGTCTCTATTTTTTCAACAATTTAGTTTATATCAGGATAAGTTCATCATTTATTCTTTAATAGTTGTTGTATTTTATTATTTCCAGGACAAGTTGTTTCCACCAAAAGAGAAGAGCTGCGGAATATATTGGATTATTTCAACATTTTAGTTGACAATCCTGTTGTTATCCTCAATCAAGAAGTTAGCCGTAATTTTCTACATTCCAAAAATCCAACAGACAAATATCGAGTAAGCAGAAATCTGTGACAAATTTTCACTTTCAGATTCACTTATTCTTTCTTAAAAGTTGGCAAGGTTTTTATTTATCAAAATTATGTTTTGACAAAATTCTTCTCTTTCCAGACAAATAAACAAAATAATTTGATAAACCAAATCAAGGTTTTCAATTACACATGTTAAATTGATATATTTGTATTTGTTTTGTTAAGATGAGTAAGCATTCTGTAAATGTTAAATCATTTATATTTGTTGTTATTGAGTATTTAGTTAGCTACTTTTCAAAACCTCATTATGTGTATGTCTGTGTGTCACACGCAGAAATTTTTTTCCAGTTATCCCAGATTTTACATGTAATTAAGCAGCTGTATTATTTACATTGACATCTTATGCTTTTGTGAACACAAAAAGTTTATTGAACTGAAGAAGAAAGTAAATTGCTTGTTATTGTTTTTCTATTAATCACATTAGAGTTGATATACAATAAATATATATTTTCCTCTTTTTTTTTTTTTTTTTTTTTTTTTTTCAGTTTTTCTTGCAAGCTACTCAGCTTGGTCAAATCCAGGCTGACTATGCTGAAGTGAAATTACAAAAAAACTCTGCTAAAGAGATTTTATCAAAGAAGGAAGAGGTCAGTTCAGAATCATATTTATTATTGATAAATTATGAAACCATAAGTTATTTTCAGCACAAGCCTTTTGTAAAGTTAGCTTTCTCATAAAAAGAAGTATTTTACTAAAAAGTTTGTATTTAATAAGATAACAAAAATTACTACTTTTCTTTTCTAATTTAATACAAAAATCATCTGTAACTGAGATTTTTATATTTAAAAAAAATTATATTTTTAGAGATTGTTTTCTTGAATGAGTGGTTAATTTATTTGCTGTGACTTGATACCACATGAGTGATTGATTGATTTTGTTACAGTTTATCAACCTTTTCAGGTTATTTAAAATCAGAAAATATTTTTACATTGTAATGATTTACTAATAAAAGTCCAACTAATTAACCCAAAGATGAAGGTAGATTCATACCTTTCCCAAGGCTATTTATGCGTAAGTGAATATAACAAACCCAAGTTGATTTGGAACTCGGCTCTATGATTCCTAATTCCAAGCTGTTGTCTATTGCACCACCTGCACATCCAAGCATACAGCACTTGGTATTCCAAAACAGTCACCTTCATATCACATAACTTGACTGTGAAATATTAGGTTGGTGCAAAAATAATGTCGGTTTTTGACGTTAAAAAATACGTCAAAAACCGACATTATTTCTGCACCAACCTAATAGTATTAAGCTGGAAAGAAAACTATATTGCATTTTCTATTAAGAGATATTTAATAATTAGTTACAAATTAAATCAAGTTAATACCTTTTATTTTCTTATGACATACTCCTATCAGTCATCATAAACTTCTTTATTTGACTTTTTTTTATAATTGGTATGTCATTTCCCTGTCTAGGAAATGCTGTTGTGTATTGAAAAGGTGGTAGGGCAATGTTGGGAGAGTAGAGCAGATGGGGTAAAGCTGTAGATTGCAAATTTTAAGATAGTTGATATTTTGACATTATACAAAATTTTTAAATGTTAAACTTTTCCAACCTTTCTCTCTTAGTTTATGAAATCCATAGTAAGATTGTCTCAACAAAAGATTATTTCTTATAGGTTTGTTAAAAAAAGTAAATATTTGATTGCTTATTATTGACTATTTTGAGAAAAGCATAAATACAAATCTCTCCTTAGCATATTCCAATATGGTGTTGTTAACATAGTATCATAAAGTGTGAGATGATCTAACCACTTATAATCAATAACTTTTGCAATTACTAGTTCCCTTCTAAGTAATCCTAATTCTGTTATTTTTTTTTTTTTTCCTTTTTTACAACTTTTGAATTTTAGGTAATTTTACTTACTTGACATCTTTGGTATAGTATAGTATTTGTTTTTCTAGTAAAAATTTGATTTGGTCCAATGGGAAGAGAAATGACTCACCTTTTTGTGAGTTTTTTTCTTCTTTCTTTTTTTTTTTTTTCTCCATTTCACTCCAAGCATGTCAATAAGGTCTCTAAGACACAAAAGATTACTGAGTGTGAATGTATAAGAAAAAGAAAACCTTATTAAGGAACTGAAACAATATAAAAAGAGGAATGATGAAAACGGTAGATAATGATTGATATTGCATTTAAGTTTTGAAGAGCAGAAGAGTTCCACAGGCAAGAAGTGCAAAAAAAGAAACTGTTAGCAAAGAACTTACAGTTACATCTATCCAGTTTAACTGTAAAATGAGGAGACTTTGTTGCCAATCTAGTACTGTGCTTAAATTCATAAAGTTTAGATTAGTGTGGTGCTCCCAGAACTAGTTAGGTATTTTTTCAGAGAGTTCAGTTACCATCAAAGGAATCATTAGTATTTTTATCCTTTGATCTTATAGACACACAGATGCTGAAACGGGAGCTGTTAATATTTTAAGATTTATCATCTACATATTAACCACCTCAACACTTTTTGCAGATTAGTTTAGAGCCATAATTAAAAACATAAGAAGCATTCACTTTCATTCTGAGGTTAGTAATGATGAGTTGGTTGATTCTGATTAAGGATGTCTTTAAGAATACTCTCTGAATTTTTGTGACATAACTAATCTCGGGTGGAATTTTGCTTTATCCACTAAGAAGAGACAATCAGACAAATTCTGATTTTAGTCCTCTACAATAACTATAATTGTATCTCACTTATTTCTCTGTTCTGCAAGATCTGGTGACCAACAGCAGTAAAGCTGTTCTTGTTATGCCACCCACTTTCTGCTTGTAATATGGTGGATGTTGTATTGGTATATTAGTTTTTCACAATTTAAATTTTGTTTAAATTGCTAGAAATTATAAATATTTCAGTTTCAAATGACTTTTTTTTTTTTCTTTTAATCATTTTGTCTCAAGCAAGGTAAGACGTATAGGGTCACTGGGAATGAAAGAAACAGATAGGGTATTAAAAGAACAGGTTTCAAGGAGACAAATGATATCAATTGACATTTCATTTAAATTTTTGAAGATTGTAGTTAACAGGAAAGCTAGAAGAGAGTTCCACAATTAAGAAGTGCAAGAGAAGAAACTGTTAGCATAGAACTTATGGTAGCAACTAGCAATTTCAACAATGAAATTCTGAGACTTAGCTGCCAGTCTAGTACTATACTTAAATTTGTAAAGTCAAGGTACCAGAGAGAAAAGCACATCAGAAGAATTACCTTGAAAATATTTATAGAAAAGGCAAAGGGAAGCTACATTATGTCATGAGAAGAGCAACTGAAGGTGTGATTCCAGTTTAGGACTGATAACGTTAACAATTCTTTGTATTTTGTCAAGAAGCTCTAGATATATAGCAGAAGCCCCAGATCAGATGTAACAACAATATTTGATGCATAGATAAATGGTAGACATATGCACAAGACAGATTCTGGTGAGAAAAATTGTTGAGCAAAACACAGTGAATTAACTTTCTTGGAAACTGAGTTTGGAATTGATTCAATATAATCATTCCACTTCATGTTGGTGACCAATTTATTTGTTTAGTTTGTGATATTGAGTTTTTACAATAGTAATATATTGTGAATCAATCAACAAATAATTTTTAAAATATTTTCAACACTTGTCAGTTAACATCTCAAAGAATTCTTGCTACTTTTTTTTATTTTCAAAGCAAGAAAGTTTAATAAATTTGTACTGAAAATAATGTCTTTTAATTTATTAGATTGGCCTATGACACCAAAGGCAGTAAAGAATGAACCTTCCTGTCAGTAACCCATAATTCTTTACCTTTTTACAGATAGTAGCTGAGTGGTAGTCTGGCAAGATAGCATCCAACATGAAAATAGGCATGAAGCAGGGGTGTTCCATTGAATTGCTCCATGAGGAAAAATTACATTCATTGAAGTTTATGTTTGCTTATTATTTGTGGAGACTAAACAAGGGATTTGAGCACAGTTAGGTAGTGGGTAATATTTTTCAGCAATGGCGACAGTAGTGTGTGTGATAAACCACATTCAGGACAATGAAAGATATACTTCAGGGAGAATATTTTCTTGACAGTGTCATTTCCCTGTCAAAAAATATTGTTTTATAACTGATAACTTACTCTATCCAACAGTATTGTAAATCTATCATAGTTTCCAAATAAACAGGAGGTATTACATTTGTAGTGTCCCCACCTTAGTTTGTATGACTGCTAGTACAAGTCCTGTAGTCTCATGTCATCTTTTTCATCTTGGCAAAATTTGATCACACCATTTTATTCATATTTACTTTTTTATCAATCTATTCTACAGTTACAAGTTCAATAGGTCAGTGTTTTAATTCAGCTATGAATTGATGAAAATGTTTTGTTCACTATTACATCATTTATATACAAACTATTGTCTTCATCTTTGTTGTTATCACAATGTTTCTAGCTTCTTCAAGAGTCTGTTGCTCAGGATAACCTTCAACTGAACCATTATTTAATCTATGTAGGCAGATTGTTCTCATTCCACTGTCTATGTCTAGGGCTATCTCATCTTGTTCTTTTTACTACTGCTCAGTTATTTGCACAGAGGCCAAGTTGGTATCATTTGGCCCAGGGTTTGAATCCATGATTACTATGTCACCAAATTCATCAACCAATGCTTTAATCTACATTTAACATTTTTTTACATTGCTATCAACCAATCAATAGTACTTGAAAGTACATGGTATGTGTATAATAAGTAGGCCTGAAGTGTTTTGTTCAATTTTACTGCATAATTGCATATTGACAGGACTTAATTTTTATCTGCTATTACTTAAAAGATTAATTATCGACTGTCTTGCTTTCTTTTCAGTCTTTTCCTGCTCTCGAATCAGAAGTCAAAGAATGGGAAAAAAAGTACAAAGCTTTTTCTGCCTTGGAAAATCAGAAAGAAAAGATAAAGAACCTCAAGTCAGAGATGGCATGGTCTTTAGTGATAGAAAAAGAAGCAGTAAGTTTGTTTTGTAAGAAATAATCTGCTGATATTCCTCCATCCTTTGATTTTAAAATATTAATACATTGTATTTTTATGCTTCTTCTTTGCTTACTCTCATTTGATTTAATGAAACTGTTACGCATATGCATAAGATGATATAATAGACTAAAGATAACAAAATAAAATAATTCAATGTTATTGAAAAGTTTAAATCGTAGTTTATGAATTTATATTATCTTTTCTTAGTATGTTTCTGAAAAAAATTAAATAGAAAAATAAATAACCATCAATTAAAAAGAAATAGTTTCTGTTGAAACAAATGACAGATGATATTGCCTTGACTGATATTTTTGTTTTTTATACAATATATTTTATCAATGCAGATAAAGGAAGTGTTTAATGATATTTGATGTTTAAAAGAAATAGCCTTTTGTTTTTGTTTTTTGCAAATTCATAGTATTATAAAGGAAAAAATAATTAAGTAAAATAAATATACTTTATAAATTGTAAATATTTTAGGTGTAATCAGAATTAATACCTAAAGAAATAAAGATAGGATACTCAATAGTCACAGTAGAGCCATACATTCCTAATCCCCTTAGATATCACAAATGGCAGAAATTTCGTCATCTAAAAAACCTTTGTGCGAGAGCATCAGTGTGTTGAAGGTGTTTGGGAACTTGAGTTGGATCATGAAGAGTCACCCTATAAAAGACCTCCGCCTTTATGTCCAAACTGTAAAAAAAAAAACACTCTGCAGACTCTAAAGAGTGTAACATCTGGGAAAAGGAAATAAGAATAAAATACATGTAAAACATCTTTCAAGAAGCCAGAAAACGGATCAAATCGTATTCAATTTCAACATAAAATGCAAATATCACTAAAATATCAAATCAACAAAATGACATCCAAGAGATTAATGCAATAAGAAGCTAAGATCTTACAAGTCTAATAAATGAATTAAAAAGTCTAATAGAACTACTAAAATATAGTATCTCGTACATAAATCAAACTCTCATAGACAAAACAAATCATATCCCGTCAATCTCAAACAAAAAAGAATCTATATGTACAAAACAACTCCAAGAATCACAATCAAAAGTACAAAAATCCTTTAAGAAATTGAACTCTTTAAACATTCCCAAGAAAATCAAAAGGTGCATAAAAAAATAACACAACCCGGTATATCATTGAAGAACCAAGCAAAATGGACATAGATGAACAAAACTCTATTCCATCTCAAACAAGGGAACGGTCATCATCCAAAGAAAGATTGTCAAAAGAACCTAATGGAAAATCTAAGGAAACCAGATCAAACAATCAGAAGCAAAAGACATTCAAAGAAGAAAACATGACGAGAAACAAAACGCTAATAGACCAGAGAGCATAGAAATTATGGACACTTCACCCTCTAAACATAAATCAGACAAGCAAAAACTCTTAAACACCCAGAGTCAAAACAATTGTAAAAGTGAGTTTTAATACCAGAAATACTTTGTAAAATTAATTATTACCAGCAATAGGTTTTTGAGGGAAAAATATTACCAGCAATAAAAATTTTGTTTGCATTAAATAACCCATTGAGGCTAATATGCTGTAAAAACTTAAACTAAACCAAACCAATCTGTAATGGAACATCCCAACTGAGCAGCAATATGCTTGATGGTGCAATGGCATCTCTCCATGATGCCATTGCCTGAGAAGCTCACCGGAATATAAGTCAGATGCTCCAGTTCTCTGCAAACCTCGCAAATGCCTCCCCATAGAATGCTGCATGATTGCCAATGAGTAGCTCAGCAGGTGTGTCCCTCTCTAGCAGGCCTGGTTGGTGGGGGCATCAGAATACGCCGACTGCCCCCCCCCCCCCCTGCAGAGGGTAAAAGTTCCTCAATGGGGCCACCTGTTGGCCGTGGGTGGCGACCCGTAATGTCTGGGGACAGGATCCTGGTGGTTGAGCAGGTTGTAACCCAGGTGTAAAGCGGTCACAGTCCTGTAACACACCACTTTGGCCCTTACCTGGGCTAGACGGGCGGTTGGGGGGGCCTGATCCGATCAATCGGCTGGTCATGTCAAGCCCCATCATATATAATCCACCCCAAACCTATAACTGACACTCCTCTTCCCAACCAAAACTAACACTTAACCCTAAATATGTGATGGAAGGCGGTGGCTGAGGGTCAATCAATTTGGGAGAAAAAAAGGATCTGACACACCTGCTAAACCTTCACAGCCATAAAACTTGGATAACGGAAACAAAGGAACACGTGTGCTCAAAGACTCCTCTCAAAGAGAGTATATCATTCACGTAGCCCCGACATGACAAGGCGAATGGGTTTTCCCCTTGTCATGTCCCAATACTGGACTCCGCGGTGGATAGGGAGCGTGGATGATGAACAAAAATAAAAACAATCAATGGAAAAAAAAGAAATCTTCCAAGAGACCATATGTGGATAATGACTCAGAAACAGAAAATGATAGTGAAAACTTTCCACGATTTATTGTTCTTGAAGCAATAAGCAACAAAGCACGAACAGAAATATCTCCATTTAAAATCCAAAAAGCTATATCAAATATAGTCATACCAAAAAATGTAAAAAAACTACAAAATGGGACATTACTAGTGGAAGTGGAAAAAAAGATATATGCAGATACACTAATAAGACAAAAAAAACTACAAGAAATAGAAATAAAATCCTACCCACACCAAACCCTAAATTTCTCAAAGGGTGTAGTAAAAAGCAAGGAGCTCTCCCTGTGCACTCTAGAGGAGATAAAAATAGAACTCCAAACTCAAGGTGTTACAAATGTCAATAAAGAAAAATGAAGCAGAGATACAAACTAATACCTACATTCTAACCTTCAACGCCCCCCCAAATTCTGACAACAATTAAAATTGGATATGAAATTATAAAAGTAGTACAATACATACCAAACCCTCTTCAATGTTATAGATGCCACAAATTTGGGCATCACAGAGATTCCTGTCGAAACAAAAAAACATGTGGAAAATGTAGTGAGAAAGAACCAGAACATAAAGAAGAGAACTGTCCAAATGAGAGCCTATGCTCAAACTGTTTGGGAAACCACTCTGCCCTCTCAAAACAATGTAGTATCTACAAACAGGAAAAAGAAATAATCATAATAAAATACAAAAAAAATATATCTTTCTCAGAAGCACGAAAAGAAGTTAAAAATAACATAAAAGAAAACACCTACGTTTCCATGGTACAAAAAGCAAATAAAATAAACAATGAAGATAAAATAAAAGATACAACTGAAATAACAAATTTATGTAAGGAATTAAAAGCTTTCCTTGAAGAATTAAAAACCTTTTTAATTGAACTTAAATCGGATCAAAATAAAAATAAAACTCAACAACCCAAATCAAATGGAATTAACCCAGAAGGCAAAAAACTCTGGAAAGAAAAAATAGAACAAAACTCCAGCGAACCCTCTTCTTCCCAAACCCAAACCAAGAAAATGAAAAATAAACAAAAAGACAAAAAAGTGACAACAGAACAAGAAAACACTCGGTCAAGATCTAACTGAAAATCAAGAATCAATATATCAAATGAAAATAAATTTGAACCTATGGAATATATGGAAATAGAAGAGAAAGAAAATAAACAAAATCCAAAATCTGACTGAAGGACACCACAAGCAGTTGAAGACAAAGCTTCTAAAAACTAAAGAGATGGAAAAAAAACTGGAGAGGACAAATGATATAAACCTAGAAGGTAACTTCACCCACCAAAAAAATGAAAATATAACTATGGCACATAAGATCCTGCAATGGAACTGTTGTGGAATAAAATCTAATTACAATGACTTACTCATACTTATGTCACTATTGTATCCAGCCGTCATCTGATTACAGAAAACTTTTTTACAAGAAAATGCCAACTTAAAAATTAAAAATTATAAACAATACCATTATAACCACAATACAGGACATAGAGCTCATGGAGGAGTGTCAATATTGATTAGAAATGACATACCGCAAAGTAAAGTACACATTAAAACTATATTACAAGCAATAGCAACACAAGTGACACTAGAAAAAACCATCACAATTCTTTCCATTTATATACCCCCACAGGCACTAATAAATACAACAGAAATAAACAACTTAATGGAACAACTTCCTAAACCCAGAATCTTACTAGGAGACTTTAACGGTCATAATCCTATCTGGAATAGCAAAAAGCTAGATACTAAAGATTATTAGAAGAAATAATTAACACCCATAACTTATGTCTATTAAATCATAAATCCTCGACCTACCTTAATCCCTCCAGTGGATCAGAATCGTCAATAGACTTAAGTATATGCGATCCAGAAATTTGTATGGACTATACATGGAAAACGCATAGCAACATATGTGGCAGTGATCATTACCCGATCATTCTAGAAAATCAAAAGTCTGCCAAGGAAGAAAAGATAGGTCCCATCAGATGGAAACTGAAAAGAGCCAACTGGGAGGGTTTCAAAAACAAATGTAAACAATTACTGATACAGTCAAAAGACACAGACAACTCAATAGAATACTTAACCAAAACACTAATAACCATTGCCTCAGAAAATATACCAAAAAAGCAAGATAATTATAAAAAAACTAAACCCTGGTTTGACAAAAACTGCCAAAAAGCAGTCAGAAACTGGGAAATAGCACTGCGAAAATTCAAAAAGGAACCCACAACCCAAAATTTGATTGAAATGAAAAAACTCAAAGCACGGAAAACTGTTAAAGAAGCCAAAAGGGAATGTTGGAAAAAATATGTAAACAGCCTAAATACACATTCCAAAACCAAAACAATATGGGAAATGATGAGAAAAATAGCTGGAAAAAATCAAATATTCCCAATAATACATCTTAAAAAGAACAACACTAAAGCAACCAGCAAAAAAGAGATAGCAAACCTACTAGCAAAGACATTTGCAGAAAACTCTAAAATGAATAAAAATCAAAACCTACAAAAGTATAAACAAAAAGATATAAATAACCAACTAAATTTCTCATCTAAAAATACAGAAGCCTACAACAACCTATTCACCAAAGCAGAACTAATAGAAGCCATAAAAAAATCCCACAATACAGCAGTAGGCCCAGACCAAATCCACTATGAATTTATTAAACAACTACCACAAGAATCGCTGAAATACCTTTTGAATATTTTCAACAATATTTGGAGAGAATCGATAATTATTCCCGTACTCAAAGAAGGAAAAGTGGGAAACAATCCAGAAAGTTACCGACCAATAGCATTAACAAGCTGTCTATGTAAGACAATGGAGCGAATGGTCAATGCCAGATTGAGTTGGTTTCTAGAAGAAGGAAAACACATATCAAAATATCAATGTGGATATAATAAAGGAAGAAGTACAATAGATCATATAATAAGACTAGAAACAGCCAGAAGAGAAGCCAATTTAAACAAACATCTAATAGCCATATTCTTTGATATAGAAAAAGCATTTGATCAAACCTGGAAACATGGTATAATGAAAGCTCTGCATAAACTAGGGCTAAGAGGTCGACTACCAAACTTTGTAAAAGGATTTTTAACAGATAGACTCTTCCAAGTACAAATAGATGCTACACTATCTGATTATCAAAAGCAAGAAGAGGGAGTACCACAGGGAAGTGTGCTCTCCCCTACACTTTTCAAAATAAAAATAAATGACATAATAAAAAACATCAAACCAAGAATACACTGTAGCTTTTACGTTGATGATTTTACAATATATTACAGATCGAGAAACCTCAACACAGCAGAAAGACAACTTCAACAATGCTTACATCAAATGGACACTTGAAAACGGTTTTAAAATATCAAAAACAAAAACAAAATCTGTACACTTCTGCCAACTGAAAAAATTACATAATAATCCAACACTAAAACTAGAAAATGAAGAAATACCAGTAGTTCAGCAGTACAAATTTCTAGGAATGATCTTTGACAGCAAACTGACCTTTAGACCACATATCAATTACCTAAAAACAAAATGTTTTAAAGCTCTCCAACTACTGCGAACAGTAGCCCACACAGAATGGGGAGCTAGCAAAGAAACCCTTCTTAAACTTTATAGAACGTTGATCCGTTCCAAACTGGACTATGGCAGCATGGTCTACCAATCAACTAGAAAGTCCTATCTAAAAACAATAAACACAATACACCATGAAGGCCTTCGGATAGCTCTAGGAGCCTATCCCACCTCACCTATAGAAAGTCTATACGTAGAGGCAAATGAACCCCCATTACAACTAAGAAAGGAAAAACTAGCAACTCAATACTAAAACTCTCTTCCTGTCCTTCTAATCCCACACACGATTGTGTACTTACACCAAATCACAAAGAGAAATTTAATCATAACACAAATAAAATCAAAACATTAGGACTCCGAATGGAAGGAATCATCCAAGAAAATAATATACAGTCTAATCAAATACTTAAAACCAACCAATCAAACATACCACCATGGAGAATCAAAAATCCAAACATAATATTAAGTTTAAACTAATTATCAAAATCAAAAACACACCCCACAACATACATTGAAAAATTCTCAAAAATAAAAGAAAAATATCAAAACTATGAAAGTATTTACATGGACGGCTCAAAAGACGAAGAAAAAACAGGCAGCGCAGCAATAACAAAAAAAACAATTATCAAAAAACGCTTGCCAAATGAAGCATCAATTTTCAGTGCAGAAGCTTACGCAAAAGTCATATCAAAAAACTATATTATTTTCTCGGATTCATTATCTGTATTAACATCCCTAAAAGGGACAAAAACTGGAAAATCCACTAATACAAAGTCTCCTATATAAACTACATTCAATGGAAAAAAGCAAAAATATCATCTTCTGATGGATTCCTAGCCATGTTGGCATCCAAGGAGGAGATAAGGCAGATACTGCTGCTAAATCATTTTTAAAAATGACAATAGATGAAAATCTTCAAATTCCATATACAGACTTAAAACCTAAAATAAACAAATATATAAGAAACAAATGGCAAAATTCATGGAAAAACGAAACTGGAAATAAACTATTTCAAATTAAACCTAAAATAGGAAAATGGGGAAATAATCTTGGAAATACTCGGAAAAAACAAGTCTTCATAACCAGAATACATATAGGACACACATACTTAACCCATTCTTATATATTAAAAAAGACAAATCCACCAAAATGCAGATGTGGAAGCCTAATCACAATAAAACATATCCTATTGGAATGCAAAATCATAATTAAAATAAGATAAAAATATCTCAATGGAAAAGGTTTAAAAGAAATTTTCAAAAATACAGACACAGATAAAATATACAACTTTCTCAAAGAAATCAAGATCCTCAATAAAATATAACCCTTTCAAATAGTGTATATGTATGTGTATATGTGTTTATAGACATATATATGCATGTATGGATGTAGATATGAAAATATACAAACAAAAACAATCACAAGAAAAAGCAATCCCAAAAGATACAGTAGATGATGAAACCCAACAGCCTTTCAACCTTTTATACAATATAACCATCTTAAATTCATAAATAAATAAGGCTTCGGCATAAAATGACCCAAATAGGAGTTGACATGCCTTTAACCCAACATCCATCCATCCTCTCTAGCAGATTAGCAACTCCCGTTGTCGGATGATGCTGGCAGCATCCTGATGTGGCAATGGTCGCCAGATAAAAAACTGACTAGGGCCACAGTCTCTCAGAGTCAAGTAATGCTAGCCTTCATAATGTGTTATGTCCATCCCCACCCTGCTCCAAATCTCATGCACATCCAACCATCCAGCTTTCCAATGCACTGTCTATGAATTGGCACATTTCACACTCTCCAACCACTGCCTGAACAGCTGCCTTTGAGATATCAGGGTGGATCCATCTTACAACATACAATGTGCACTTCACACCAGGATGCCCACTATATTGATGGATGGCTTGAATGTGGGTGGATTCCTGCTCTTCTATAGATGTGATGCATACTGGTTCCATTTCTTTCAACGCCACACCCAGCCATCATTGAAGCACTCTGGTGAGCTGATCAGCTTGGTTTGCATGGGATCTGACGAGCTCTATGTCAATAGTCAATTTGTATTGCTCCACCAGTTCTTTGATTGTTCTGAACCAATGTCTTGCTCTGCCAGGTTGATATGCTTGTCTTTGCAATTCTAATTGCAGCCAACAGGCATCTTCAGCCAGGTATTTGCCACTTTCCACAATGATGCTGGTGGCCAAGGAGCTTGCATCAACCCATTCAGTGACTTTGTGTCTATCAATGTACCAATCACCCTGTGCTGATCCGGTAATAATGTCTGTCAGTGGTGGGTCCTGCACCTCATTGTCCCAGTAAGAGTTTGTGCGCTGTTTTATGAATGCAGTTAAAACATGGAGCCAACCACATACTGGCAAATGCACAGTCAACTTTCCACACAGGGTAAAGATGCTCCGACAGGTGAGCACATTAGGCAGCAGTTGGAGGTCACTCCCACAACTCCATTGCAATTTACCCCATGCAATCCCAGCACACAGGTGCCAATCTCTAAATGCTCTGGGTTTTTACTTGTCAATCTGAATCACTGATTATAAAAGTATAGGAAATGGACAAAGCTGCAACCAGACAAATGGAAACTATTTGTGCTCTGACAGAAACAACAACCATACATGCAATTATAAACAAAAATACAAGAAAAACAGATACTGTGGTACAGACCACAGGGCAGGGCAATGCTCAACAAAGGGTAAAATGTGCAAGATAATTGGCCACTTCACATGTGCATGCATCAAAAAGGAGATTAGTAAAACCACAGTGTTAAGCTACTTCAATCCAAAGACACCCATAACACTGCAGGCCGACGCCTCAACTGCAGGTTTAGGAGCAGCACTGCTACAGCACCAAATACCCGTAACATTCACCACTAACAGGACCAGAAACCCAATACTCCAACATAGAGAGAAATGTTAGCTGTTATGTTTGGATTAGAAAGATTCCATCACTATATATGGGGGCACAGAGTGACAGTACATCCCAACCACAAAATCCTAGAGTTAATAGCATTGAAGAACTTGGCACATGCACCACCACCTAGCAAGAATGCTACTAAAAGTTGAAGGGTATGACTTCATAATAAAATATTGCCCAGGCAAAAACAGTCCCCATTGCAGATTGCTTATCAAAAGTGTCCCCAAGAGACTAAACCTCTGAAACAAAAACAGTCTTTCTTTCAGGTATTCCATTGCAACGCAAGCTGAACTAAGTACTGACCAACTAATCTTGAATAAAGAAAGGGAAATATTATATTACCTAGTAATCTCCCTTAATAGAACTCTTCAGAAGTAGGAGCAGTTAACTCCTTTAGTTGCTAATAATATATCTTCTACTGTTAATAGTCATGGAATAAACTCATGCATAGCTTTGCTCGTCTTGTTTCCGTGCCATAAGGCAACCCGAAAACTGAACAGTTGTCAGAGCTTAACATATGTGCTAAGTCTTTCAGTTGTCTTATCATCCAATGTTGTTCTCTGTCTGACTTTATTCCACAGAGATTGATGACCATGTTTTTTTTTTTACCTCTACACATGAACAGCCATGCTTGATTTCAATGTCTCTCCTTTGATTACATCTTTCGATGTGACTCACCCTCACTTTCAGGGGGCATTTGGTTTTATCCTAGTATTCCTTGCCATAACTGCATGACATGGAACATACAAATTTCTTGGTCATCTTTTGTTTTCAGAAAGATTTGGTTTCGATGAGATATAGCCAAATGGTAAAAGTACTTTTGAATACTATCTTGATGTATAGACTGCAGATCCTCCAAATCTCTTCAAATGTATCCACACACATATCTTTAGTAGACAGACAGTGGCAGATTTTCTATTGTCCTTGAATCTTCTGTCCCTCTTCATAGAAGTTGATGCTATAAAAATTGAAAGATGATTTATGATTTTCTGAGCATATCATCTTACATGATTTTTTAGAATAATAAACCACATATACTTATTTTTAATACTAAGAATGCAATTTTCAGATTCTTTGAAAAAATTCAGATATGACAATTTATCCTGAACTAACTTTCAGGATCGAATACAGGACATTTCAGTTTAGGAGCAACATTAGAATGATAAGAAAACATCTGAATTACTAGACATAGGAGAAATTGTGTTCATTTCTTTCCTTTTCTTCATTGCAGTAGCTAAAAAAATTTAGTAACACTGGCGTAATAAAATAAAATTTCTACCTTATGCTGTTGAATGTTGACTTCTACTTCATTCTCAAGATAACAATTAATAATTTACTCATAAGATCTACAGAACTTAATAATTCCTTAACTCTCTTTTTTTGAATTAAAAAATTTTTTACAAAGTTCATTTTCTTCAGATTTAATATATTGAAAATGTGTTAAATGTTCTCTTTTAAAAAATTTATTTTCTTCAAAAGATTTACTGTAGACGATAACTCCATTTCTAATGTTTATTTAAAATACAAAATTAAAAACTAAAACAAGTATTTGTAGAGAAGGTTAAAAAATATTAGTTTAAAAATTTTTAATGCTAGAAAATGCATGCCAGTGTCAACAATAAAAAATTAAAAACTGTGAACATCAAAAAAAAGACTTAATATTAGTGTTTAAAATTATAAATGAAACTAATATACAAAATGAAAAAAAATATTTTTTAAAGGGAGGGAGTTTGTAAGAGAAGGAAAAAAAAATCTTATAGGAACAAGGAAACGCTCTTTGATTTTTCGTGATACACTCTTGCAATAATATACACTCAAGAAAGAAAAGGGTTCACAGATATAAAATTTTTATTGTAACAAAAAAGGGGACATACATATTATTCCATATGACTGAACAAAAAATATTCAAACCATTTACTCAAATTTGGTCATATGCTATTATTCTTAAAATAGACATCAATAATTTTTTATAGAGCATATTTGCACATTTAAAAGTTTGTAATAAATTTTTCTTTTTTCTTCACAATTACTGATTTTATAATATTTCTTCTTTTTAATCCTCTTTTCTTTACACTTATTACTTCTATAATGTTGATTCCTCTTAATTCTCCTTTTTCTTCTTTCCTTCTCCTTAGTTTTATAATGTTGCTTCTTGCTTCTTTTTTGATATACTGCAAAGGATCAGTTATTAAACAATTTTTAACTTAAGCTTGTAATATTTACTTTAATCAGAAATTGCAAAGTTAATATAGCCCAAGAATAGTGTCTGCTCATGCATGCAATGTTGCATTAAAAAAATGTGGCTTCCATGAAGTGGGGAAAGAAAAAAACAACCTGTGAAATTATATATAAATCTCCTTTTTATAAGACAATTTGTTACAAACATTGTGAAAGTGGATACTTTATAAGAATTTGGATTCGAATGCAAGATTATGGAGCAAACAAAACAAATCACTATTAACCAAAGACTGTTTTTAAGATGATGCTTTGTCTGTAGTGAGATTGGAAAATAATTTTCTATTATGAATTCTTAAAAAAAATGCTCGATTCATAGTTATTAGGTTGGTGCAAAAATAATGGCGTGATAATGTCGTATTTTAACGTTAAAAAATACGTCAAAAAACGACATTATTACGTCATTATTTTTGCACCAACCTAATATTACCCCTGGTTAGACCAAGTGGAGGCAGAAAGTGATGAAAAGTATTCCAAATTAGCTAATAGTAGGTATCGCCATGAGATTGCTGGAAAATGAGCATAGCAGGATAATAATGGCCTTAAACTTGATGAAAATAATTTTATCGTCTAAATGGTCATGTTATTATCAAGTGGAAAGATCAAAGTATTTTTGATTATTTTTTACATTTTTTTAATAATTTCTAGCACATCTAAAATTTTCGTTAAAAATCTTGTATTTTTTTGATCAGCAAAATTGACAGAAAATCGATCGTCAGCCATTTTTTTAACTTTTGTTTACGAAAGTGAAATTTTCCGTTTAAAATTCATTTAAAAAATCAATTATGATTTTTTTTTAAATTAATTTAAGAAAATTAGAAATGATAAAGTTTATTTAATGTATTTTGAAACAAGCATTACTTACTTCCTGCACTGAAAAAAAAAAATGTACTTTCAAATGATAGAAAGCCAGGCTTAACGGAGGTGTTGATTGACAAGTGACATGTATGTAATTTCATCTTACAGGAGGAAAAGTTATAGTATGGAAGGTCACAAGTGACAGTTTAGCTTTATGTGAACAACTTATTTACCTCGTTATTTTTAAGTATGCATAGCATGATAAAAACGGCCTTAAACTTGACGAAAGCAGAATTTTATCATCAAAATGTTTTTGTTACTACCAACGCAAATCACATGACGGACTATTGTTTTCATGATGCTTCCAGTCTTCCATATATTTGAATTTTAGCTATTGTGGGGCACAAAAAAAACATGTTATATTGGATTTTTAGCTATTTGTCAACTTTCTGATTGTAACCAGCTTTATTTTATAATCTGTAAATGATATTTATCTACTTAATAACACTACTAAGGTGTACAAGATTTTCATTAATTTTAGAATATTTAACAACTTTAATGTAAAAAAAAATAAAATAATTTAAGAAATAACAAATAATTGTTGTAAAAATTTATTTTTCATCGAAAAGCAAGAAACTTGCTTTCAGAAAATATTATCCATATTCCTACAAACAAGTAAAAGCAACTAAAAGCTTTTGAAATTAAATAATATCTTTGTTTTATTGAGTTTTGTATGTTACAATTCAGAGCTGATTCTAAGGTCGAAGGGTATCAACTAAAAAAAATGATTTGCTTTCCTAAAAGCCTTGTGCCTTTAACTAATTAATCACTAAATCTGTACAAATTAAAATTTCATGACTTTTCATAAAATTAATTAGGGCGGGAGTAATAGGTATAAAAAAAATTTTTTTACCATGACTTTGAAAAAAAATAAACATATTTATAATAATTTCCATCATTTGTGAATAGTTTCTGAAAGTTTCATTAAAATCTGACAATTATTTTTATTTTTACAAGATTTTCAAAATTAATGATTACCATTAAAAAAAAAACAAAAAAAAAACATGCAAAAATCCACTGTGTTATTTAGTAGGACCCTCGCTGATAAAGAGAAACAATGTTTTTCAATCAAAAGTTAGAATGCTCTAATAAAGACAGAAAAATTTTGAAAAATAATTAAAAATTACTTTGTTCTTTCCTCTTAATAAAAACATAAACATTTTGACAATAAAATTTTGTTTTCGTCAAGTTTAAGGCCTTTATTATCCTGCAATGCTCATTTTTCAGCGATCTTGTGGTGATACCTAGTTAATAGAAATGCCATATTTCTTTGTAATGTAAGACTACATGTTTATTTTTTTTTTCGTATTTTGTGACTAAGGAAACATCATTAGAACTTTCCTTGCAAGTTTTTACTCATCAGACTTATTTACTGGATATTTGCATCTTTTGACATTTATTTGGGTCTTTGGATAATCAAATATGAGAAAAATTTACCCTTGTTTTATATAACTTTTTGTTCATTTTCAGTCTTTGCAACCACATTTGAATGCGAAAAAAGCCGAAGAAGCCCGAATGCCAAAGTTTGAACGTATGGTTGTGGAAAGCACGGTGAGTTTACAATTGTGACAAGAACAATTATTCCCCCCTGAATTTAAAAACTTAGATGTTAATTCCCCTTAACCCTCCATTTAGTACCTTAGGGCAACGTTTTTCACCACCCCCTTTTTTTTTTTCATTGTGGCCCACAGCAAAAACCACGTTTTGCTTTGCGACCCATTATATCTACATGTAAAAAAAATCAAAGACAAACTTTGTTCACTAGGTTCATTTATTTAGTATCAACAATTTATATGTATATTTCTTATGATCCGCATGTATTGGAATTACATGTATCAATTTGAATTATCTATTTGTATGCAGCATAGAAATTAATTTTTTTAATCTTGAATTTTTAATTTGATTTTTAAAATAAAAACCTTTTTTCTTTTATCCTATAAAAGCCAGAAAAAAACACAAGAAGATTAAATGATATATTGATAATATTTTAAGTTGGGTGTTTAACATAGGTGCTGTAGTGAATAGTGGCCCTGAATGAGAAATCAGAGTGTCAAGATTGAATTCCTGTCAAGTTGGTTACATTCACTTGCATGCAAATACATTTGGAAAAGGTACAGCTCCATTTCCTTAACATGTAATGATTAAAATATTAAATTATTGGGCCTAGCAACATTGAAACAAATTCTACAAATCTACATTTGCCCGCTTTTTTTTTTTTTTTTTTTTGCAGTTAAATATGAAAATAACTCAACCACTCAAAATTATTCAAGTTTGCTCTTTTAAAAAATTTTTTAATAAAATCCATTACTTCATTAATATTTCAAGTTATTTGAAATAACATCTGATTGAAAATACAAGATTTTTTAAATTATTTCTCTTCTAAAAAGAGTAATAAAGTTATCAGAATTTATAATTATACTATAAAAATATAGTTTGACTACATATTTTTTAAGTATTTACTGCCCCGCTCTCCTTTTTTATACTTGAAAATGCAGTTATACTTCCTGTATTTTGTACTGATTAGAATTATCGTTTCTTGTTATCAAATATTATTCAGGCTAAATTAAAAAGAGCCAAAGCAAAGATGGATGAGATGAGCAAAGAGTCAGAGACACTTGAAACTGATGAAAAGGTCCTCCTTCCTGAGCTGAAATCGGGCAAGCAACAATTACTCAACTGCAAGAATAAACTCAGAGCTAAACAAGTAAGTAATACCAATTAGTAACAATGACAGCAATTCTATATTTAATTTCTAAACAATAATATTGTATAGAGTGAAGAAGTACAAGGATGGTAAGCATAGTCTTCAAAATCTTTTGCTACTTTACAATTATTGCTGTCAATTTAACTGAATAACAAATTTTTACAAGAATTATTTTCTTTTTCTTTTTTTTACTTATAATAATTTATAATATATAAAAATTCTGCATTACTTTCATTCAGTTAGGTGATATTGTTAAGTAATAACTATATTTACTAATCAAAAATTGAAAAGCTTAATACAAATCATTTTGTACCAAGATTTTTAAAATTATTTTTTATGTATATAAAATATTACACAGCATGACCATTTTTTGAAAGTATGGTTGACCAAACGCAACATTATCTGAAAATAAGAGTGATGGCTATCATAAATTTAAAGTAAAAAATGTTGGAAAATATTCTGTAATTTTAGGAATGTTAAGATTACTGAGTACTTAAAAATTATATAAAAAAGGTGCTCATATCATTTTCTTAAATTATGTTTTAGATAAATTCTCCATAGAACAACAATCATTATGTCAAGACTTGTCAATGCCTCGTCACTTACATAAACTATGGTGATGTTGGTTAAAAAATAATTACTGTTTTGTTTTAAAAATACATTTGTGTTATTTTAAACTTAATTTTTTCAGATTAGATTAATTATACTTTAAATCAGCTAATATTCCTCAAATAAAGTTTCAGAAAAGTATATTTTATTTTTGGAAGCTTTTTAAATACAGAGAATTACATTGCGATGACAGACAACTAAAAAAGGGCACTAATCATCTATTTTAGAATAAATTTTTAAAAAATTGATTCCAATCAATGTAATTTCTGTTTGAAATACACTAGAGAAAATAGTAAATTTAATCTTTTAGCTTTCAATTAAAGCTAAAACGAAAGCTTCAATTAAGCTTTTCATTTATAAAAATTCATTTTGAACTATAGATATTAAAAATTAGTGGTGGTACCTACTTTAAATGTAACTCATTGTAGATCGACAGTTCAAAAAACGGTCTAAATTTTTTTCTGCAAATAATTTTAAAAAACCATTTAGCTGCTCTTCAGCAATATTCTAATCCTAAACTTAATGAATGATAAAGTTAAATTTTAAACATGTCCCATACAATTCTGCCATTTGATGCTTGATGAACAAAGAAATCATTTATCTGTTTCTTTTGGACTAGCATTTTCATTTTTTTTTTTTTTTTTTTTTTTTTTTTCATTACCAAATTTGAACCACTGCTTTCTTAAGCCTATGACACAGCCTATAACCTTTAGTTTGTTCTCATCACTTGTTTTTGTTATAGCTAACATTTTTCTTTTACAACTCCTCTTTACCAATCATTTTTTTCTTTTGTAAATGCACCTTTCTTTCTGACAAACACTATAGTCAACTCTGACAGATCACATAGCACAAAGCAAAGAAGTTGTTTTTCTGTACGTATTTCTTTTTTAACCATCAATTGCAAATTCCAATCTTGTGAGAAATTGTTTTAAGGATTGCAGGATTATGCCTGGCATTTATGCAGGCTTTTTGTTTTGTGAAACTAGTTTTCATATCTGTGAGACATTGGCTTAAATAAGTACATGTCAGTTTCAGTAGATCTTTATTGAAACTAGTTTTCACATCCGATTTGCTGTCATGTGAGAAAAGAATTCAGCCATCTCTTGTCTCTATTAATAATGTGCTTTCATGTAAAGAATAACATTTTATTCAGATCTGTTATAAGAAAGAATTTGAATCTGAAAGATTAATGCTTGATAGGATGCATTTTTAGTTCTACTAGTGGAAATAAATCAGAATTGTCTGAAGTTGCTGTATTAGTTTGGGACCTCAGTCTGTACAATGTTTTGGTTAGACAGATGGAACAAAAGTTGTTTGCTGTGAAATTTAATGTTTTTACAGAAAATATTTAACATAAAAATGAACAAACCCCTTGCAAGAATTTCTTTTTTTTTTTTAGGCCGAACTGAAGAAATTGGAGACAAATATTAAGAATGGTAAACAGGACCGGGAAAAAATCAAAGAAAGAATAAATGAGATTAAAAACAGGTAAAATTTGCTACTGAGACTATGAAACCTTACCTATTTTGATTATGAAATAGACACTGAATCTATCATTGAAGCATAATTTTGTCTAATTTAAGTTGGTAGTTCATTAAACATAGGCTTACCACGATTTCCAAGCCTCAAACTGACAGTTTTCAATTTTTATTATAGGTTTAGTTTTCTTGTATGTATAATAAAGAATTTTCATGGACCAACACCCTTTAAGCTCCAGGGTTCACACGTACTCAAATAAAAACAAATCCTGATAGATTATATCACCAGGACAAACCCATTAAACCAATACAGTCCCAAACAAATGAAGATGTATGGTAAGACAAATTGAACATTGGATTTAATATAAGAAATGTGGCAGTTCTTTTTTAAAGTCTGTCTGTCTGTTATTATTTGCAACACAAAACTTTTTCTTGTGCTTTTTACTTTAATCTAAGCGGAAAGTAATTGTTGATGTTGTTTTTTTGGTGGGGATGTTGAGTGTTGTCAATGAAACACAAGAAACATTGATTAGAATCTTTCACATTAGTAATTTAAGCCACTTTCTATAAATTTCCTACTCACATAGTTGCAATGTGACCTTTTGTCCTCAAAAGTAATTGACCTAATTTATTTTGTTATCAGCCTTTTGATAATTATTGCATAACGTGAAATTGTGATGCTAACAGTTACAACAATTGTTCTTCAGTTAATATTATGATAATCTTTATGAACTCAATGTACTAATTATTTTGAAAAAATATTTTATGGTACTTACTGTCACTAAAATTTAAGATTTTAAATAAATTTTTTTTTTTTTTTTTTTTGTAAATTTGAACTAAAATTGCTTAATGATGGCATAACAAAATATATCCAAATCAGTGGATACCAGTCATAGCATAAATATAAACTTCATATGATCAAGGCATACAACAACAATAATAAGATGGTACCAAATATAACACAGCAAAAATTAGTATAATAAAGTGTTGTTGGTAATTTTTCAGGTCACAGATTTCATTCATGGCATCTAATATTTAAAACTAAGGCAAGCAATGTCAAGAAGATACATTTAAATTTAAAAAAAAAATCAGGATGTTATTTGTAAAACCTATGTAGAGAGAACACATCAAGTAACAGTGAGTTTTCAGTGTAGTTCAAAAACCTCAAAAATTAAATTTCATGCATGAGTATATGCATAATGTTTCTGATAATATCTAACAAATTCAGAACATGCATTTCTTTATATAAGGAATTTCAGGAAGTTATGAATTTTTTACTGTGACTTTAACATCCAATCATTAAAATTCATCTTTGATAATCTAACTTTCATCTTGATAATCTTCAAAAATCATCATATACATTTCTTTCACTCATCTGAACCTCTTACATAGTTCAGTAGAGTCACAATTCAAATTTGTTGTCTTTATTAGTTACTGACTAGTTGATGCTAACCATATTGATTAATATGTCAATTTTTTAGCATATCTTTTGGAAGATTAGTAAGAAAAATATGAGAATGTGATTTACATCGACTTTCTTGCATTTGATAGTTCACTGCAGTTGGATTATGAAGCAGAAAAACAAAGACGAGAAAAAAAAATTCACACCTTGAAAGAAAAAGTGGAAGCAATTAAGCAACAGAAACATGCAAAGGAAGTTGAAAAAGATTTGTATCATGAAGCTGTAACCAAATACAAGAATGATGTCTATCGAGTTGAGTAAGAAACTATTTTTCTTTTTTTTATATTAATGACTTTCTCATAACATTCAATTATTTTACTCATCAAATGATTGCTGCTATATACAGTGGCTGATGGAATGGAAGAAAGCATTTGTAATCGTTTGTTTATTTAAATTTTTTAAAAATCATAAACTGATTTTGTTTGTTTTCCTTACTATATTTTCTTTTGTTAGCTTTCCTCAAGTTCCATTCAGTAGGTTTATTAAAGTTGATTTTCTTGCATGTGTTCTCTGCAGTATGGAAATGCGTAATCTAAAGACTGCTATTGAAGATAATCAACGGGAACTGAATAACCTGAGGTCTGCTGTAAAGAATAAATTGAGAAAGTATGGTCCACGCATTCCTGATGTTATTGCCCGAATACACATGGATTACAAACGTGGCAGGTTTCACAGGAAACCCATTGGCCCTGTTGGTGAGTTGTTCCTCATTAAATTGTTATTCTAATAATTTTTGTCTTAATACAAAAATAATCCATCACTGTGGCATTTATCAAAACCAGGCATTCCAATAATTGTGTTTCCTAATCTAAAGAACTTTTAAAACACTTACTTTTACAAATAACAAGTAAGCAAATTAACTGTTGATACATTTTATAGCATAACCATAACAGATTGAATTTCTATTTCTCTTTCTATTCTCTCACCTCTCTCTCCACTTTTTTTCTTTTGTTTCTTTTTAATCCACATATAAATGCCAAAAACGACAATTCTGTTAAGTAGTTTAAGGCACTTACTGTTAATTAAATTTGATTTGGTGATGTACAAGCCATTTATATTTCATAGGCTACTATCAACAATTGTATTCGTTATTTTTTTTTTTAAATTTTGTTATCTAAAGGAAAATATTCTCAATAAACTATTATATTTAGCATTACACAAATCTTATAAATATTTGTATTTTTAAAAGACTTTATTTGTATATAATCATAAAATCTCAATCAAAAAGTTTTTACCAATTCTCAGATTATTTATTGAAGTATTTTATATATATATATATATATATATATATATATATATATAAATAAAATTCTATCCAAATGAATTTGTTGATATTGAGATTTTTTTTTTTTTTTTTTTTTTTTTTTTTTTTTTTTCAGGTGAGTGGATTAAACTGAAAGATTCTGAATGGGCACTGGCTGTTGAAAGTTGCCTCAAATCTCTCATTCATGCATTTTGTGTAAATGATCACGACGACTCTCTTCAGCTGGAGAAAATTTTCAAAGAAGTCTGTCCTGAAATCAAACCACCATTGTTTATTATCAGCCAGTTTCAGGTTTGTCATTGCAATTTCTACCCAGGCATTTTCCTAATATACTAAAACATAGTAATGGTAGCAGCAGCAAAATAATTAGAAGAAAACCTGCCTTGCCTTAGATTTCTTTGCTAATATAACTGCATTTAATTTTGGTGGTTTTGATTAGGTTGCAACAAAACCCTTTAAATCTCAGGTACTTCTTCTGACACCTGTTTTGCCTTATTCACTTTGTCAAGTAAATGCATTCACCTGATCATCTATTCTGTTATCAATCAATCCTTACAATCTTTTCTTTTGCAATTCCTATCAATAGAGAATTTCAATATTTCCTTCCAAGATTTTCACCTTTTTATATCATTAACTGTTAATAAACCAATACTTTACAAGACATCACCTTGCTTCTTTTTTTTTTTTTTTTTTTCAAAACTTTGATCATTTGTGAGAGTGATATTAATAATAGCATCTCTTTTAAAAGTTATTGTCATAGATACTGGCAGATAAATTTAAAATCTTACAAATTTCAAATATCACTAGAAATATTAGTGCCTACTATGTAAATTAGTTGTTTGGTAGTTGTATTTGCTTATTGTTTTATCCAGTAAAAAAAAACTACTGATTATAATTATTGCTTTTTTTTTTTTCTTCCTTCTTCACTGTTTGTTGTTGAATCCTTGTCTCTTATAGTTGACTCGCTATCTACTTAATGTTCAACTGTTTTATCTGTGGACAGTTATTATATTTCAAGAATTGTGATATCATTTGTTTAACTAATTCCTTGTAGCTAAATTATTTTTGTAATTTCAAGTATTTTCCTAACATTTTATAGACTTAGTACACTAGGACATTCTATTCAAGTACAATAACATCTTATATGTCGCACAATTAACAGTTGACTGTGTTGTTTAAAAGATACTGTCTCTAAGTGTTTCTCAAAAGGGTGACACAAGCTGGGAATTGGAGAGGACGGAATTAGATATAAGGTGGCTCCATATGAAGTTATTTGTCCACCCAGATTTCCAGATCATTCAATTTGACCACATCATCATCCAATCCATTTCCCTCTAAATTCTTGTTAATTAATGAACAAGTGTAGCAAAATGTGGCAGAGCACCATCCTGTTGAAACTACATCTGTCTGCCACGCTGTCAGCTGGGGCTTCAGAATACACTGACTGCACCTCTGCATAGGGGGTATCCCCCCACCTCCCAATGAGGCCACCTGTTGGCCATGGCTGTCAATTAGCTATTTAATGGCCAAAGTAGATAAATATATTCAAAATCCAAGAAGATAACACAAATGTCAAAGATATAGTCATCTGAAGGAGTATTGTATAAGAAAACAAATATGTGCAAGATGCGGAGAAATAGAACGAAACCATTGATGATACATGTAAAAATCAACCAAAATGTATCAACTGCAATGGAGATCAGAGCTGATGCTAAAGAATGCAAGACCACGGGAAAAGAAAAAGAAATAATAAAAATGAAAATAACTCAAAACATTACATTCCCAGAGGCAAGAAAACTTATAAAAACATATTTCTCTATACAAAATTATACAAAAATCACCAAAACCTTACCAAAGATAAATGGAAATCTAGGAAATAATATGACAAAGAACAAAACAGAAACACAATATCATTAATAAAAGAATTGCAAAATCACATTAAAGCCTTAACAAATATAGAAATATCTCTCACTGCCAAATTAAGCCATAACTGAAGAAAAAGTAAAGAATGAAACACAAATCAACAAGGAAAAACACAGAAGAATATTTCAAAGATGAGAGAGAAAAAAATCAAAAACCAATCCAGTATAGCCAAGCAAGGACAAAGGAGAAATCTGAAAAGTTTGAACAAATGGAAATCAAAATGGATTCTACACCCTCAACACATCAGTATCTGTCTATATTTCTGAGATGAGGTATTATGTACACTATTTACATTATTCGGACTATTGTCCTCATCTTCATCGCCATATTTATTACAACATTTCGGACATTGTACATGCTGGCCTACTTCAGGTGGTTGGAATATCGAACTGAACCCTTTATTTCGTTCACTGAAGTAGACTGTTCTAGTTCTATGTGCCATGTTTTTTAATGAATGTCAGTTATCAGTTATCATAAACAAGATGGCATAACTAAACAAAACCTTACAATGGAAAGGAAATATGGATACTTAATACACAATAAAAGGTCATAAGCAAATTTTAATGAGCTTTTACTGTAGCTAATAGACTTATATCCAGATGTTGTTTGTCTTCAAGAAACCTTTTTAAAACAAGAAGATAAATATAAAAAAAATTATCAGATATATAGCCATATATGTGGATGAGGACAAAAGGCTAGTGGAGGAACTTCAATCCTTGTTAGAAACAGCATCCCCCAGATCCAACCTATATAAAACCATTAACATATACTTGGTATATATTATGCCAAAAGACCCCATAAACAAAGATGAGCTCCAAAGTCTCAGACCAAGTACTTAAGCCTTTTATTTTATTAGGAGACTTTAATAGCCACAACACTACATGCAGGAAATAAAGACACAGACCTAAAGGGAAAAACCGTTTTGAAACTTATAAATGAAAATGACCTATGTCTACTAAATAAAGAAATACATTCATATATAAACTCTTTTTCGGGAAACTATTCAGCTACTGATCTGACCATATGGGACCCAACAGTATGTTTGGACTTTTCTTGGGCTATAAAAATGACACTTATGAAAGCAACCAATTCCCGATCCTCCTGGAAAACATTGAACCAAGTAGGGAAAATACATTCTGATGGAAAATGAACAAAGCAAACTGGTACAAATTCAAAGGACTTTGTAAAGAAAATTTAACAGAAAACAACAATATAGATTCAGCAGAATGCTTTACAAAGATACTAATCACTGTAGCAAAGAAATGTTCAATGCCAAATATACAAAATAGACCCTGGTTCAAGATTATGAAAGGCTTCTCTATGAAACTTTAACAAAGTACCTACAACGGTAAATTTAAACAATTACAAGTTATATAGAGTTATGTAGAGCAGTGAAAGAACCCAAAAAAGAATTTGTCAACATGCTAAACTCCTCCTCAAAAACAAAATCAGTATTGGAAATGGCAAGGAAAATAGCTGGGAAATACCAAATGTCACCAATTAAGCATCTTTCCAAAAATAACAATATCATAACCAACAAAAAGGACATAAAAGAGAAATTAGCTGAAACTATTTAAAAACATTCTTAAAGTAAAAATGGACAATAAAAAGTCCGAAAACAAAATACAGAAATATACAAACTCAATTTTACATCTAACAATACAGAAAGCTTAGAGTTTAGCAGAATTGAAATCATCCATAAAAAGATGCCATAACACAACAGTTGGACCTGATGAAGTCTACTACGAGTTTCTAAGACCAAAAGGATACTTAGAATTTCTTAAAAAAATATACAATAATATATGGATAAAGGGAAATTTCCCAGCTATTTGGAAACAAACTATTATAATACCAGTCCCAAAACTTGGAAAAGCCAACTCTGACCCAGAAAACTACAGACCTATTTCACTGACTAGCTGTCTATGTAAAACCATGGAATGGATGATAAATGACAGATTGATCTGGTATTTAGTAAAAAATAAGCTAATTACTGATCTACAATGTGGTTTCAGAAAGAAAAGTAGCACATTGGACCACTTAACCCACTTAGAATTGGCTATAAGAGATGCATTTGTCCTAAAAGAGCACTTTACAGCAGTTTTTTTTTGTTTTTTTTGACCTGAAGAAAGCTTATGATACTACATGGAAATATGGTATCATCAGGAATCAGCATGCACTTGGCCTGAAGGGCAGACTAGCAAAATTCATAAATGATTTTCTTACTAACAGAAAATTCAAAGTCTGGGATGGATCAACATTCTCTGACTTAGAAAACCAAGAAGAGGAGGTGCTCCAAGGCAGTATTCTATCAGTGACATTTCAGTATAAAAATAGATAAAATTAAATAGTCAAAAGCTTAACCTCCAGAGTAGAAGGACTTACGTAGATGACATCCTCATTTTTTACAAATCCAGACAAATGCACGCCATAAAAAGAAAATTGCAGCCGTGCTTTAATAAAATTAAGAAATGGGCAACTGAAAATGGATTTAAGTATTTTTAAAAATGAAAACTAAATGTATGCACTTCTGTCAGAAGAGAAAACTACACAATGATCCAACTCTAAAACTAAAAGAGACTGAAATACCAGTTGTAGATCAGTATAATTTCTTGGGAATAATATATGATAAAAAGCTTACCTTTATTCTACCCCCCCCCACCACCATCATCTGAAATATCTCAAAAAAGAAATGTAGCAAAGCAATACAGCTCCTTTGTGTGGTGGCTCACACTGAATGGGGGAACAGACTGAAAAACTTTATAAACACTTTGCAGGACTCTAATTTGATCAAAATTAGATTATAGTAGTATAATATATAGTTCCTCAAGAAAATCCTATTTAAAACTCTTTGATTTAAACACACATGGTGCATGGGGCTTTTAAAATCTCACCAGTTAAGTTATATACAGAAGTTGACGAAATTCCTCCTAATCGTAAATGTGAAAAACTGGCACTACAGTATTAAGCAAAACTAAAATCCTGTTCATTTAACCGTTTCTGCAAAAATACACCCCTCCCGCAACACAGAAACCTCTATTAGCAAAAGGAAAAACTATAAAAACATTTGGTCTTCAAACCCTTATTGAGAAATCAAAAATACAACTGGCAACAATCCATGATAATATCATTCCTAATATTTCTCCTTGGGCCGTATGATCCCCAAAAAATATTGGACTTAGGCAAATTTCAAAAAACAAATATGAATCCTCTTCACTTTCAAGAAGAATTCAATAAAATTAAAGAAGACTCTCTCAGACACACACCTAGATTTACAGTTGGGTCCAAACATAGCAATATAACAGGATGTGCAGCAATATCCCAGAAGAAAATAAGCGACAAATAAAAACAAATTTTATAATCTTTTCTGATTCACTTTCAGTTTTAACAACACTAAAAAACAAAAAAAACTTAACCCATTAATAGTCAAGTCACTAAATAAACTCCATTTAATATCTATGTTGATAGATGTTGTAATGTGTTGGATCCCAAGTCATGTTGGAATAATTGGAAATGACAAAGCTGATGCAGCTGCTAAACATGTTGAAAATATAGAAATTGACTTGAACTTTAAGATCCCTTACACAGACCTGAGAAGCCAAGTAAACAGGTTTATCAAGCAAAAATGGCAACAACATTGGAGTAACAATTCACCAAATAAATTGCTGCAAATCAAGCCAATACTTGGAGAATAGAAGCCAAGATACAGAAAATCCTGAAACAAAATTAATATTGGCCCACTTGCACATTGGCTATACAAGAATTACACATCCATGTAACACTTCTCAACAGTCAGTCCCTGGTCAATGCTGCTGCTGGGTGTTGGAATTGATTGTTCTGATCTGCATACTGCTCCACCCCATGTTGTGTTGATTGATCACGGAGTTAGCAAAGATCAAGTTGTTGTCAGTATTTATAGCACTAGTTCGATCCCAGCAAAGCCATGTCACAAAGGAAAAATAAAAACGTTCTTGCAGATGAAATAAAAGAAAATAATTTCTTCAGGGTCTATATCTATGCGGTTTCTTTGCTTAATTTAGCTAAGTCTGTAACAAGGCTTAAGTCAGGAGTTCTCTTTAGCAGCGTCTCATTGTCTGCACTCTGGAACTGGCGGCTCTTGAACTCTCTTGGTCACTTCAGTGTTCTGCTTATATTGACTTTCATCCAAAACCAGTATGGGGGTCAATGTAGTTAAGAGACCTGGTGTTTCTCTTATCTTCCAATAAGAGCCCATTGTTGTCTGGCTCTGGAAAATTAATTATATCTCCAAATTTGGGGAGATCTCTTTTCCTATGAGGTATATCAATCTACCCCCATAACTCCTTCCTTCTCTTATTTGTGCCTTGTACCAACATCTCCCAATGGGCATAACTTCCACCTTAAAGCAGTGCCATCTATCAGTTGTCAGACCAGCTTTACCAGATGGCCTCTGTAGGTAAAGTTAACATCTTCAAACCATCTCCGCTTAAAAAAATAGACTTTTAAAATTAAAAGAAATCTCGATTCTTTCTCTCAGTTTGTCTATCGTTCCATTCTTTAACTCTTTTCATTTTGTTCCATGTTATATTTTGATTTTAACCCTTTTCTTTCCGTTTGCCAGTGTCACATAGTGTCACACCCATACTTACTGAAAGGGGAAGAACAACCAATATGTCAAACTGTATACACTATAAAACATGTTTTGCTACATTTAGGAAAACATACTTCAATATAAACAGCTTACACGGAATTCTTTGAAAGAGCAAAGACGGACAATATATCATTTCCCAAAAGAGTGGATTTATAATACAAATAATGATTGTGAGAAAAAAAAAGTAGCTGAAACCATAAGATTGCATAAAAAAATAAATAAGTAAATTAATAGTTAATACCACATGATTGAGGAGGAAAAATAAAAAATGATGACATAAGAATATCTTGGCTTTAAATGACCCACATGTGGTTGATAAGCTGTAAAACAAACCAACATTTGTCTGATGGCATAATGGTATTTGCCCAATCTAACTGTGAGGGAGTTTGTCAGCATATGCAGATATGATACAGCAGTCACAGTATCATGAACAAAAAAGATGTATTTCAAGGTGTTTAACATTGAAAGTATCTATAACCAAATGGGAAGTGGCAGCATCCTCTGCATACAAAAGCTCCTTCTCTGTTCTTTCTCGTCTCATTAACTTAGCCACCAAAATGTAACGATATGAAAAATATAACTAATTAGTGAATCAATATTAAGCAATAATTACAGTGTTAAATATATGTCCTATAGGGCTAAACTTTCAAGTATCCTGTGTGTGTGTCTCAGACTAATACTGCATAATTAGTTTTTCTGTGTCTTTTGTCATTCAATTAGCCATATATTGTACATTCCTTTTCTTATGTATATAATATATATTTTGATGCGAAAGTTTTCACAATTTTTTGGAAGGGTTTTCTTTAATGGATCCCATTTAGTAAATACAGTGTGCCTCTCCACCTACAAAAAATTGATGTCATTTTGTAGTCTCGTAGCATAGCCAATACTCACTTATGTGATCTCAAATTTTAACAAAATGTGTAAAAATTAAGTTGACTGTGTGGACTTATCTCAATGAGAATCTACCAAGAAGATTGGGCATGGCAGTGATAATGACAATTTGCTGTTGAAATGGCCACCACATTCACCATGTGATTTTTTTTCTACGGGGCTATATGAACGGACAGGTCTATATCCCCCACTCTTCTTACAAGCCTCACTGAGAACGGGAGAATGTTACACAAGACATGCTACAGTATATTTGGCTGCACTACTGACTTGATGTGTGTCGTGTCACAGGTGGTGCTCATTTTGAACATTTGTGAAGCTTTGTGAAATCGGTTATAAAATCTACATTCCTTTGAATATCTTGTTCAAATTTTGATAAATAAATCTTTCATTGTTCAACATGACACCTATTTAATTTTGTTTACCTGGGACATGTAGTTTCTCAGATTTTAAATGATATCAATTTTGGGGAGACACCCTGTATTTTAAATGTCTTTGTTTTAACCACAAGTTTCTTTACTTTGCCACTCTGTAATGAAGTAATTTTTCATTGCCATTGACTTACTTTTCTAAAAATGCATTTTTTTTTTCCTACATCAAGAAGAGAAATGCTGACTAGTGTTCAAATTTATGTGGAGCAGATGTTTCATGATTCTGAAATTTTCTAAAGCTTGTAAACATTCAGTATCTGTCTATATTTCTGAGATGAGGTATTATTGTAAACATTGTTCACTGTTTGCATAAGGAATAAAAATGAGTTGTACAATGTATCTGTTTATAAAATTATAACTTATTTTAATGAATTATTCTAAATATGATTTTAATAAAAAAAATATTTTTCTTTTACAGTCTGAACTGCATGATGTTTCTAATCATGTAAGTTTCTTCACGTTTTTGTTTGACTTTTTATTGCATTGTCAGTTCTTATTTCTGTTCATCTTTGTATGTGCTTAAGAAATTGATACCTAAATTCTGTTTAGCTCTCACTTCATAACTCTTTCCTCAATCATTCCAAATGCTTTCTTGTTCATTATTTTGCTATGAATTTTCTTTAACTTAATGAAAATGGGTTTTTATTTTTTTGTTGATTATTTATTTTTTCAACATTAAGGAATTAATATTGACTGTTACAAGATCCACATGCAATTCAATGTATCTCTTTTCTTTCTTAAGAAACCCAGAAATTGTCCACATCCAACTGTCCTTGATATATTAGAAGTAAAGGATTCTGTAGTAGGAAACTGCCTAATTGACCAACGGGGCATTGAACATGTGATTCTCATTAAAACGGCACAAGAAGCACGAAATGTGATGAGGAATTTACAGACCCGTGGTGTAAGAGAAGCTTTCACTATGGAAGGGGACCAAATTTATCCAGAGCCTAACTATCGGTATTACTCCAGCAACAAAGAACGAGCTCAGTATCTTTCAACAAATGTAGAGGATGTGATTTCCAACTGTGAACAAGGGTTGATGGAAAAAATCAATGAAAGTAAAACTCTGATGGAACGAAAAAATCAATTGACATCTCGGGTGACCACAAATATGCATGAAGAACGTACAATGGAAAATGAAATAAGACGATTTGGAGATATGCTTCGGAAGTTCAATCTGGTGAGCAAAAGCATAAAAAGATGCAAATCTTATATTACAATATATTTTTATGTAACAAAATTGATTTATATATTTTTTATTTTTAATAACTTTTCTCTCTCATAACATAACAAAGTTTTAAATAGTTTCATCTCTGCCTATTAGTGTTTACTATGACAGTTCATTTTGGTAATTTTTTCCACTCGACAACCCCTTTTCCACAACCAAAATGTTGCAGGCCATTTTACTACTCTATCACTATTTCTATTGAAATTCTACTTCAACTCTATACTTCTAACATGTCTGCCTAAACTTGGTTCACACTCTACCCCCGTCTTTTGAGCAGGGGTAGAGGTTTATCCCCTATTTCCTTTTTAAAATTGGGTTTCTGGTTCCTTATAAAGTCTACTTCAACTCTATACATCTGGTGTCTCCACCTAAACTCTGAAATTTTATTTACTATTTATTTATTATTATTTTTTTCTTCAATAGGAGTAGATAGGTTTGCTTATCTGGTTCATATTCCTTCCCAGTTGAGATTTATCCCTTGTTTCCTGTTTAGGGTTGGGTTCCTGGTTCCTTATAAAGTCTTCTTATTTTCTTTCACTCCCAGTAACCCCTTGCATCTTGGTGGCATTATCGTCATACTTGGGGTGAACTGATTATAAAAAAAAAAAAAAGGTAATGACTCTTTCACATTAAAGGTTTTGCAGTAGCTTTTGTATATTTGATCTTTTTCTTTTTCCATATATATCTTCATGTATGGATATACATGCATAGAAATGTTTTAGAATTTAAAAAAAATATATTTTTGTCTAGTTGAATCCAAAAAAAATCCATAAAGGCATGTCTGAATTTTGGAATAGAAATTGTTTCTGTATTTTAGCACTTTTGCATACATATATGTCTACAAAACTTACATTGCTTGCTGTTGATGTATACATACATTCTCAAGACGCCATGAAATGCCAGTCCCTTGTGTTTATGCTATAAACTAATTAGTGCTATTTCTAAAGTAGTATAGACATAGTAGTAAACTATTTTTTTTCCTCAATATATCTAAAAAGCTTTTCATGTAGGCATATAGAGTTTGACAAAACATAAAAAATGGTACTAAATTTATCTTGCTAGCTCAATTAGCAACTGAGTTATGACCATTCAAAGTTTGTTGGATTTTCCATCTTGAGTGCGATTGGGCCAGAGGCTCATTTTAACAGTGTATATTTGAAAATGCAGGCCACAAATCAGTGAAAAGTAATTATAAATGCAATATCATTAAGTCATAAAAAAAGATAATACTAATGACAAGACTAGTCTAAACAATGGGGAAGACATCACAATATTATCCTAAAAACAGTGTAAAGTTAATACAGTAAGGCAACTTTGACCATTCATATAAATTTCAATTCTACAGTTAGGTCTTTGAAATTTCTTAATATGTTTCATAGTATGTTAAAGATTAAGCTAAAAAAATTTTCATGGAAGTACATCAGTAATTATAGACAGAAGCAAAATTTGGTAGTAGGGCAAAAAAAGGTAAAAAAAATATAACTTGAAGTTGCTGTAAAAAGTATCTGGTAGATACAAGTCTGAAACTTGGAAATTTTACTCATTTTGGGGTAAGAAATTCAACAAAACATTTTGTCTATAATATTAAAACTTTTTCTCATAAATATATTTGCTTTTTTTCTTTTTTTTTTTTTTTTTTTGAAAATTTTGTAAATTTATACAGTTTTTTTTTACTTTTCAAAAAAGGACTGACATCAAAACTTTGAAACCTGTTATACAAAAGGAATCAGTGGTCAATTTTTCAAACAAATGCTTATTCTAAAGCCTTAAAACTTAATAAAATAACAACAAAATTGAAATTAGTAAAACTACATTTATTGGAACTGATGAAAGTCTTGGCAGTTTGAACAGCTCCACTGCACTTCCTCTGCTAATGATGATTTGCAGTTTGAATTTCTTAATAGGCTTCTATAACCAATATTTCTGGAACATTCCGGATTTTACCATCACTTGAAACTGGCATTACACCTAAGTCCCATCTTAAGATTGATTCGACCTGTGCAATGTCACCTACCCATCAGAAATAATCATTTCTACCCTTAGTTGGAGCTACAAATTTGATTATTGCACTGGTTGGAGATGTTATGTCAATGACTTGGCCAATGTAGAAACTGGAATCATCATGTTGGTGCAAAAATAATATCGTTTTTTGACATATTTTTTAATGTCAAAAAACGATATTATTTTTGCACCAACCTAATAGCAACCCATTGGCCTTGTCTTCTCATATCTGAATATCACTTGATATGGTTCTTCTTCATCACAGCTACCAGAGTTAGTCACTGGGTCTTCATTCTTGGGATGTAATTTCAATGGCAGCGAGTTTATCAGCTACAAAAAAAAAAGCATCACAAGAAGAATCTAAAAAGGCTTGTAAGTCATCTTCTCCTTTAGTGACTAAAATTTTCTTGGCTGTATTAAATGTTTGTTAAACTTGATTCATCAATCTTGACTGTTCCATCTTTGTATTAGGATAAGTCAAGTAAAAATTCACAATTCTTGTATCACTAAAAAAACAGGAAAAAAAGATCTTTAAAGATTTTGCAAAAAGAATTTTTGCTTTTTGTTAAATTGTCCTCAAAACCTGTGAGCTCTTCACCTATTTAATTGCTTCTCTCATGGTCCTTAAAACCATAGAAGTTACAGAAATTGGGCTATAAAATAGATGAGACCTCACCAGAAACTGCACCTAGATTACTGGGTGTTACTGTCATACCATTAAGCCATTAAGACTTTGGGATCTTCTTTGGCCTGTGCCTCTTTTTTCACTTACGAGAAAACAATCTCTCAGGATGTTTAGTTAATCATCCACTGAACAGACGATTTTTAAATATTCATTATAATAACATGTAAATTTCAAAATGTAAAGTAATCTCCAGGCATGGAAAGCACTAAAAACAGAAATCAGACCTGCGATAACAGGGAAAAGCAAAAGTTTTTTTGTTTTGTTTTTTTTTAACAAAAAAATAAATGTCTTAATAAATGTTTAGGCTTTCACTTTATTAAGAAATAATACAATTGAAAATTTATATAAAAATAAATAAACTGAAAATTTTAAAGTTATGTCCTTTTTTTTTTGAATAGCAATGTTTGCTCTTGAATTGTTATTGTTAAATTAGATATTAAAATGTGCTGTTAATTAAAATTTAAAAATATGCTTAAAAGTAAAAAAAAAAAAAATTACCATAAAATAAAACCTACTGTCAAAGTTAAAAAAAAGTAATATTTACTAATTACCAAAAATTAATTATTTGAAATAAATTTGGTAGAAAAGTAAAAAATATTTATATTATATTTATCCATTTAAAATAAAAAAAATGTTTAATTTTAGAAATTATGTAATTTTTATGGACCCACAATAGTTCAATTGAAAAATATGTCCTTTTATTATTTTATTTTATTTGTTATAAAATGTATCAAGTCTAATTAAAAATAACTTAAATGTTCAATTTAATCTATGAAATTAGGACTTAATGCTCAAAATTAGTTAATTAGTAAATATAAAATTTTAATAGAAATTTTTAAAATTGCAATATTTTGCATACACAAATGTGAGATTTATAAAAATAAATTATAAATATATGCATACACACATTTTAAAATTACAATACTTTATTTCATTTTTATGTGCACAAATTTTCCTTCTTTTTTCCATTGACAAATACGTGATGTACATTTAATAATTGCACCATTTAATGTATTCAAAGTTTCTGCTTTTTTTTTTTCTATGGACAAATTCTAGTATGTAAAATTTAATTAAAATATGTATTTCTAATTTACTTTTAATGCCTATTTACTTACACAATAAGTGAGTTTATACAACTTTAGAATAAACATAAGAAATATAGAAAAAATATTTAAACTCACCTAGAAACTGTGAAATGTCCATTGATGAAACAAGTTGGATTTAAAAGCTCCAGAGCCTTTAAATCAGATGTTAGTCAGGGACGTGAGAGAATTCACATTTCAAAAACACCTCCTTTTATATTTCCTTATGCTTTGAGTTGTTAGGCATAGTGATATGAAACCAAAACGTTGCTCTATAAGGTGGTGTAATTTTCATTTTTTAAGGAGTGAATTTCTCTGGTATTTCATGCACTGAAGTTTTCAACTTAAAAATTCTTTTGTGAAAAATAACGTCAAACTTTATTTAAACCCACCAAATTGGCAAGCATCTTCTTTTGTTTAAAATGGGATTATTTGGATAGTGTAAGAACACATAACTTCAAGTGCAAAAAATTTCAAAACATGAACATAAAATTCTCTGATTTTAAAATGTGGAAAAAGAAATGCCTGTCATTGAAACATGACCTCATTTTAAGAGACCTGGAATAAAACCTAATTATCACGCAAGAGAAAGAATTGTATCTTTATAAAAAGAATACGTTAAATTTTCTTTACATATTAATTTTATCAAAATAAGTTTAAAAGTACTCGAGATATTGCCAGTTGTACTTGAAGGAAATTTCACTATTTTGACCATTGTGGAATAACTGATAGTAGTATACAATACAATCTATTTTGTGACATATTGAGTATTGGAAGCACTATTTAACTTAATTTATGCTCTAGTGCGTCTGATCAAAGCCAAAATGGCAGTGCCCATGGAAAATCATTATCAACATCTTTATCGTCATTTATTTCCAGTAAATGGCAATTTCCTATTTTTCTCAAAATAGGCCAGCTCAGCCAAGCAACAATGTTATAACAATGAGTTGTGAAGAAAGTGGTAATAATCCATAAGAAAAAATAAATTTTACAACTTTAAATATTGAAATCATGATTTACAAAATTATATATCCATCATGAGAAAGATGACATTAATTTTCTTTTTGAAAAACTTAATTCAGGATTATGCTTTTTATTTTATCTATTTTGATCTCATGCTGAATATCCTAAGACATTGGAAATATTTTTGGTAAAATATAACAAATTTATAATAAACTCATTCACAGTTTACAATTCTCATAGTTGAGCCAGGTCATCATGTAGATGGTTGACTGCTTGAGAATACCAGGTACCGTAAGTTTGGATGTGCAAGTGGTGTAATGGATAATGGCTCAGAATTGTTAATCAAAGAGAAGAGTTTCAATTCCTGCTGGATTCATTATATTCACTTATTCATAAATACTATTGGGAAAGGCATGAATCCATCTTTTCTCCCACTCAACTATGGGTTAATTAGTAAGACTTGTATCACTAAAACCATTATTATCCCACTCCCTACCCCCAACAAAAAATTCTTACAATCTAAAAATATTTTCTGTCTTTAATTAACCTGCAGAGGATTGATAAGCTATAGAAAACAAATCAAACAATCAATTCAAATAGGATTTTGTAATTGTTTTCTTTAAGAAATGCTATTCTCTGTTGTTGGTTGTTTCATGATTGTCATCAAAGTATCAAATATGAACACTTTTCTAATTTCATTATTTCTTGATTTAAAAAACAAAAAAAGCTTTTTGTCATGTGAGTTCAGATCTGCTGTCTATGGTTTCATTAGCAGTAGCATTTGTTTTGTATATTAACTTTATCAAAATAGAGAACTTTTAAATAGAAACTAAGGATTAAGTTGTAAAATGTAACAAATATTGGTGCAGAAAGTGTAATCAACGAGCTGAGTTCAAATTCTAGGCTAGTTCATTCCATTCACTTTCACACCGATGTTATTGGGAAAGGTAGAATCCATCTCCTCTAGCTACGGATTAAATCACAAAGTAGACTGGGTTCTCTGGATTTGCATTTCTAAGAGAAGGAAAACCACCATCTTTCCTCAGAATTCATGGCAATTCATGGATAATTAAAAAAAATAAAAAAAAGGAATCTATGGAAAGTTATGATTGCTTAAAAGAAAAAAGTGGGTGGAGGGATTCAGAACTGCAGGTTGTTTTGTTTTTTTTGTTTTTTATCAGTTCAAATTTTCTGTCTTTATTTTGTTCTTTTCTGTAATTGTAAGTACCTTAGAATTGTATTTATCTATTGACAAAGTCGTTTTCTTATGCTCCCAGGAAATCGAAGAACTTGAGATGATTGAAGACCCTGAGCCTGTTGATGTTTTAGTTTTGGTATGTATTATTATTTTAATATGAAAAACTTTTTGTTTGAATTAAAATTAAATGTTATAAGATCTTTAATTATTGGCATGTGATGGTTATCTAATCAAAAACAATATTGTAAATAGTCTCAGTAGAATTTGAGTGACTTAGATAAGTTCAATTAGAAATATTAATAAAAAAAAATCAATTTACAATAATAATCAAGGTTATATATTGGCTTATGAAAAGACCCCTTTTTTTAATATTTGCTGCAGGTAACTTTTTTTCTCTCTCTCTTTTAGCAGGCATCAAAAACAGTGGGTTCACTATCCCCAATTTTACCCACTGATTAGCATATTTCAGTATGAAAACTTGACTAATAATGACATTCATCACAGACTGAGAAGAAGTACCAAATTTATGATAACTATTCAGAATGTAATAATTAGAAGAGAAGTTAGAGTGCATAATACCACTGAAACTTAACCTTATTGCAGCCTGAAATCCTCACTAATTGTTAAGAATCCATCACAAACCAGGATGGAGCAGTAATTTCAAATTAGATAAATGTAAATTTGGCTACAGAAACAAGTTTATTTTTTGATTCATGTATAAGTTAAGAAAGTACTTTAAGGAATGAAGGAAGTTGTTACTTAAGTGGGTGTTACTCTAACAGGAATTTTGTTTCTTGTCAATATCCAAGTATCCCAACTGCATAAATAGCTTCTTGCAAAACATTGTTGATTTAATTTTGAAACACTGAACTTGTTTTCCTTTCAAGGGCTTGGAATTGGATGTAGCTGGAGAGCTGACATTCACCCCACACTCCAAACTTATAACTCTCATCACTGGTTTTCGATTTATAGAATGCAATGTTTATGTTTTTTGTTTTTTGCGTTTCTTTTTATATATTTTATAGGGAAATAAATGTGTTTTATAAGCAGCAATGTACAGTATCTAAAGTATAATTAAAAAATTATAATTTTGGAAGTGTAAATTTAATGGAAATATGTTGAAAAATTTTCAAGTTTTAATCTGAAATCCAGAAAATATGAACTATGAATAAAATTGTCAAAATATATGGGAAAAACAAAACAAAATTGACCCCAGAAGGATCTTTAGAAAATCTAAAGCATTTTATCAGTACAGAATTATAGCTGAATTTGTTTAAACCTGTGAATTATGCCTTATTTTTTTCAGTAAGGCTTACCTTAATTCCTGACCACAAGCAATTCATTCTTCTTTTATTTTTTCAGTGTATGAAATTGCAATTGAATGCCAAAACCTTCAGAAACAAAATTTTAAGTGGAACATTTCAAAATTCAATGTGTAATCATCAAATATTTGGTCTTATTGTTAGAAATATTTAGTTTGCTAGGCAGAAAATGACAAAAACTAAATCAGGGAGCTGTTAATTAGAAGTAACCTGGAGATTAATAAGTATTGCCAAAAGTTTTCCTCTAAATCTAGGATTCAAATGCAGTTGTTGATACAACTCTCATTATTTCCTCATTTGTTTTTCCTACCAACAGAATTTGATGTGTCACTGAATACATAATAATCATTAAAGTGAATGAAACGTTTATCATATTTGAGTGATATATATATATATATATATATATATATATATATATATGGCTGATACCCCCTGATGAGGGTCTATGAAACTCTGGAATCAGGATGCTAAAGGTAACATTAATCAGCTAAGTGACAAGCATTTTATTTATATTAATTCATATTTGTTCCACACCCACAGAAGCTGTCTATGGTTTATACTGCAACTATACCCAACCAACCTTAGTTACAGTTGCCAGGAAATGGCACATAATCTGAAGATAATCACCAGTTTTAACAAGGCCAGTATTCTCAAACCCTCAGTCCTGATGGACTGATATATAGACTTGAAGAATACAGCTTTAATTAATGTTATTAAGGCAAATATGCATTGAAGGTGTTCTAATTTTAGAATATTCCACAGTAACTTTATGTCCAGGATTATATCTCCTTCCCTGATAATACTAATGCTTATACATTGGGGGATACTTAAAAACGATAACAGTTAAAATAAAAATGATAGAACGCAGAGGTCAGCTGTTATGTATCTACATACACTAGGCATCCAAAATTTAAATTTCAAGCTAAGCAACCTTGTTTCTTTTATGTTTCCAGTGTAACATTTTGATCAAAGTTTGTTGTTTTCCCTCCTATCCTCAATGCCACTTCAACACTGGTTCAGCTTACCTATCAGGTACCCTCATCTCAAAGTAACTGTTTTGCTCATATTATTTGCAATGAGCAACAACAGTATTCTGTCTGTTGCATCTATTGTTACTACTGCATTCACTACAAAAGTGCCACACAAGTTACTAATGAATTCCAACCTTGGTTCAGCTTCCTAAGAGTTTGTTAATCTATTCCATAGTCCAACGTTTGCCACACACACATACTGGAATTGGATATGGCTATCCCAGATATGGATGAAATGTAACTGTTTTCTTCTAAAGCAACATATTCATCTCCTATTTGTAGGGCTCCTAAATCAAAATACATTCTAGCCTCATTTTGCTGTAGCCAGTCCCATTCCAATATTATACTCCTATTTAAGTTTTGCATTATATAAAATTTATGTGGTGTGGGCTGACTGCCTATCCTAACCTGTAACTAATGACTATTGCAGAGGCAATCCATTTGCTATCTGTATATGTATCTTTCTTTAAAATTTCATGCTTGGGTTACAGCACTGTCTAAGCTCTCCTACACATGACCTATACTTCTGTTCCCTTGTCTATCTGAGCCCTATGTGAATGTCTACCTAGCTTAATTCTAACTGAGTTGGGTGATCCTATATTGTTGACTACATACATAGGTAATTCCTTATTTGGTGCGCCTCTTCCAACTAGACATTCTCCATTTTACCAAAACACTTGCAACTTCATCTAATATGACCTCCACCATCACATTCCCAGCTGATAACCACCCTTCTGCCTCTATTGAATATATCAAGTCATCTATGGCTCCCTACATAGCTATATATATATATATATATATATATATATATATATATGTTTCTATCATATCCTCTCTCCCTGGGATTAACTTCTACATTGGGTTTTCACTTAGCATGACAAACTTCCATGGGTTTGTATACATATTCTCTATCAAAATCCATTCCATTCCTAAGTCTCAGCTTACTTTCCACTAGCGCTTTTTAATATGTGTCCTCTAGCATCTATAGCTGGTCTATGAAAACCAACATCTTGATTGTTACATTATCTAACCACTCCATGAAAATAGCCTATCCATGTAGGATCGGGTTTCTTTATTTCTACCCTGCCTAATGCTGGATCGCTGCCTAAAACATCAACTGCCTCTTCACAGTACTCTGCAAAGTCCAACTTAGTGTCTCCCAATATCAGCTTTTAGGTGTATCTAGCTATAGAATCTGCTGTTTTTTGTACATCCTTCCTCAGCTTTTGGTCCTCTGATGAGTCAGCAAGCTATAAATTAATGCTCCATCTCTCCTACCCATGTCCTAAGCCTACTATTCTTTTTGTCTAGTGTTTGTATTTTGACTGATGTATGTGTGCGCATCCCCAATGAGTCACTAATATTTTGAACCTCTGATGCAAGGCTATGAACAAATTCAGCAAAATTTTCCATTGTAAGTAACAGGACAAAAAATAAATGCACACTCACTTTTACATATCATCTGTTAAAGTTGTTACATGTTCATAAATGTATTTATGTGGAAATATGCATGTTACAGCACCATAAAATATTTTGTTGAGTTCTATGTTGCCACTTCAGATCCCAATACTTCTTCCTAGATTGTATTAACAAAGAACAATTTCATCCGAGCTAATTTTTTTTATATATAGCTATAGAAATGTTTTAATTTCCCAACACACCCAGCACATTGTGGGCATGGTGTATTTTATAAGTATGTTATGGATAGAGGTTGCTAGGTTTTTGCGTGTATTTAAATGGGTCCTGATGGAGCTGTGATCTGAGAGGTGCTAAGTAAACCTTTTTGATAGGCATGTAGTTTTATGTCCAATGTAATTATTATTCATAAGTTTATTTTCATTAGGAATGTGCTCCTGTAAAGGATGTCTAAATTCATTAATACTGTTGATTGTATGTAGTTTGGTGCAAAGTAAGTCTTCTTGATATGGATAGAAAATACCAACATAATACGTTCATCTAACTGCAGGAAATGCTTAAAAATAATGGAAGCCATAATAATAAAAAAACAAGAGACCAGCTGTTCATAATATTAATTATGAACATTACCACAATATGCTGACTGTCTGGGAATTAAAACATTTTTATAGCTTTAAAAAAAAAAAATAAAAAAAAAATACCATCACAGTCTATACATCCTTGATAATGTTTACTAGATTAGCCAAAAATGCTCAGCTCTAAAGATCCTTTGGATAGTTCTTAGACACTCTGTCCAAAAAATAAATCTCTTGTAACATGTGAGATAATAAGAAGCTTAATGACAGTCATCTTCAATGAAACTGGTGTAAAATAAGGATTGTTGAAAAACACAATATATAATAATCGGTATAAACAACTTGTAAGTATAAATTTAAGTCATATGTTTCATAAATATATTTTTAGTATAATAATTTAAAGTGTTAATATAGGGTGTGTAATAAATATTGTTACAAAAGAAAAAGTTTATATCTCCTGAAAAATTTATTATATCAGCATACAACTTTAATACAAAGTAAGTAAAATGTTAAATAACACCAGGAACTCTCATTCAATACGGTACCCTTTCGTCTTCACCACATGTTTCAAGAAAGTCATTGGTGGAGGCAAACACAGTTTCTGTGGGTATTTTGTACCATACTCTCTTCAATTTTGCCTTCAGAACTTCAATATTGTGGTGCAGAGTAGAACAGGCATCACTTTCAAGAACTGCCCACAAACAATAGTCATTGATATTTGGTGATTAGAGAGGCCGTTCGTCCTTGGTGATGAAGCCTGGACAATTGTCTCTGCACCACTGCTGTGTTACGTGACTAGTATTGCTCATCACTCCATCTTGTTGAGGTGTCCAATGTTCAACACCACACAGCTTAAGTGCACCTTCCAAGATGTCTTCTCAGTATACTTCTTTATTGATCTTTAGTCATTACTTTTTCAGATCAAAACTTTTTTTTTTTTTTTTAAACTGAAAATTTGATTGTTTTGCACATTTAGTGTACCATGTTAGCAAAACTTTGTTAACCATTAGTATCACTTGTTGCATATTTTCATATTATTTTATGTTATCTTAACATTAATTCATGACACTTTTTTAACTAATGTCACTTTTTTATATAAAAATCTATTGTATGAAAAGAATGTAAACAAAACCCAAAATAAGGTTATTTTCCACCAAATTGGTCAAATAACACATATTCTGTTGATTTTATGATCATAGTTCGTATGTGAATATTAACCAGCATTCTAAAGATATACAAGTTTACCATATTGGGAGATAGGAAAATGTTAGCATATAGTGGCAAATACCAAAATCTGTCATTTTGAATTTGGCCAAACTCAGTAAAACCCTTGTAACTCAGGCCACAGTCCACCACAAAATTTTGGATATAATGCCATAAGGTAGATAAATTTGTTGTCGGATTTTAAACAAAAAAAAAAAAAAAAAAAAATAAATTTTTTGAGAAATTAACTGTCAATATTTAAGGTCAAGGTTAAATCATCTTCTTTGACCTTTAAACAAAAATAATAAATAGATCACCTTTTAGATCTATCCAAGAATTTTAAAATGGTATATAATTTAGCTTTGTAGGTGAAAAAACAACTGAGATATTGATATTTAAATTTTGTGACTATTTTCCAAAATTCACCTTTCTGGCAAGGGACAACGGGTCATATTTTGGGAACCCTTTGACTTAGAGATATAAAATAGGCACCATTCACTTTCTGTCATGAAGCTCAAATCAAAAACAAGAAGAGACTACCTCTTTCTTAAATGGTTGCCCAAACCATAACTGATGCCAGTTTCTGAGTTCTGTGGCATTTTCTCAAAGCAATGGGAACTGAATGGAAATTTGTTGAAAGAACATGATCATTTTGATGATTAAAGTCTGTTCAACAGTGAATAGTTTCTCATCATTAAAGATGATTTTTTGCAGCATGCCATCACAAATCTGTGTGCTTATTTCTTTGAAGTCTCTTTTTCTTTATGGCTGCTGAAAGAAGCTGTCTCATAGTTTATCTTGACATCCCTAATCATTTCAAAATAGCCTTCGCATGGTTCTCTCTGATGTTCCAGCCTCCTTAGCAAATTTTTTCATTGACCTTCTTGGATTACACCTCATGTTTAATGAATTTTGGCATTCTGGAGGTGTGAGGACATCCAGGTCTTGGTCTATCTTTGATGGAGGAATTCTCATTGTATCAATTGATTTTCGTTTTGATGAACATTCTATTGCTTCCAAGTTGTTTTCCAACTTCAAAAATCTCGAATGAAGTCAGTCTGTTTTCATGTTGCTCAATTATATGCTTTCTTTTAATTTCTATAAACATTATTGCTTGTAAATACTAAAACACTTTGAAAAAAAGTGAATAGTATATGTTGTTGGGCAAGTACCAAATCATAAACAACAATATAATGCCTCGAAATTTAGAAGCAGAATTCATTTGAAATTTTATAACAGCACTTATGCTGCACCCTGTATGAAGAATACTTTGGAATTGTTAACGTGAGCATTGGTTAAATGTTTTTTAATTTATTATTTACTCACCATTTTATTTTGTTTTTATAGAAGTTTTTATTTAGAATTTAATTTTGAATTCATTCTATTAATTATATTTTTAGTAGATTTAGTGTTTGAAATGCCCTGTTTTTTATTTTGAGATTTCTTAAGTAATATACACTTTAAAAAAAAACAAAACAGGGCATCTATTTCAAACGTGCATATCCACTAAAAATAACATATGAAGTAATAAAAATAAATCCATTGATAATATTTAAATATATGTATATATCTATCATTTACTAGATGCATTTCTCTCATATCCTGGTATGTATTTTGTCTTTTCCCTGTAGAAATTTTTTTTTTTTTTTGTCTTTTCTGTTCTTTTCCATTTGGTTTACTTTCCTTTTCCTTGCTACTTGCAAACTGGAACACAAATTTGATTTGTTGAGTTTAATTATCAGTTTTTGTTTTCATTTCTTTCTTTAATGAATGTAAAGTCTACATTTATGACCCATTTAGATGCTGATGTACCCAATATTAATTGTATGCCATAAATGAGGTCCAAAGATGATGTTCATTAAATAACTTTCATTAATCAATGTGTAATAAAGTACAAGTTGTAAATGTGAAGGACAAAACAAATGACTTCTGAGAGATAAAGAGTTTGTATTATCAAGTAAATAGTTTAAAGGAGCTATTCTGCAAAATTCAACCAAATACAATATTCAAATACTTACAAAAAGTTATATAACAAGATATAACTCCACATATTTACCTACCTACATATGTATGTTTATATAAAATCACTTTTCAAAAAAGTTATAAACTTTTGTGCATGATATGTTGAAGTCATGCTAAATGTAAAAAATGTAAACTAAGCTATAAATAGCATAAGGGCCAAATGGGGAATAAATTGGAGCTAGGATGATTGTGTTGTTTCAATCCTACAAGTTGAGAGGGCCAACCTGATTTGAAAATCATTATTCAAAATCCTGTGGTTTTGTTTGTTTTTTTTTTTTGTTTTTTTTTTTGTTTTTTTTTAGCTACTTGATACTTTTTGGAAAAATTTGAACTTGTTCTCATCAAGTGGTAAAAGCTTTATTTATCACACCAATAATGCAGACGCATTCATGTAGCAAAAATTCCTGCTTTGTGTAGAAAACATAGCTGAATCTTTGCTTAGCAAAATACCTACACCTGCTTGTAGAGAAAGTTTGATAGTCATTGGGAGTGAAGTTCCTGACAGACCTTAAGTGGAACTCATATATACAATCAGTCCCTAAAGACACTAAGAAAAATGGCTATTTCCTAAAAGTGTAGGGACATATGCCCCTACAAAAGTACCTAATTCCACCTGCCATGCTCTGTCTTTGCTAGAATCAGATCCAACCAAGAATGGAAGTATGGCTGCTATATCTGGGCTGTAGCTGCCCAATCCTCTCTTTTCATCCTTGGCAGAATTCAAAAGCATTTATGCAGCCTTGTAGGTGATGTATTATTTTCCAGCATACAGCCTCTTTCCCCACAGATGCAATGTTGCAAGCCTATCACTGGTCTGTTGCTATTTTCATGAAAAGTAGCTACAACAAGCTACATTGCCTATTTCCACCAGTTTGGACATTTACAGCCCAAGACTTATCATTCTATATTTAGGGGAGCAAACCATCCTTGTTCTTCTCATTGGTTAAAAGAAAGTTCCATTCAGACAGCTTCTTCCAAACAGCTGCTACTTTACGGAATAGACTCTAAAGAGGATGTTTCTGTGAACACTACAATCTTCACTTCTAAAGTCATATCCTCATAATCTGCAATTATTTTTTCCCTTTTATATCCATACAAAAACTTCATTTAATAACCTTCTACCCTAAGTGGCTCTTGAGCCTTGTATTGGATGAACATTTACTTAAAAAAGTGTAGACTAAAAATTTTGTTTCCTCTATAAACATGATAAAAACAGTTACCTTTTTATAAAAATGTTTCTAAAACTTGGCAAGAAATAAGGCAGCTTATTTACAAATAACAAAAAATACATTTCAAATTAATGATTTGTTGAGTTTCACTATTTTTATGTAGTTTTTTGGTTGTACAAGGAGATTTGAAAATTTGTCTGAAACAAATATGGCATTTCGAAAAAGAATGTTTTTGTTTGTTTAGAAAATAGTTAAATATATTTTCAAATCACAATATTTCTTATATTGCTCTTAAGATGATGCATCTTTTAAAATGGAACTCCTTAGTTTTTAATTCCTTCAAAATGAAAACATGCCTTTTTTACCAATTCTATATTAGGATCTAGATAATAAAAATATCCCCAGGCTTTATGATTTGTAGTCTCCTGCTCAACACTAAGAGCTTACAGCAATATCATGTTGAAACACTGATTCTTGAATGATCACTGAAGTTAAACAACATTGAAGTTGCTCAGAACCTAGAGGGATATGCTTGGGAGTACCAGGTGCTATAAACTTGGATGCGTGGGTGATGTAATGAATAACAGCTCAGGATTGGAAATTGGAGAACCAAGTTCCATTTCCAGTAGGGTTAGTTATATTCATTTATGCACAAATACCCTAGAGAAAGGTATGAATCCACCTCTTTTTTTCTCCCCTCAGCTAATTAGTAGAACTTGTATCATTATCTCCAAGAAATTCTTACAATCTAAAAATATTTTCTAGCTTTAAATAACCTGCAAAATGTTGGTAAGTCATAAACACAAACTGTTCAATCAATATAATACAATACTAACATGCTGGAAAAAAATTTTAAAATCATATTGAACCAAGTCACATGAGTGGACTGTAATTTTGTTCTTCAGTTTTGTTGTTTTAAAGTTTGAATATTATACAAATATTTACTAATATTGTTCTTGAAGTAATTTATAAATTTGTTTGCTTTTTACCAGCATTTTACATCATTGCTTACATTTTCATTTCCTGTAATATTTGCAATTAAAAAGATAAAAAACAGAAACATCTCTCAAGATTTTTTCAAAAGAATCATTTTATTCCAAAATGAAATTTGATAAAAAATATTGAAAAATACTTATATGAATTTTAAAATTTTAAATAATTTAATAAGAATGAGTGTTTGTTATCTGTTCAAGGCACCAATACATTTTACCTGTATTTCACAAAGATGATTTAATGCTGCAAGCACACATATACACACATAGTCTGTATCATGCTTAAACACAATCTTCAGACCTGAAAATTGCATTGAAGCATGAAACAGATTGTCACCAGTGGGTGTTGACCTTAATTTTCACTTTTATATTTACACATGCCCTATCCCTGATAATGAGCACTTTAATCCATAAATATAACATAAAACTATATTTTTATAGTTATGTGTGTCTGTGTCTGACTAATCCCTATCAAAGTTTCCAGCTTTTTCCTGTTGTTTCCTGAGCAAGTCAAGAAAGTACATGGTCAGATTTTATTATGCAAGTCAATTGTCAATGGGTTCATGCTAAAATTGGTATTAAACAATAGTTGTTGGTAAAATTTTCAGTGTATATTTATGGAAGCAAAATATTGTGGGAGTTACAGATTATAATATATTTTTCTTATTAAAAATATTGACAATAAATTTTGGTGGGAGGGGGGGGTCAGCTTTTATTATACAAACAAAGGGCAACATAAATATTTATTAATAAATAAATCCAAAAGGTATTCCATAGAAATATATCTATTTGTTAATCACAATATCCTATATACTTGAATAAATTATTATTTTACATATTAAGATGGGCTCAATTTACATTCTATAATTTTCATCAATCTTTGAATAGTTGATTTTTGTTAGCCTTTCTACTGTTTAAAATTTAATGTAATTGGCAACTGTTCTTATTGTTTCCACTTTTCATATACATTACTTAATGGACTACAGGTTTTCTATTGAATTAATATATTGAGAGGTTAAGTGTCATGCCATTAATTTGATGTCTTTGAAACCATTTTTTGATATAGTGATAAAATGTCATCTTTTCAGAATAAAGGAGCATTGTATTTTAGAAGAATTTGGCTGCTTTTTGATTATCACCTGTGCCATTCAAAATACAATAAAAAGTCTTGTGCAACACCTTACAATAATTCTCTATATTTATCATGATACCATCATCAGCATTGAAAGGATCTATAATTTTACTTCTTACAGTAAAATAGATCAAAACATTACTCTGCTCTGTTATCATCTAAATCATATTGGTTGAGTATTTCCATAAAGGATCTAAACACTGGGGCTCCAAGCTAATTTTCTACAATCATCCTCAAAATATTTTAAACTGTCCCCAAATCAAAATGTTGCATCGTTTTAATTTTATCATTTATTCTTTTGTTAGTAATATAATAAAAACACCATTAAAATGCTTAGGAAATACATATTTATCTTGATTCATTCAATCTAAATCATAATCTTCATGTCCTGCCACCACCACTCAACCACTTGGTTTCCTTGGGTTGTATTGTGGTGCAGAGGGGCTATGAACATAGATCTGCCTTTTGTTTGTAAAGTAACACCTCCAGTTTTAAAAGTTATTATAAATTTTGTTACAAAAACATTTTATAAAAATTGCATTAAAAATGAACTAAATTGTAGTTAGTTTATTCCTTTTTGAAAAAAAAATTATATATATTTTAACTTTTTAAACTTTTTTTTTTTTTTTTCTTCAAATTTTCAAATATTTATACATTTTTAATAGATATAGTACAGGTTGAAACAAAAGTTAAATTATTAGAATTTTAAAAATGAATAAATATGAAAAAAAGTTTTACTGTAATTTTTATTGGGGAAAAATGTATGACAAAGTGGGAAAATTTTCTTGTGACATGTTTCATCCTTTAGGACTTCATCGGACTAAATTTGTTATAAAAATAGAAATTTTGTTTTTATTTGTACATTTCAATTAAATCAGATTGAATAAGTTTATACAGAAATTTTCTTTTAATTGATTTTTATGCCCAGAGTAACTTTTATTATATTTTAAAAATTGTTTTCTCTGCATTCATTTTCTAAATAAAGAATATTAGTGCATTCCAGTTATTCATATTCAAGAAAGTCTTTATTAAAAAATTACAATTGTCTTGTGTCCTGACAAAATTTTTTATTTATCTTTTTTAAATGTTTTCTATTTTCAGTTTAGTTTATAAATAGAATATATAACGCATAAATGTTGTTCCAATGTTTTTAAACAAAAATAAATAAAAATATAATTTCTTTACTTTGTTTATTAAAGCAAACTTATTTCTTACAATTTGATCCTAATGTTTAAAAAACGACATTATTACGTCATTATTTTTGCACCAACCTAATTAAATCTTGACACACTTTTTAGAATTCTTCCTTTATTACATCACTTTTTCCGTATCAAAACCTGTGTTGTATAAGAAAAAGTATGAAAGGAATGCTAAAAACAGTTTGATCTCCAGAAAAGAATTACTTTGATTTCATAACCAGAACTTGCATAAAACTCAACATGTCAAGAAATTTTTTAGAACATTCATTTTTAAAGTTTTTTCATTAAAAAAAAAGTAACCATAAACAACGGAAATTGCTTTATTTTTGTAGATTTAGAATATCAAACATCAACCAAAGTTTGTTCACCATTGAGGTCACATATTTTTTATGCTATAATTTAATTAAACCTTAACACTTTTCAGAATTCTTTCTTTATTATATCACTTTTTCCATAACAAAATCTGTGTTGCATTAGAAAAAAAATGAAAAAAATTCAATTTCATCACCAGAAAAATTTTTTTTATTGATTTCATGACTATGGTCCTTATGTGAATATTAATCAGCATTAAAATAGCTTTACAAAGATATACAACTTGACCATATTGTGAAATATCAAAATGTTTTTATATGAAGTAGCAGATACTACATTCCGCCATTTTGAATTTTACCCAGTTCTATAAAACACTTGTAACAACAGTTCTAGTAGAATGCCCATCTTGAAATTTGGAATATATACTGTCATAAGATAGACAAATCTTTTGTCAAAATTTAAAAAAAATTAAAATAACATTTTTTGAGATAAGTCAGATCAAAGGTCACGGTCAACTTTTTTATTTGACCTTGAAAAAAAAAAAAAAAAATATCCCCAGATAAAATTGTAGATCTATCCAAGTACTTTAGAATGATATATGAATGAACTTTGTAGGTTCATAAACAACTGAGATATCATCTTTTAAAGTTGGTCACTATTCACATTTTTGTAAAAAGGTCAGAGGTCATATCACAGGAACCCCTTGACCTTGAGATGTGTAACAGGTGCCATTCAATTCCTTTCATGGAGATCTATAAGTGTAGCAAATTTGAAAAAAATCCGTGTCGGACATGGTCTAAACCCCTTGTTGATTGATTGACGGAATGAGCCATTTGTTTACAAAAGAAATGAAGAAAAAAAGAAAATACAACAGATATAACACTTGGAAATCATAGAATGTTTTCAAACAGAAAAAAGGAAAATACAACACGATGTCTGAAATCTATTTGTTTTAGTATTCAAAAAAAATTCCTTTTGTATAAAATTAAGTTAATAACAAAATGGCGAGTAAAAATAAGAAAATAGTTATCACTTTTGTCTTAATTTAAGTCGGATTTTTTGTAAGGGAAATTGTTTTCTAGTACGCGAATCACGAAATAATAAAGTTGTTGTAAACAAAAATGAATGAAGATTTTTTTTTTTATAAATAAATTTGTTTTTTTATCTATGGAATGCACCTAAATTAGATGTTAAGAATAATTAAAATAGTTCTTAATTTCACTTTTAAAATGTGTATATTTCCAGATATGTAAGTCTCTAGTGTAAAATTGTTTGTTTTCTACAAATAAAATTATGTTTCTATCTAGTGACTACACCTAAAATTAGTAAAGTAAGTTTTAATCTCATGTTTTAAAATGTGCAAAACTGCAAATCATTTTTTTTAAGCCTAAAGTAAAAATTATTCTTTTTTAGCCACTAGTGTTCTGTGGGTGTTCTGCCTATAAAATTCTTATAACAAAGAAAATTAATTAATTTTATTTTTACAAATATCTTTATGGTTTTACCTAGTGAATATAGTAAAATGATTAAAATAGTTTTTAATTTCAATTTTAAAATATGTATCTAAAAAAGAACAGATGATACCCGCAAATTTGGAAATCTACACATTCTAAAAATTAAATTAAAAGCTTTTAATTATTTTTAATATTTAATTTTAGGTGTATTCGCTAGATAAAAACAAACATATTTAGGGGAAAAAAAATAACTCCTTGATTTTCTTTGTTTAGAAGAAATTCATTTGCAAAACCCCAATAACATTTTTTTTTTTATGTTACTTTATAATTTTCGAAGGAATTTGCTTCCACAGGTCAGAGAAGAAATGAACATCTTGGTTGTGTTTAAGGTGTCTTCTAATTGAGTGTACAATTTCAATACTGATTTTGCAAAACAAAGTAACAAATTTTTTTTGTACAATAACAATTTTTATAACTTGGAAATAAATTTGGGAATAATCAAAATTAATTGCGAAATCCAGTGAAAGTCACCCATGAAATAAAAATAATTGTTTGTATGGAAAGTATGGACCTACGTATATCAAATTGTCTTTAAATTAAGTGGTGGCTGAAGAATTATCATTGAACTTTTAAAAGATAAGTTTAAATCTTAATGCAGTACTTAAATGCAGCAATCAATTTTGAGTTCTGTAGTTTATTGTTGCCTATCGCATTGACTCCTCCTTACCTCTTGTAATGAAGGCCCAGTCAAGAGCCCTCCATAGGAGCTAGCTTAAATGCCACCCTAGTTTTTAATTAAAAAAAAGATGATATAAACTGTATTTCTGTTGGTATATTTATCAAATAAATATAAATATATCCTGAAAAGTTGACTGATTAGTTGCTTAATGCAAATTTTATTGAGAAAACATTGACTCGCAAAATAAAGCCTGTCATTGTTCATCTAAATGACTTAATCAATTGTCTTGTTATTCAAACATGAGACACTGAGATGTTTAGAAATAAAACAATTCATGGTGACTGCATACCTTTTCTTATTTAATGCCATGTGATTAAAAGCATCTTTAACTGGAATTAAAACAGTTTACAGATTATCTGTTAAGCCACCTTACCTATCTTTTTTCTCTCTTTTCATATATTGTGCTCTTAGTGTAGTCTCTTATTTGATGACTTATTAAAGAAATAAAGAAACTTTGAAATATGGTTTTAATTGTTCAAGAATGACTTTGTAGAATGTATATATTATATCTAAGTGCATTGTTCCTAGTAATTCTTCAGGTTTTATGGCAGCTGCTTTAATACAATTTTCCACCTAACATTCATATTCTTGTAAAATTTTTTATATTTTTTTTTCTAGGAGTCCAAATTTACTTCAATGCAATCTTTGTTTGCTTTTTATTTCTACAAATTTGTTTTTCCTTTATTTAGGAAGAGGAATGTATAAAGATCTCTAAATACCTGGAGACACTGAAGGAGAAATACAACATACTCAATAAGGATAAAGAAGAAATTGAGTCAGAATCTAGACAAGCAGAAGAAGGCTTTCGACACAAGGAAATCAAACTTAGAGAACTTTCAGCCAAGCTGGAAAACTTCAGGGTTAGTTATTTGTTCAAAAAACTCCTATCTCAGCTATTTATTCTTTTGTTTCTGTAAAGAATAAAAAATCTGTGCTTATTTGTGAAGTAAATACTTTTTTTTTTTTTTTTTTTTTTTTTTTTTAAATTCATTTTCATGTGAGGCTTGAACTTTTGGGCCAGTTATCTCTGCTGAATAGTGCAGATCATTTTCATATCTATACGAATGTGCTGAAAATTTCTTGCCTTACTTACGGAAATAAAATAAAAATTACGGCTAACCCTGATGTTTGGTCAATTTTTGGAAAGAGGGTATGGTTTTTTTTTTTGTTTTTTTTTTTTTTTTGTTTTTTTTTTTTGTTTTTTTTTTTTTTTGTTTTTTTTTTTTTTCAGTCAGCATCTCTTCTCTCTCGTATACATTTAAGTAATGAACAGATTTTTTAATCCAATATTATTTCATATCACCATAAATGTTATATTTAGTGGTTACATGTGTTTAAGTCGGCAGATTTTCTTCTCTTTTAACTGAAATTAATATCTGCCAGCCTAGATGCCAGAAACCTTATTAAAGAAAATGTACCTCATAACAAGGATCAAACCTGTATTCCTGTTTTAATATGGAAAACTACTTTCCAGTTATGCATACTTTGCTATTAAACTAGCGGAAGCTATAGCAACAAAGCGAAGTTGAATTACTTACCAACTCTCACTAAAATCTTATAATGTCTGTATCCACTAACTTTGTTTTCATACCTTAAACATAAACAAAGTAATTTTTAAGCAATTAATGGATTTTTTGTTAATGTTTCTTTTTACTATAAACATTTTATTTAGTGAAAAATACTTGTTGAGAAGCACAGTTTCTTTAGTAATACTTTCAGACTTGTAGACATTAATTTACTGTTCAAAAAAAAAAACTGGATGTCTACTGAAATATGTGTACCTACTAAATATAATGTTCCCAGAATCTCAAAATTTTCACATTGAAATCAAGCATATTCAATTCTGAGTGACACATTTGGATCCCCAAATAACATTTTCATACTAGCACCTAATGGAAAAATCACTACTGTCATATACTCAGAATCCCTGTCAAATTAATAGACTACTTCATTTGTTTTGGGTATATATCCAAACATCCTATAGAAGTAAATCCAGCAAAATATCCATGATCAAGTCCTTTTCATGGGCTTGGGATACTTGCTTTCAATAAAATTAAAAACATTGGGAAGAAAGATACGGCCAAACAATTTCCATCCTGGTCTATTTTATCTAGCAAAATAAACTTAATGCCCACTAGAACATAAGAATACCAACGATCACATACTGACCAAGACTTCTTTCTTTTTTTTTCTTTCTTTTTTTGTTGGGAGAGAGATTTCCAACTAAACGAACTTACAGGGTTACAAATTAGGTTAGAATAATTAGAACACAAATAAATACGTTAGATTAGACAGGGGGGGGGGTCATTTTGTGACTGTCATGAGCTTCATTAAACATTGACTGTTATATTTCATGTCTTATTTATACAAACCCCTTTTTTATCCTGAGTCAGGAAGTCATAATTTTTCATTTCTTTTTGCCTTCTTTTTCACACACTCTATTTTTTTACTACTGCTTTTTCTTTGCATTGGGGCTGCCCTTCTTAATTCTGTTTTGTTTTTTTAATATTCTGCAATATTCATTTTACAGGAGGACCATGCCAATGCCCAGACTGAATACGATGAGGCCAAATCACATCACATTCATTATGAGAATAAAAAGAAAGAACAGGAGAAAAAAATAACCAATATCAACAAACAGATTGATAAACTACAAGCTGAAATCAAGGTAAAATCACTTATCAAATGTACACATGAAGAGTTTGACAATTTTTTTTTTTATAATTTTTTTATGTTTATTTTTCAAAATTGTTTTTATTATTTTTATTTAAAAAATCACTTTATATTTTGTAAATTCCAATATTGAATTCTCATGTACAAAAAATAAGAGGATTTAATGAAAGCTTCCCCTCACCACCAGCCTCAATTATATTATCGCAATATTTGGCAATGAGAATATTTTTTGTTCAGCTTTGTTGACAATAATAGTTAATGAGAGAATATTTTTGTAATATGAAAAAAAAAATTTGTTTGAATTCTGTTGTCAATGTTGCATCTTTTACATTTGTGATATTTGTTACTTTGGACTGACTTTTGATGAATTTTTTAATTTTGCTTTAACCACCTTCTACCCCTTTTAATATTTGTCATTTACTAAAAAAATTATCTTCATGAATTTAGCTGCAAATTTTCATGAATGTCTTTTGTATTTTACATTGATTTACTAGCACATGTGCCCTCATCTTGGTTGTTATCACAATATTTCATTAATTTTTTTTAATTTAAAATTCTTAACATTCCTTGTTTTGTACATTGCACCAACATAACAAATGAAGTCCTAAAGGACAAAACTTGTCACACAAAAACTCTTTCCACTTTGTCATACATTTTTCCCTATATATATATATATATATATATATATATATATATATATATATAATCTCCAAATGTAAAAGAACAAAGTATAAAATTTCAAACATGGCTCAATACAAAAGTACAGCAATAAATTTATTATGCATTGTTATTTATTATTCACTGTTACATTAGAACATGTAAATATCCATTACAAAATTGTACATTTTGTTTCAATGTTAAATTAACTTTTCTTCATGTGGCAAACAATGATAGTACTAAACGATTTTATTCAGAATTACGATTCATAAAACACTGCTTCACTCTCTGTCCTTGGAAAATTTTCCATTAAAGGTAAAAAGGATTTATCTGAAGAGAAAGGAAAGAAGGTAAGAAATTAATAAAAAGGAAGGAGGAGGAAAGGGAAAGAGAAAGGAAGAAAAAAGAAAAAGTCAGGAGAAAACAGATTCAACCAATGAAATTCCATTAAATCAGAGAATTCAAATTTAAACAGTGACATAGCATAGAATGGTTAGAATGTAACAAGTTGGATTTACAATTCTATGGCATTTGTATATGAGGTCATATATTCAACCAGAATTATTCACAGAATGTAAAAGAGGTCACTTTAAGAAGTAATATATTTAATAAAACCCACTTTACAATATAAATTAGAATACCAAATAAATTTTAAACTTTTATATTATTATATTATAAAGCATTATTAAAGAGGTTAGAGGTAAATAATCAAAATTAAAATAACAAATAAATAATAATTAAATTAAAAATAAATATAAAATTAAATATTAATACTAAAAGTAAAATAAAATGAAATGTATTATTCAAAGCTAATCTTACTACTAGTGAGTTATAAATACTAATTCAATGCCTAAAACTAGGATAAATTAATGATAACAATGCAATGTTTATATAGATAATAAACACAAGAAAATTGCAAAATGTACATAAATTAACAATATTACCTATAGAAAAAGACAAATAGGAAAGATAAGTAATGTAACAGTGCATAATAAATATACACATTTTCCCCTGTGTGTGTATATATATATATATATGTATATATATACATGTGTGTGTATATATATATATATATATATATATATATATATATATATATGTATATATTTTCCCTGTATGTGCATGTAGGCCCTCATATTTACATTTGTGTACATGTTTCTGAATAGGCATTCAGACTTATATTTGCAGCTTATACTGAGAATATTGTTTATTAACTTTTTATTAGGCAGATGAAGAAAAAGCTTGTTTAATCTGCCCAACACGAATCAATACTCGTCGAACAACAGAAAACATCCAAAGTGAAATCACAGAAATTAACAAACGTGTTGAAGCAACAGAAAAAAGGTTTGTGATTCTTTTTATTCAAAGTTTTAAAAAAAAAAGAAAATTGGTGAGGTCCATTGCTACAAACTTTCTTCAAACAGGGAAAACATCTGTCCTTGTAAAATTCTTTTTTAATTTAGAGTATGATTATTTTTTTAATCTTTTGTTAGTTTTATTATCTGCAATTAGTTTTAGTTATTAATCAAAATGTGTCTTGATGCAGAAGATTTTTACTAGTTTCCTCTTTATAACAATCATCCTCTTGATTTAAGATTAAACCTTGTGACTTTCATATGATTAAATTATAACCTGTTTTAATTCATCGTTTGTATCTAAAAATAAGACAGTACTATAACTGGAGAGAATGTATTAATTTATAATGAATGCTTTCTTTTTTTGCCATCTAAATTACACAAAACTGAAAATAACTAACATCTCATTTTAACAGATATATTTACCAAAATTACACAAAAATATCTTGAAATAAACAGTAAATTTATTCAATAAAATTGCTATTGGCTTCAACCACAGCCTTCAGACAATTTCAGAATCTCCTGCAACTATTCTGGACAGTCTCCTTGTTTAAGTTGGTAAATGATGCCATAATCCTTGCCTTCAGTTCATCTTTGGTGTTAAAAGTTTTGTTGGTCTCTCACTCAACTGCACCCTACACATAATAATCAATGGAGTTGCAGTCTAGAGAATTAGGTGGCCAGATGTAAGGGGGGATATGTTCACAGAAATTGTCTAACAGCTAGGACTGGGTTCTCCTGCTTGTGTGGCATGGTGCAGAGTCCTGTTGTCAGACATAGGGTCTTCCAACAGCCACCCTCTTGACTCAGAGCAGCAATACCTCCTCAAGGCACTTGATGTAAGTCAACATGTTGAGTCTGAGGCCCTGACAAACAAATTCAGTTCTTTTCTTATCAGAACAATCACTGAGCTGTCATATTTTTGTACTCACCATTGGACTCATCCAACTCTTTCTGAATCCTCTGCACTGTCCTCAGACTGACACCCAAACAATCTGAAATGTCCGTATTGGAGATTCTAGCGCAAATGTCTAGCTGTACAGCATGCCATTTCCAAATTTCTGGCAGAGTGAATTGCATCACGGTGCCCAACTATGCTGTGCAGTCAACAAAATCGAAAACAAACAATGCACATGTGCAAAATTAGAAATATAAAATGGGACAATTTACACAACACATTCTATTTATAATGTGTGTGTGTAAAACGAAAGGCACCATCCACTGCTGACCCATGTTTATTGTTCCTAATAGGAGAGTCCACCATATATATATATATATATATATATATATATATATAGTGTGTGTGTAAAATATAGATAGAATATATCTGTAAAATAAATGGACAATATGAATAAAAATCAAAAGGAAAACGCATTTAGGGACTTTATCTGGATTGGTTTGTTTTATTGCATATCAACCTCAATGGGTTAATGCCAACAAGATTTTTATCGCTGGTAATTTTTTTTTTTTTTTTTTTTTCTCCAAAAAGTATTTTATTTCTGGTAATTTTTTTCCAAAAAGTATTTCTGGTAATTTTTTTTCCAAAAAGTATTTCTGGTAATATTTTTTCCAAAAATGTATTGCTGGTAACAATTTTTTACAAAAGAAATCTATTGCTGGTATTAAAACCTATTTTTACACTTTCATAATGTTTTGACACCAGTTTGAGGGTTAACTATTTGCCCAACGGGCGCTAACACCTCGGGTCAGGGTGGACCTGGGAACATCAGCAATTAAGAGGTGGTTTAACATTCTTGAAAAACTGATCAGAGGCCTTGTTGTATGTAGTTTATCATCATACACATGACAGGGGACTTTATAAAGGCAAATGCAAAGATTTTATTTTGTATTTATATACAACAAAAATGTTATTGGTTTTTCAAAATATTCTCATAAATATTCAGTACATCAGCTGAAAAGTCTAAGCAAGCTATGGAGGATGGCAAATAACACAATTGAATGGCTAAACAAATGTAAGTAAATGTTCTTGAAATTTGTTTGTTTTGGGGGGGGGTTGCAAATTAGTATTTAAATTATTATAGTTTGGGATTAATTTGTGTGTTATATATTTTAAATAACGTGAGGTTATGCATTTAACAGTTTTTTAATTTTTTAACATTTTTATAGTCATGTATGTTGGTTTGGGAAAGAAATAATTCTTTTGGGAATGGAGATATTCCAAAAAGTCTGGGACGCAGAGTTATATTTTGATAAGGTTCAATAGACGGAAACTTTTTGAGAATGACATTAAGTAAGTTATTTTATCTTTTAATAAGTGGGATTCTTCAGATCAAAGTTGAGGTTGAATTTATTTCTATGTATAACTAATGAATTTGATAAATCCTTGTGTATAAGATCCCTTTTGTGTTCATAGATATCTGTTTTTTTTATTATTATTTTTTTTTTTTTTTTTTTTTCAATTTCTGCAAGTTTCTCCAATATATTGTAATATTGTTACAAAATAAAATCCTTATACAGTATTTACATTAGCCATATTTGTCACAACATTTCGGCTGAAACGTTGTGACAAATATGGCGACAAAGATGAGGACAATAATCCGACTAATGTAAATACTGTACGTAATACCTCATCTCAGAAATATATACAGACTCTAAAATCCTTGTATTTGCCTTAAAGTCTCTTTAAGGACGAAACGCATTGACTAAGATAAGCTTTCCTTTAGTTTTTATTTTTATATATATATATATATATATATATATATGGCTTACGGCTACATCACACTGAACCACAGGTTGCTATGCAATCACCTGGTCAGTACCTAGCAGCTTGTATGTAAAGGTGGTGTGATGACTTGTAATTGTTAATCAGAGATCTGAGTTCCAATTCCCATTGGGTTTGTTATATTCACTTATGCACAAATACCTTTGGGAAAGGTATGAATCCACCTCTTCTCCCCACTAGCTATGGATTAATTAGTAAGACTTGTATCACTAAGCCATTATTATCCACTACCAGCCCCCCAAAAAATTCTTACAATCAAAAAATATTTTCGGGCTTTAAATAACCTGCAAAGGGTTGATAAGCCATAGAAAACAAAACATTATAATGTATTTCTTTCAAATGTATTACATGATTTTATTTGCATGTTGGTGTTGTTAAATAATTGGAGAAAAAAAAGAAGAGTTGACTAAGTTAGATATTAAATCTAACTAGTAAGAGAAAGAGACTAAAAAATGGTATGAACTTGAAAATTATCAATCTAAAATATTTAAGAATTTCATAAAAGTAAAGATGAAGAAAGTTAATTATTTCAGTTTTCAGAATAGAAAACTTGTTTCTAAAGTGAAATCTTAAATTTTATTGTAGATTATTTTCTCCAATTCAGGAAACTAGAAACTTTTTGCAGACATTTTAACAGATTAAGACAGACATATTGAAAAAAACTGAGCACTTAATTCTGATTATTTTGATGATGTCTCCTTTTGTTTTTTTGGTCAGGCAAGGTGATCGAGACCTTACAACACGCAGGTTCCATGAAACTAAAGAAGCTTTATGGAAAATCAAAAAAGAAGTTGGATCATTGAAAAAATTTTTAAATGTAAGGAATTTTTTTTATCATATCTATAACTGAATGAAGCAAAATTTAAAATAAAAAAAATTGTTATCGGTATCAATATAAGAAATGTTGAATGACAAATTTTAAAACATCTCTGTTCAAATGCAACTTTATCAATCAAAGTAAGCACTATAAATATGGACACAATCTCCCTAACAATCTCATTTTTATTATCTTATCACAATAAAACTTGTGATCAACATGTGTCAATAAACTACTGGAAAACATTTTCAATCTATTCAATTCCAACTCTGTATTGGTATTCACCTGCATGTATGTATATGTATCTAAAACCCAGAAAAAAATGGTAATAAGTTAAGGATATATATCTGGTGAATAAGAAAGGTGGGGCAGGACTTTATATCCTAATTACATCAGTTTTTACCACGGCTCTTGTGAAATATGAGGTCATGTGTTATACTGCAAAAGGAAAGGATCATTTCTCTTGACTAATGTTAGTCAAAATGGTTATAACTTTGATGCATCAATTCCAAATGACAGTAGAATTCTGCTATGATGGTTTTACCAGGTTGCAAATGGACAGAAAGATTCTTTTTTTTACTGGGTGAAGATTTCTTTTTGGAAGGTTGTTGGCCAAACATCCATGATCCTGATTATCATACAGAAACCACTTTTCATCAATAAAGTCAAGAAAAGAGTTATTTTTTAAATGAATAAACTGTTAATCATAAATCATTGGATAGCTACTCTGCCATTTTTGTCTGTATGCCAGATGATTTTTGATTTTTGCTTCTGATACTAAAATGTTTCTTTTTGGCTGAGACTCTATAGTTGCTTCTTCATTGTTGACTGATAACTTGCAACCAGACCCAGATCAGCAGAACTGGAGTTTTGCAACTAATAATGCATTCTCTGTCTTGATGCTGGCTTCAGACTCTAAATACTGTTGATGTTACTTCACAACATGATGTCCGAGTGAACTAACAGAACACAAAAATCATGTTTAATCTTCTTTGCTTTGATAATTTCTAAAATAAAATAATCAAAAATTTCAAATAATACTGAAAAGAAAATGTGTAGATAAACAGAAAAAATAATGTGGAAAAAAACTTACACTAATTCCACACAAAGACACCTATTTATTTTGTTCCTACCTAATGTATAAAATTTGTAATATTTTCCAAATATCGTTATCATTACATTTTTAACAATTATTAATCTATCTTACTTGAAGGAAAATTACTATTAGATTTCCCTATTTTATGATGACAAAGTAAAAAAGATGAAATTGATTTCAGTGGACAACTCTGTATGACAGTGAAGCCAACTCTCATGGCCAGAAGCATCTCCCTCACTGCTCAAAGAGGACTGAATCAGGCGAGACCTGGAAAACCTTATTTTTTATCATTTTATAAAGTTTGAATTGATTGGCAATTAGCCACTATTTTGCCAACTATTCGAATAAGCAATATTATAAATAAATATAAATAAATGATTTAATAAATAAATAAATAATGATTATTATTTATGTTGTGAATGCTCAAGAACAAAGAAAATGTATGAATTCATTTTCATATGTTTAGGTTTTATTGCAATTTTAATCATCACTTTTTGAAACGATAAGCATTGTTGTATTGCGAAGGTAGTTAAAATAATAGCAAGTGTCAAGGGAAAAAAAAACATCCTTTTCATTACACTGTTTGTTTTTTTTGTTTCTTTTTGCAGCCACAAAAGTTAAACATTGCCAAAATGTGCATTTCTGTTTGACAGCTTAATGGAATCAGAAAGAATTGTTTAATTAAATAACAATAGTAGTCATTAAAATGCAAAAAAACAAAATAATCGTCATTGTCTTCTTCATTTATTTTTTCAACAAAAATAATAAAAAGAATAAAATTTCAAGTTGTGTTGGCCATATTAAAATTTGCTTATTTCTCTTTTGTTGAGAGAAACAAAATGTCAGTATTAATTCAAATCAAATGATGTTGTTATACTGGTAAAAACTCTTTTCTGGTTCTGATTGTTTTCCCTTTTTGTTTTTTTTTTTTCTCTCTCTCTCCAGCATCTCGATGACGTGATGGAAATTCGAGACAAGGCCTACAAGTCATGTCGACTGGTCATTGCACTTAGGATGAAACAAGTTTTCGTTGTGTTCTTACATAGTCGTCAATATGTTGGCCAGTTGAGTTTTGACCACGAGAATGGAACACTGGACATCTCGGTATGATTTTCATTTGGTTTCTTCTTCTTTCTTGTCCTTTCATAATGGACAAAAATAATTTATTCTTGTATTTAGTGGCCTGGGTATGATGATAAACTGCATCCAGCAACAAGGCCCTCTGATTAGGAAATTTTGAGGAGTGTGGAACCACTTCTTAATTTCAGTTGTTCCCAGATCCACCCTGGCCTGCAGTGATAACACCTGTTAGGGTCCCAGCTGGTGTCTGAATACTAAGAAAGTGCAGAGATGGGTTTTTATAATAAAAATACCAGCAATACAAATTGCAATATATATAAAATGCATATTCACAAAATCGATTCCCAATAACTACAAATTCCCCTCAATGGGCCAACCCGTTTGCTGTGGGTGGTGACCTGTGATGTCTGGGGACAATCCTGGTGATTGAGTGACTCCTGATCTGCTATAAAATGACCAGGAGTGTCTACAACACGTCACTTCAGTCCCTGCCTGGGATAGACAGGCAGATGGAATAGCCCAATCCATCCCAGTTGGCTAGTCACATAGTGGCAAGGGCTAGTTGGGATGATAGATAATGGCTCCAACTTGGCTGTGAATCCTTACACCATGCTATACTTGGTATCCACTTTCATCACAACTATACCATCTGTGTAGCCCTGGCGAATCAGGGTGAATGGGATTAGTCCCCCCTGATAGCATCCCTTAAGAAGGAACTCCGAGGTGGGTGAGGAATACAGACGGTGAATACAAAAATCAAAATTATATGGCTATCTCTTATAAATGAACCAAGAGACAAATGAAACTTCTGAAACAGAAAGTGAAAATGAAATGTCAGAAAAAAAAAACAATTTCCAACTTTGATAGTTATAGAATCACTAGATGACAAAATAGCAAATGTCTCCTTTTGTGTTGCAAAGGGTTATAATGGCCATGATTGAAACAATCGGTAAAAAATAAAGAAAAATAATACACTTTTAATTCAATTAAAAACCAAAAAAGATGCAGAAAAATGACTAAAAATCAAGCAAATAGGCAACAATAAAGTAAAAGGCTTACCCCCACCAATTTCTTAATTCATCTAAGGGAGGAGTAATAAAATGCCCAGGGATGTCACTCTGCTCATTGGAAGAAATTAAAAATGATGACATCCTAAAAAAACAAGGACTAACTGGCGTCAAAAGAATTCAAATAAAAACAAATGACACATCAATAAACACAAACATGTACATTTTGACATTCAACAAACCTACTCAACCTAAAGAAATAAAGATAGAATACTCAATAGTCAAGGTAGAGCCATACATTCTTAATCCCCATAGATGTCACAAATGTCAGAAATTTGGCCATCTACAATATCTTTGTACGAGAGCATCAGTCTGTTGAAGATGTGGGGAACTTGAGTCAGGTCATGAAGAGTCAACCTGTAAAAGGCCTCTTTTATGTCCAAACTGTTTAAAAAAAAAAAAAAAAAAAAAAAAAAAACACTCAGCAGACTCTTAAAGAGTGTAACATCTTGAAAAAGGAAATAATAAGAATAAAATAGACCAGAGAGCATAGAAATTATGGACACTTCACCCACTAAACATAAATCAGACAAGCAAAAAGCTCTTAACACCCAGAGTCAAAACACAATTGTAAAAGTGAGTTTTAATACCAGAAATACTTTGTAAAAAGAAAAAGAAAAAAAAAATTATTACCAGCAATACATTTAAAAAAAAAAAAAAAAAAAAAAAAGTAAAGAATCTCCAGCAATATATTTTTGGAAAAAAATAGTACCAGTTGTAATTTTAAAAAAAATATTACCTGCAATAGATTTTGGTCAGATTTTAAGAAATGGATCATATATCTGATAAATTAACACAACAGCTGTTTGCTGTAAAAGCTTTAGTTTAATTATGACATCAGCCAAACTGAATCATCAGATGAATAATATTTAGATGGTTTTGTCCCATGATTTAGGACATTGTTATGATACCAGGCCAGGTCCTTTATGCCATCTCTATAGAATTTGTCTTTTAAAAAAGCCCAATACTTGTTTGCAAAGAAACTATACAATACAATGTAGTCAGAATTATGTGAATACACGTATGTACATATATATCTCTCTCTCTCTCTCACTCGTGTAACATTTGCTCTGATTAGCAAAATATAATTAATGATAATTAATTACAGTTATAATAGAAGCTGATTTGATTTCATTTGTTTATTGTTAATTACTTGAAAACATTTTATGTGTTACACAATATCTCTGCCTGCAAACTGTTGGTGGGGGAAAATGATTTCTTGGCAGATTTTATGTCACATAACCTTTTATTCACAACTAATTTTCATAAATACATTAAATAAAAAAAAAAATTAGATTATAGTATAGTTTCTGCTTTGTTGTCTCTTTTAAAATGGTTTATATTCTAGGCTGTCCCCTGTCAAGCCACACTGACCCATTTTCCTATCCTTGATGGTCAAATCTGGGTGATGAAATTTTAGTTTAAATAGATAATTCAAATGTATAAGTACATTACATCATGACCTATTAACCTTTTATATGCAGGGTCTTTTGATACTGGCATAAGAAAATAACAGTGGTGGTTACATCTCCTCCTATCTAAAGACAAATATTAAAGAAAAATTCGAGTATATGCTGCTCAAATCAAATATGGTCCATTTTCATGCATTTAAAGTTTGTTCTCAGATAAACTGTACCAACATTAATAACTTTGTTTTTGTTGATATTTAATAAATCAAACTTTCTTTAGAAGAAGGCCACAAATGTGGGGTGCTCATTGAAGATGAAATTCTCACTGGTCTAATGGTCTGTGATGTGAGCTTGCTAATAATTACTCCATGATGAAATAAGTACGATCCTGTTTTGTAGTCATGTTTACTAATTTTTGTTCAAGGGATTTTCTAAGTTATGAAAATAGAATATGTAACAACTCACTTGTTTTGATACATATACGGTTGACTCATAACTGTTTATATGTGTGACTAATATCTCAGCCATTTCATCTCATATTGAGTTCTTGTGATTAAATAAATTCAATAAATTCTTCTTAATGAGTTTACATATTTTTAACTCTTTTGTGGGGAGTTGCCAAAATTAAACATGTTGTGAATATTGTACACTGTACTAAAATAATTGAGGACTATTTTAATGAAACACAACCCATATTTTTAATTGGCTGTATTCTCTTGTCCGTTATGCCTGCCCTGTGTTATGGGAATGAATCGTGCAACTGGTGTACTTGAGACCACTCAGTAAACAAATATGTTCATGCTTGGGGTAATGGGGCCACCAAGTGAGATATGTGATCCATGGCTGGTGGGTGGACTCAGTCTGGTTACTGACATTTCAGTAAGTACCCAGGTACTGAAATTGTGTTAACCAAATTGTTTTTCACCTATTTTGACTAGGTATACCAACAGAAATAAAAAAAAATACAAATAACAATCTTGTTGGTTTTGTGCCTCACATTGTTTACAGAGGATAAAATGTATGTATATGGTTGTGGCCATTTCTTGAAACTGGTTAAAGTATATGATTGTGCCTCCCACACTATGGTGCTTGTTAGGGTGTCACTTTTCCTTTCACGCAGTTTCACCTCTTCCCTTCGACAAGGAAAAACCTTCCTTTTTTTTTTATTTGGTTATTTACATTGCATTTATTTTGTCTTGACAAATAACAATAACTAAAACCCTACAGAATTTTGATATTTAAATACAGACATACCAAAATATTTTCAAAATTTTAATAGCCATCACCATGAAACTAAACTTCATATTTACATCTTGGATTCTGTTACCCGCCACCCCTCTGTCCTGTTATGTATAAAATACTAAATGTAGAAATTTCTTTTATAATTATTTAATAACAATGAATTAAATATTGAGTTTTTATTTTATCTTTGTCTGGCCAACATATAAAGTTGTCTTTCAAGAACAGGTTTTCACTGGTTTATGTTTTCCTTGTTATCTTTATCTGCCTGCTGCTGTTATTTATGGTAAAGAGATGTCAGACAACAGAGAAATAGATTTGCTTCAAAGTCATTCTAGGTTTTCTTACTGTTATATTTGTTTCAGTGAACGACATGCTTCCAACTCGCATTTCAGAAGACATATCACACTAAATTTTTAAACTATACTGACCTCATTAAAACAGATAAAGGAAGCCATTTAAAAAAAAACATGTATACAAAATAAAGATTCTTTATATTTTAGAAAAATAATATATTTTATAAATTATAACTTTTTTTTTTTTTTAATCATTTCACTCCAAATAAGGCAACAAAGCCACAAACACACATGGTTTCTGTGTGTGAAAGAAAAATAGAAAAACATTAAGAAGTGATAACAGGAATTAAGAAAACGGTAATGATTGGCATTGCATTTAAATTTTGAAGATCAAAGTTGGCTAGAAAGCAAGAAGTCAGAGGAGATTTTCACAAATTGAAGTGCGGGAGAAGAAACTGTAAACAAGAATTCGGATTTAGCCATCTCGACTGTAAAATGATAAAATCTTGCCATCAATCTAGTACTGCACTTAAATTCATTGAGTCTAAGTACTGTAGAGAATTCACGAGGAAGAATTACCATGAAAGTATTTTATAGACAAAGCATAGTGAAGCTACATTATGATGAGTTGAAAGTGACCGAATAAAATTATTTTCTTGGGTGGAGTGGATGTCTTCCTCAATTTTGCAAAATGGTATTTTCCTGATTTTCTTAAAAACTTTCCCCTTGTTGACAGATGACCAAACAAAACATGGATCAAGTTGTTTTTTTTTTTATTTTGTTTTCAGGAAAAATGTATTTGCTGTGGGAAGTATTGCAAAGAAATGTTTACTTTTTAAATGCTCACACAAATTTTGGAATAAATGACAAACAAATATTAATGCTGTTGTGTATAGAAGTATCATTATATTTTATTTAGGGTGTTTTTACAAAACAAAATCTTTAAAAATCCTTTGTACATTTCTTTGAATTGTTTGTATATGACTCTTAAAATTAAAAAAAAAAAACATAAATTTAACAAAATAAGGTAAAGTGGTTTTTCACTAGATCCTCAAAATAAAAGATTATAATATAAAAATCAAGTTTTAGATAACATTACAAAATAATTGCGATTATAAGATGTACTCTTTTAAAAAAAAAAAAATGGAAACCCAAGTATTTTAACACAACTCAGTTTTTTTTTTTTTTTTTTTTTTTTTTTTACATTTGACGGGGTTTTCACTCATTTCTATGTCTACATCTAAAGGTCAATTGTTGGTTAGTGAAATACAGTTTATCCTCAAGTTGTTATGGCTCCATGATTGTAAAACCGAGCCAGAAAAACTAAAGTTCAATATTATGTCAATAGGAAAAGGCTAAGAAAAAAAATTATTGCATTTAAAAACAATTTGGAATTAAAGAAGAGTCAGGAAATTTGTGCTATTTTCTGCTTTCAACATTCGAGTAATGTAACTGTAGTGTTTTCAAATCCTTTTGTTTCCCAAGCTTTTGCTGAATATTTTTAGCATGAAAACAAATAGTTACAAATGGTATTTCTTCGTTTTTGTTATTTATAATAAAACTATTTGGAGCATTTAAACTATAGTGCAATAGTAAAGAGAAGCCAGTCTCATTGGATGCAAAATATAATCAAAAGAACCAAACTATTTCCTATTATTATGAATTTGCAGATCGTCTGTCAAATAATGTTTAGAATATAAGCAGATAAATTTAAAAAAAATCTAAACTGGTATCCTAGTCTCATAACAGTCTGTTACTAGTGTCCTTTTTTTTTTTTTTTTTTTTTTTTTTAATCACTTCACCCCAAACAAGGCAATAATGCCACTAGGATGCAAGGGGTTATTGGAAGTAAAAGAGAAAATGAAAAATTTAACGAGAGAACAATAAGGGAACAGAAGACAAGATGACAATTGGCATTGCATTTAAATTTTTGAAGATCATAAGTGACAGGGAAGCAAGACACAGGAAGAGAGCTCCACAAGCAATATGTGTGAGTAAAGAAACTATTATTAATAGTGATAATTTAATGGAGAGAACAAAATCAAATGGTTTGAGAGTGTCAGAATATTAGTTTGTACAACCCTGTTGAAAACAGCTTCAGTAAACTTAGATACAGTAGAGTCTGATGGGAAGGAGTAGCCAAGAGTTTCATTTAATGTGTAAATAAACACATGGAAACAATTGGTTTAGAAATCAAACTAAAACATTGTTCATAGGAAGTGATAAAAATATATTTTTATTGAGCTTTCCTACTGAGAACATAAAAACCAGAGTAGAGACTTAATAACTTCACACATGTCATTAAAATTTGTTTTCTTCTTGTTGACAAAAAGTATGTAAAATGGTTTTTATTTATTCTCCTCATCCTAATATGACTCCTACTCTCCCCTCCCCACTCCAATTTTCATTCTGTTCTACTTAAAAAATGAAACTTTATATATTTTTTAATTTGTTTGTCTAGGTGAATCCCAAAAGATCTGAAGGTGGTAAATCAGGAAAAAATGTAAAATCCTTATCTGGTGGGGAGCGCTCATTTGCCACAGTTTGTTTTATCTTGGCTCTCTGGGGAGGAACGGAATCTCCTTTTCGATGCCTTGATGAATTTGATGTATTCATGGTAAGTGCAAAAGTCATTGGCAATTCATTTTTTTTAAAAGCTTTTACTTTATTGATTTAAAAAAATAAAAAACCAAAAAAAAACTTCTTTCTTGCTTCTTAGTGAATCCTCTTTCTTGAATAAGAACTTTCTGGAAAATAATGAGTATTGGCCAATCCTTTTGATTCAGCTTAATCTCTGACACTCATTAAAAAATATTGATGTGATTATTAATTCCAATGTAACCTAACTAAATCTATTTAGTTAAATATTTTTTTTAATTATTTTTCATCAAAATCCATTAAATTTTTGTTAGGAATAATTTGATACAAGACTGGATTGTATGTTGATACAGGTGACTTGTTTCAGTGTTTCATTCCATGTTTTATATTAGCATGGATCAATAACTGTAGCCACAGATATTCATTATGAGTAAATTTTGATCTGAAATTTTCACTGTCTAATGTTCAATCAAAGTGATTAATATTCACCAGTAAATTATGTTGAAAAATAAATATTGTCAAAATCAGAACTTTTTTTTTTTTTTTCTTCATCACTTATAGATGCACTTTGTAATTTTGGAATTAATATTGTAATTTCCAACAGTTGAAAATACAAGTGACCATTGGTATTTTGTTTAAGGACAGAGACAGCCTATCATTTGAAATAACCAATTGTTGTAATGGATAACCATTTTTCTATTAAAATTGAAGAGTTGATTGTTTATTCTTCAGGACATGGTCAACCGGCGAATCTGTATGGATATGATGCTACAAGTGGCCAAAGAGCAAAGGGCCAGACAGTTTATTTTCCTCACACCACAAAATATGAGGTTTGTAGTCGTTCCGTTATCCTACAGACCTGCATGCATACACTATGCAGTACACTCCTGCAAGCATTCTCATCCTTTTATTTGTCCACTTGCAATAAATACTGGTTATTAAGCTAGTATTGCAAGCCATTGCCAGTGAGTTTGCTCATTAAATGTCTCAATTGTTATGGCTTTTTGCAAGACTCTGGTCTAAGCTAAGTAAATAGATACCGCATATACTCAAGAATAGGTTTCACTTTTATCACCAAAATTTCAATAAAAATCAGGGGTGTGACATATCCACTTGACGACATAGAGAATCTGAAGTAGACTGTGGCATATCAGTAGTTCAGGCAAGTACCCTGGGCTCAAGCATAAGTGAGATCCAGGAAGAAAATTAATTTTTCTTGACATTTCAATTTTATGCAATTGCCTCTCTCATCAGTACCACACCACACATCAAATAAAAGCTCACAATCTGAACTGTTCATATTTACCATTTATTATCTGATCTACAATAACAATCATTTTCAAGTGATTTTAGGACTGCAGTGATTACCAAATTTTTGTCTAAACAGAGCAGTCCTGCACTTGATAAGTAGATACCACACAATTACAACCAATCACAATTTCACTTACAGTTATTCAGTGCAGTGTAGTCATTTATTGATATACAAAAACTTGATTCACCTCGATTTTTACTGGTACCGCAAGTCTATAAATTTTAATAATTGCAAATCCTAATCATGAGTAAGAGAAAGAGTTATGAAATAGATTTTAAGTTGTAAATGGTAGATTATGCAGAAGAACATGGAAACAGATCTGCAAAAAGAAAGTTTGGCAATTCAGAAATATTATTTAACAGATATTTATGTTAAAAAAAGGAGCCTTGTAACTCCCTGTATTATAGTGTGACCTATCTGCAAGTCAACTGCAAATACTCACTTTGTCAACCCCAAAATGAGGCTGCCTATTTACTGGTGCAACCTATTCACAAGTATATACAGTACTTTATTATAAATTTACAAGCTTTTATGTGCCTGTCTTGATGTCTTTTTTTTTTTGTTTTTTTTTTTTTATTCAAGGCTCACTGTGGCACTCACACACTTCTGCATTGTATTTACAACTCTGAAAAAATTTTGGTCCATCATATAACTTTAGCTTAGTTCAGCACAGAACATGGCTAAAGGCCATGAAATATAGATAAGGAAGATTGTATTACACCAATATTCCAAATGGGAAGAGTCTACCTACATTTGAAATTCTTTTTTTTTTTTTTATTGGATCAGTGTTCAAATCCAGCTTTTTTTTTTTTTTTTTTTTTTTTTTTTTTTTAAGAATAACTTAGTAATTGAAATGTGACAACTCTACTAATGGTCTTAGTGTAAAATCAATTTTGTCTCTGGCTACTAGTGATGTATTTATGGTTAATAAACTTAAGTAAATTGCACAAAACTTAGCAATCGCAACGGCAGACCTCTAAGATGGATAAATGTTTGTTTCAAATATTAATTTTAATAAACAATTTACTTAAAATAACCACAAATACATCATTAATAAAATGAGACAAAATTGGTTTTACACTAAGATCATGAGCATTTTCACATTTCAATTACCAAGTAATGGCTTTTTGTTTTTGTTTTTTTTTGTTTTTTTCAGTTGCCTTATAAAAAGCAACTCAAGAAAGAAACATTCTAAATTCTTTCCCAAAGAATTTTGACAGTTTCCATTTAGAAAATAATCACAACTCTTGTTCTTGAAAAATTTGCAAGAGTTTTGAGAAATAATACATTATAAATGTGTAATCAATAGATTTTGAAATTATTATCTTTAATTTCCTGAAATTTCTTCTTTTATGTACTGAATCATTATTGCAAAACTATGTAAAAAGCCTTCACGTGACATATGCTAATGCCTGCAGCAGTCTTGATTTCTTGTGGGTGTGGGCTAAGTGGGTTCTCAGAATGCTGACATCCTCTGTAAAAGAGGAGACAGAATGATGTGATACTGGGGCTGTGAGGTAGTAAAACATTAATTCCAAGCAAAAAAAGGGTTAAGCCCAAAATAAAATATAAACTGGAAGATAGAGAGATAGAAAGAGAGAATGGAAGACATTTTCCCTGGTAATGTGAAAGTGAAGAAAGGGCTATCTGTGTTTTCTCATCCCTACAATGGACCAAGAGTTTACTTTTTTTTATCTATCAAAAATCTGGCATGTAGGTAAAGCACATTGGGAAATGGCTTTATCTCTTTCTTGGGAAATTATAAAAACACATGTCACTGGCAAAAAGAGAAACAGATAGGGAATTATATTTTCATTAGTGAAAACGAATTGAGAAATGAAAACAATAAACCTGCTGCGAAGATTAGGATAATGAAAATCGACCCATCATAACAAGCAAGTGATTTGGTTTACATTTTTGCTAAGACAGCGATTAGTTCAAGGATGGGAAACAGCATGTCTCATTGTTGAGAATTTAGATAAACAAATATATTTTTCATTAACAAAAACAAATTGGGAAATAATTTATATCTATCACTCAGAAGGTTAAAATGAGAAGATGATCTGGTTTGTGTTTTTGTTGTGGGTCCAGGAAAGGAGTCAGAGAGTTGAAATTAATGAGGAAAATAAACCACTCCCTTACTTCTATGCACTTTAAAAATTAGATTTGTCACAAAGATAGTTATGCCAGCCCTGAGAAGAGGGCAGAGTTAGAATGCAAAGAAGGAAGGGGCAGAATTTAGCCCTGCCTGTGCAGAGTAGCAGTGCAAGATGTGAAGTGAAGCAGGTTAGAGTTAAGGGAGGTACAATCCTTGTGACTAATCCCAAGGAAGGTGGATAATTCTTCAAATTTGGAAAGTTGATTAAGAAAGCAGAAATAGGAGACAAAGAAAACCTTTATTGAAATTAATGAAAATTAGAGAATCACTGAATCCCCAGAACCCTTGAGCCCCATGCCAGTTTTGGGCTAAAGTGCATATAAGCAGATGACTTTGGGAGACTTTGGTTTGAGAACCTGCATCAAATGCCTCTGAAATCCACGTCAGCAACCACCAGATTTCCTGATTCCAAGATTGAATGCAGCTCCTCCAGAAGTTTAAACAAGGTGTCACTATAGAGATTGATGCAGGAAGAGCTATATAAACTAATTGGAGATTAACCCCCGTCGTGAAGATAATTTTCTTCCTTAATATAGTATCTGCCATGGCTTGAACCAATGCTGCAATTACAATGACCTTTAATCTTCTACTGTTCTGAAGTCAAGAATACAACATGGGCAGAGTTGGTGTGGATCAAAGCAGACAGCAACCAACTACCAATTTGGACCAGCATCAACATTAGCCCTGTGGTTCTAGGACCCTGAGGACTGAACCACTAAATGTAGTTACATCACCAGGTGTATGCAGCGGTAAAAGGTGTTATAATCCAAAAGCTTCAGAAAATGTCATCACTTGATTTATTTCACATATGGGTAGCACAGAAGTGACTTTTTAGTCCTGCTACATTTTTACATTCTTTTGCGCAGATGTGGCAATGTTGGGGCATCTCTTACTGTAGTTGCTAATTGATGAACTTTCAATGCATGTCATATTTGATGATTTTATTTTAGGCCTGCACTACTTAGATATTATACACTATATGAAATTCTGCACCAACATTCTCAGAGAAATCTACATCAAATTCAAAAATTAGTGATCTTATTTTGAACATTGTAAAATTTAAATTGCATGTATGCATATTTTTAAATCATTATTAAATTTCTAAATTAATGTTGCTAAGATATTGTTTGTATTGTAATTTTTTTTTTTTTTTTCTTGTAGTTATGTGGTGTGTCCTACAGCAAAGATCTTCCGAATGCCTGACCCAGTCCGCTTGAAAGGGGGTCAGAGGACCTTAGAACAATTGCAAATAACAGATGATGATGATGAAGAAGACAGAACAACCAGTTGAGAATGAACATTAGGAAATGAGTAGAAAAAAGTGTAATGAGATGAACAGACATTAAGAGACAAAAAAAAAAAAGTCGTCATCATCATCATCATCATCATCATCAGAAGGCCAATAAAGAAATCCATTTTGTGCCCTGCAAGGTTTTATTTAATGTTTACAAATAAATATTCTCAAGTTGCACTATTTTTATTAATCTATCCAAGTTTTCTGCTTATTTCATTTATTTTAATTTTATTTTCTCTCACTGGTATGTTTAGTTAAATCTTTTCAGGATTATCTTCTTGAGTCTCAATAATCGTGTCCTTATACCATACTTAGTTTATTATAACATATAACAATGAAAACATTGTAGCATATGATTCACACTAAGAAATACCAAATGTTCTGAATTGAATTTAATATCTTAAATTTTGTTTTAACAGAAATTGATCTGTTGTGACCCCAATATGTAATGGGCTCACCCAAAGAGATAACAATATGGTCTTTGCATTGTATGTCCCACCAGAGCAACATAGGAGCCAGGTGTATCAGAAATTTGACTTAGAAACACCAGTTAAAGGACTCTGGGTGTCAAAGTACATCAGTGGCTGCCCCTGACATATAATCAAAAGGTTGACCCAGCTGAGCTTAGGATGTGTGTACATGTGGGACTATCAGATGACTGGAAGTTATATAAGAGCTCCATCCAAGAGTAAAAAGCCAAAGTCTCTCATATCGTTGCAAGAAGATCAAAGTTCAAAGAAAGTTCCCAATGCCATAGAATTTCATGCTGATATTATTCACTTCCGGATTTTGTCATGTAAGTTAGTTTCTTCTGGCTTGTAATAAATTTCCATGATCCATTTCAACCAACAGAGTAGTCGGACAAACAATCCAACAAGATGGGTCTCCTGTTCGCAACAGCAGTCACACTTCTTCCCCTGTGTCCTCTTTATGCATTTTTATAGATTGATTGGCACTTGAAATTTATATATGTTAAAAGAGATTCTCACAAGTCTGTCCAACTCTGTGATCTATTTATTTTGAATGACTTGTGAAACTGCCATTTTCTTTTGGGGGATATTTTACTTGTGAAACCTACAGGACTTACACACAAATGAATGAAATTATTTTGAAAAATTTTTTTTTTTTTTTTAGAAAATCTTGGTAAAAAAAATTTTTTTTTTTTAAATTTTTTTTTATGTTACCCCCAACTTAATTTCATGAAATATCAAGAAATTAAATAGCAAACCCAAAAACTTGTTTTATTAATTAAAAGCAGATCTCTTTGGAGAATGTAAATCAATCTATTTTTCAAACTACTAATCATTTCCCAAAAATCTACTCTTAATCTTATTATAAAACGCAGATTGTGTGTGTGTCTGTACGTTTATATATTGGATTGGATTTCCTACATTTTTCAACCGATTTCAACAAAACTTCACAGGACTACGTAAAATTACCTTGCGGTGGTTCTGACAGTACCAAAAATTGGAAAAACACAATTGTTTTTGCATGAAATCAATTTGAAAACCCAATTAAGAGGCATTAATGAAAGGGGGACAACTCATATCGAGTTATACTTATAAAACCCAGGTTGGTTGGTTGTTTGTGTGTGTTCATTTATATATGGGATCGGATTTCCTACATTTTTCAACCGATTTCAACAAAACTTCACTTTTTTTTTTTTGGCAGGTAGTGTTTCTTATTGTCTTGCACACTTTTTTTCTTTACTTTTACATTCAGAATGTTTTAAAAATTCCATTTACAAGACAATTCTATTCAATCGATAGACTCATAACGATCAATATTGTTTTTGTTTGGGTTTGACCAATTCATAAAAAAAAAAAAAATAAATAAAACTAATTAAGACATGCGTGTCCGTCAACCTTAAACAATAATCTTTGTCAATTTTATTTTTCAGTCTTTATGATGGTCGATATTTGATCTATCTCTTACTGTTACATCCCTGGGCAACGCTGGGCTTTACTGCTAGTCTTAATATAAAAAATCCATTAAAACTGTGACATTATTTGATTAGAAAATCTTTTAATTGCTTTTATAAATAAGATTTATTAAGAACTATTTTCTTTAAAAAAATTTTTTTGATGAATAATGAATTGTTACAAGAATTGTTTATATTTTTTTTAAATTTTAATTATAATTTATAATATAAAATCATTTAAAATTCTGCACTACTTCAATCTATTTAAGTGATATAAAGTGTTATTGTTATTAAGTGAAAACTATATTTACAAATCAAAAATTGAAAAGCTCAATAAAAATGGTTTACACCCAATATTTAAAATTTTTTTATTTTTTTTTATGTATATAAAATATTACGTAACTTGCCCCTGTTTGAAAGTATGGTTGACTATACATGACATAATCAGAAAGTAAAAATGATGACTACAGTAAATTTAAATTCAACATTCTTAAAAATTAGATTACAGAGAATATTTTCCAACATTTTTAAGATTACTGAGTACTTAAAAATTATATAAAAAAAGGTGCTCACTCATCATTTTCTTAAATTGTGTTTTAACAGATAAAGTCTCTGTAGAACAACAATAAAGGTGTTGACAGATTTTATCATGGCTTGTCAAATGATCTATGAATGACAAACGACGAGTGTAATCACCACTACCATTTGTTTTAAAAATCCATTACTCTATTAATTTAAACTTGAAGTAAATAATATTTTTTCAAATCAGATTACTGGTACTTTAAATCAACTAATATTCCTCAAACTTTCAGAAAATAATATTTTAGGAAAATTTTAAAACTGAGAAATAACTTCTGTTTACAAATGTGTCAATATTCTATTGATTCTATGAAAGCAAGCAAAATATTGAGATTGCAATCAATATAATTTCTATTTGAAATACACCAGAGTATTTTGCTTACTGGAAATAGTAAATGTAGTCATTTGGTTTTCAATTAAGGATAAAATGCAGTCCTAAAAAATGCTTTTTCATTTTTAAAAATTCATTTTAAACCTTAAATATCAAAAATTCAGTGGAGATACCGAGCATTATGTGATATGAAATATCCCCTAATCATGGAAAGCAGAATGAGAACAATCAACCTTCATGAATTGAATAAAGTGTTCTGTTTGAAATTCCAAGAAGGTTACTAAGCAAGAAAGAAAAAGATTGTAAGTAGGCCACAGTGCACAATAGCTGAAACGTGTAAAGCAACTAAGTTGAGCATGTTGGTTTAAATGGTAAAATTTGAGAAAGAATAAATGTAATAGTATCAATTCATTTGTATTTATTGGATGTCATCAGCTTATGTCTTTACAATGTTCTTTTTTTTTTTTTTTTTTCTCAATATTTTCAATCTTCATTTAAACATAAACTCTGAATATTTTTCTTATTGAACTTTCATGAAGTAGTTAATTGACTTCATGGTGCAGACAGTGAAATCAACAAGCCAAGTTGAATTTCCTGCCTTGTCTATTGTGTCTACTTTTGTACAAATATCCTTGAGAAAGGCATGAATACATCTCTTCACCTTCTAGCTATGGGTTAAATAGCAAAGTAGACTGGGTTCTCTAACTTTGGATTGCAACTGATATAAGAGAATGAAAACTAAATTCCAAAACCTAGAGAAGACAATAAGAGCCCACTCTATGATCTTTCCCAAGAATTCCTGGCAATTTAAAAGAAAAGTTTATCAAGTAGACCCTCCTGTATTCTATTCCCAATCAACCGGCCACATCCATCCACACATGATTCTACTATAATTATATGCTAGTTACAAAAATATTCCAAATAAAATTTAGGCATTCAGAAAATTTTTTGAAAATTTGTCAAAAATATGATCAACTAAAAGGTGTCAAGTGAAAGTAAAAAACTCAGCTAGAGTTTGAACTCAGTTTTCCAATTCCATTTGTCTTTTTCACATGTGTGGGCACAAATTTGTGCCTCTCTCTTTAAAAAAATAAAATCTTTGTGATAGTGAAAATCACTTCTCTCTCTCACACACACAAGTTAATAGCTTAAAAAAAATATTCAACAAAATGATCTTTGGAAATATTTAATTCTATGTGAATATTAAACACAGATTGGACACTATATAGTGAAAATTTCATATCAAGATTCAGCTAATAATATCAGATTTATTATTATTATGCACCCTTGTATATAGGTATTCACTGAACTTAATATGGTAATCAGCCCCTGCAAAGAAGCACACAATGAGAATTGAACCCACTGCAGATTGATTTACTAGATGAGCTTAACTATTGCATTACAGCATGCAGGTGACAATGAAGTGAACCCCTGTGAAGAGGCTTAACAAGGAAAAAGTGTTAATTTTTGTCCTTTAAGAAAAATCACAAGTCATTTTTTTGAAGATTAAATATACATTGTAGATTTTTTTTTCCCTCCTGTTAAATTTGAAAGAAAATGTGTCTTATTAAATTATGCAAGCACCAACGCCCCACAAAAATATTTTTGAGTTTTGAATTATTTTCGTAGTTTTTCAGGACAAATCTTCAAGTGATATTACTTTTATTTATTTATTTTACTGAAAATCTTCCAGAATTTTTCTTTATAAAATTGCAAAAAAAAATTTGATCAACTCCCAATTTTAAAAGTATTTATGATATCTCAAAAGCTGAGGTAAATCTGGTCAAAAAAGAAAGTTTTTTTTTTTAATAAAATAATCTGGGCAAAATATAAAATTTATTCATTAATAAATACTGGAAATTTTGAGTTTTGGTAAATTTTTAAAAACTAGATTTTTTTTTTTTTTTTTCTTTCATTTAGGAAAAAAATGAATGTAGTCCAGGAGAATTAACCAAAAAATCTCCACCAAACTTAGAATTTATTGTTACAGAGCTAAATTTGGTATTGACATACCAACTTGCTGCATCTGCTGATCTGTTTCAGTTCAAGTGCAGATGTTACATGAAACACTGACGTTTAACAAAAGCTGTTCCTGCAAGAAAAACAGTTGATGTCTGGGAACTGTCAAGGTGATAATTGTCAAAATCAATCCCGTAAAGTTGTGGACGAAATCAAAAACAATAATTTTAACATTTTTAAAAGAGTTGAATATTTATAGCTAATTATATAATTGTATTGTTAGTTTTAGTATTGACCCCGGTTGTTATCACATTAATTATACTGTCTTTTCTTTGAATATTTCTGCAACATCTGGCCTGGTGCTCCTGCTATATATTCAAAGATTCTTGATACAATCCAAAGAACAACCATATTGCTCCTGACCTGGCATCTTGGCTTCAATCACTTTCCCCACTTTCATAACATAGCTTCTTTGTGCATTTTCTATAAATACTTTCATGGGAAATGTTCTGATAAACTTTTCAATGTGATACGTAGAATTTATATAGTACTAAATTGGCATCAAGATCTCATCCTTTTAACAGTTGAAATGGCTAGCTCTAACCGTAAGTTCTATGTTAATAGTTTCTTCTATCGTACTTCTTGCTTGTGGAACTCTCTTCCGACTTATTGCTTTCCAATCAACTCTTATCTTAAAAAAATTAAATGGAATGTCAGTCATTATATTCTGTCTTCTTAAGTGTTGTTTTATTGTTCTCTCTCCTTAGTGCTTTTTTTCTCATATTCTCTAATTCTCATATGTTTTAGTCGTGTCATTGGAGTAAAATGATTAAAAATATATATTCACAAAATTCTTAACCACACACACGTTTTGGTTTGTAACTTTTTCCCAAGGGTTCCAGAAGAAAAGTTAGTACCTTTATAATCTACATAGAATTCCCTTTCTAACGATGCCAAATTTGGCTTTGTGACAATTCTGGGGGTACAGGTTGGGCGTTCTAATTCTCCTATATTATAAGCTCATCCATCCTACACCGGAAAAAGTTTTTTTCATGATAGGCATTTTGTTTTAATTGCTCATCAATGACGTCATCATAAGAAATGAAAATTGAAAATTTATAATTTCGGGCATAATCTGGATATTTTGTCTAAATTTGATTGAGTCATTTGTTTTTTAGGGCTTATCAACCTTTTGCAGGTTATTTAAATTCATAAGATTGTAAGAATTTTGGGAGATAATGATTTACTGATACAAGTCCTATTAATTAACCCATAGCTGGGGGAGGGGTGGATTATCTCCTTTCCCAAGGATAAGTGAATAGACCGAACTTGACTGAAATTGGAACTCAGCTTTCCGATTTCCAATTCCAAACCATTATCAATTACAGTACTTCGTATTTCCAAGTCCTATCTAGGTACTGACCAGATTCGACGTTGCTTAACGTCTTACGAGAACCGGTCTTTCAACGTGAAGTGGATACTCGTATCTGAGTAGACACTCCGTTTATTTATTAACAGTATATTTATTTTCGTCTGCCTTCCTGAATATTCGAGAAATGTTATTAGAGAAAAATATGCACTCTCCGGCAGAATTCGAACCTGTTTTTCCCTCGGAGAAACAGTCATTAGATCTGACGTGCTTTAACATTTTGGCTACAGCGTGCCTCAATGACCAAGCAAAATTGAATATTACATTTAAACCCAGATTTTTCTCTGGCTTGTGAAATATACATATCTGCTCAGTTTCGTATCCTAACGTAAACAAAGTAATTTCTAAAGAAAATAAGATTTCTCGAGGCCGGTAGACAGAAATAAATAAACGGAGTGTCTCTACTCAAATACGAGTATCCACTAAAAATAACGTCTAAGTAATATATATATATATATATATATATATATATATATATATATATATATATATATATATATAATGTGTCTCCGGCCACTGTAGGGTGTGCCCAGTCACGCCACCTGCGAAGAGGAAGTTCGTGCCAGCGTTTGACACAAAGTTCAACTGGATTCAACCCAGCACTCTCCCCGCCAAGCCCAACCTCCCGTTTTCTCCTCCTCTATTTTAAATTTGAGAGGGGCTAATTATCTCCTCCGATCATCTTCCTCGCCCCACTACTTTTCGTTTTGTTTGTTTCTCTTCTTATCCCCGACCCTTTCCCAAATTCTGGGAGGCACAGTAAACCTCTGCTGGTCTCTTTTTAATAAAATAGTTCCTGCTTTGAATTCTACCTGCTCGAAAAAAAATATTACCATTGGCAGAACCACTTCTCAATAGTTTCCTACAACCTCCCTCTCCAGTAACTTTAGACCGGAATCTTGTAACGCCACTAGTGTTAGGGACACCCAGTAAAGGGTTTGAAGTCTTTTCAAACTGTCGGCCAGTATAGCATAATTACAAGTACGTACGAACGCGCAAGCACACACACACACTGTCCCACAAGAAACATGATTTCTTCGGATGGAGGATTTCCATGCACGCATTTTTCTCTTTTCATTTACGGTTTCACATTTCCAACTATATTTTTAACACTAATATCCTTTGTTCAATCGTAAGTTTATTCATTTCACCTGTGTTTATTTTGGGGGACAGTCTAGCGCCAGATTTTCATTCGTTTACTAGTGTGTGGTGTGTGTGCAAGTGTTAATACTAAGGAAAATGGTTTGATTCGGTGTAAAATAATGCACAAAGGCCAATCAAGAATTTTAGAAAGTCAGTGTTTATTTAACCCCTGGAATCTGCGTAGCGTACAATACGTCTTACTAGCTTTTTTCCCGCTCTTTCTCTTTCTCCCTTTCAATCATTTAAAGAACTCTCCCCTCCTTTTATTATAGAGGAAAGTTTTCTCAAAAGTATTTTTGATTTTGGCAATCTGACAAAGTGAATGAACACTGAAATATATTCGATAAAGTTCTGACTAGAAGCGATATCATTTCTTGACGGTTATTTTTACCTTTCTTGTTTCGACCATAATGTTGTGACAGGTGGGGAACTGCAATTTTTTTGAGTGTCGTTTGAAGATCTAATCATTGTCATTCGATAAATTAAATATTTTCAACCTGTATTTTCACCTTTCTTGCTTCGGGTATATTGACGGTTGTGTCCATCTGTCTTGAAAATGCTAAATATTAACAAAATTAAGTACGTTTTTTTTAATTAACGATAAAAGAAATATTTGTGTATTTTTAATCATTTTTGGCTTGTTAGCAGAAAACACAGAATTTTGTTCCAAGAAAACAATTAGGGATAAAAGCGTCCTCGCTTAGTTCTCATATTCTATGGTGGTTGGTTTTATGAGGTTGTAGTGAGAGAGAAAAAAAAAATAGACAAATAACAAGACCAAAATTGCACCATCTCTAAATATAAATGGATAATCAGAATCGCTAGGCCACGAAGCCATATTTCGACCAACCAATCACAAAGCTTTCACTACCAAGATATAAGAAAGAAATAATAAGGAGACCAAAATTTCAGCATCTGTAAAATAGATGTATATTTAAAATCACCAGGCCACAAAGCCAATCAGACAGCTTTCATAATCAGGATATGAGGCCGTGAGAAATGAGAAAGCGGCTTTTTCGAAGCGGATCGATAGATGTGTATATAACCAATCGAGACCAGAATCGATAAATACATTTTGCCCATTCTCCAATTCTGCGGTTATACCCAGAGACAAAATACGAGATTAGCTCGACTAACTGGTGACTTTAGACTTCTACATTTAAAAACATATACCCTTTCTTTCTCACACCTTTTTAAGCATCCCTCGGATACATTTTAAAAACAGACATACCTTCCTTCACCCACTTTGTCAAACAGGCGGTTACTACATTTGGATACATACATACGTACATATACATATATAATTACTTCCTTCCGAACCCTCTCTCCCCTTTTCCTCTCTCTCTCTCTCTCTCTCTCTGCACCTATCTCTTTCGTATGCGCTAGGACTTTTACACATGAAACTCTTGAAACTTCAATTTTCACTTTATCTTTCCCTATTATTATATTGTGTTATATACAGATTTATCAATACTGCATTTTTTTAAATTATTCTAAAAGGTCATTACAGACCCAAATCGCTTACACCGATATATGGAGGGAACGGACGTTGTCATAAGGTAAACACTTCATCCATAATTGATAACCCTTTAACCACGATAACGTTATCTTATGACAACGTTGCATCCCACCATATTTTTAAATAGCCTTGTGTAAGGGTTGAATTGAAAAAGCTCTATAGGCTACGTCACAAATAACTAGCACGTATACACCGTAAAATACCTCCCACATAATGGTAAGATATTTAATTAAGGCAATGGTGTCTTCATCCAGCTAATGTCTACCTATTATGTGGGAGGTATTTCTGCTAAACCTTATGTATATATGTATGTGTGTGTGTGCGGAACTGTATGAGTCGCGCTAAGTGTCTATTTCTGCTCGTGATATGTTACGCTAACAGTAACAACAGAAAATTATTAAAATGAATCCATCGATTCTAATTTGATTCAGTTGTCTGTTTCCTTATATATGTATGCTGGTGAAAAAAAAGAGATCGATTTAGAAATTCCCGCTTGGCTTTTGATTGGTTCACAAGCTGTGAACTTGCTTTCCTGTAAAACCTTTATCTCTTTCTTTTTCTTATTGTGCCTCGTACATTTTTCTATACAAACCGGATGTTGACCGCTCGACGACCCAAAGCAAACTGCGTAAATACGTTTTCTGAACATAGGCTCCACGCATACGTCCGTTTTAACCAAAATAAAACAAACAATTTATTGACCAGTCAGAGTCACTTTCGCTTCAAAAAACCAAAACATTAATTCGGGGCCAACTGATGGCTATATATTCTCCAATTCAAGCAAACTCAACAGAGACGGACTTGGATGTCAAAACTGGCAAGCTCAGAGAGAGAAAGAGAGACACGACACAAACTAGCCTTCATGCTAACACCGACGAGCTGAAAGATAAACCCCATTGACAATGGCAACCATTAACAATGTCCATTTCACTTCTAATTTCACCATTCTTTCTCCCTGTTGCCATATTAACAGCAACAGATAAAAGTTACTAGTATATATGTAAATAAATTATACATTTATTTGCCCATACTCAAATGTATTCTTTTTACTTGAAGTTACGTTTGCTTAGGCGGAGAAGGAATCAACCTCCACAACAGTAACAACAACAACAACAACAACAAGGTTCTCTCTTCCGGGTTACCCATTTCCGCCTCCGCAACACGTGGTAACCCCGAAGTTTCGAACCAGAGCAGCCTCATCAGGAAATATACAGAAATTCTAGTAAATACACCAACACAATGAAATCACACGAAGACACATTAGAAACACCATTAGCGATAAATTTATCAGTCCTTCAATTACATACAATGCCACCAACACAAAAAATTTGTTCATCCAACTTCAGGCCATTTTCTCTGCCAGAGGGATATGTTTAAAAAATAAAATTTGGCAGTGTTGTCCAAGCCTTCCCTTCCGACGTAGTCAACGAAGTCGCCGATTATTGGAAGAAGATCCCGACATTGATCCTTACAACGTCCTTAAAGCTGCCATCATAGGTTGCTCGGGTAAACAAATGCCAAGGGAACTGTTCAACAATATAAAATATCGATGACAAAACACCTTCGCAACTCCTCAGGCACATGAAAAGTTACTCAAATGTATTCTTTTTACTTGAATTTACCTTTGCCGAGTTGGAGAAGGTATTAACTTCCACAACAATAACAACAACAACAAGGTTCTCTCTTCCAGGTAAACCATTTCCGCTTCCACAACACACACACACACACTCTCCCTGTCTCTTTAAACTTCTCTTTATATAATTCTCTCAATCTTTGAATAGGCAACCTTCAAATAAAAAATGGAAGAAGGAGAAGAAAAAATTGAACCCGGCCCAAAACAGAGGAAATTTTCAGGAGCAGAGCTTCTTTATTTGTGACTGAAGAATACCTAAAATCAGGGAGGCTTCAGGCACAACTTCCGTTATAAAAAAAATGAGAAAGAAAGGATCACCGAAAAGTAAAATAATTTGACCAAACAAAAAAAAATGACGCAAAGAGACTTTTTGAGTTAGCCGAAACCATGTTTAAGCTAAATTCTCGAGCCTATTCAAAATTAGAAGAAAAAACAAAAAAAAAAACTGACACCTCTAGGCCAGTGGACGAGTCCAGGAGGTCGAAACCAAGGAAAAAAAAAAAATAACTGACACCTCCAGGAGAGGCTGGAACAAAAGAACGCAGTCATGTGTAACGCGTGAAAAAGCAGTCAAGAGGTCATCTGCTATTGACATTTCTGCCCTGGTAAGCAGATTGACATCAATCTAATTTCGAATAACATCATGCTCTTACTTACAACTACCGAAACGAACATTTTTTTCAGGTTGCTATCAATATCCGCTTTGTTAACGAACGTTTTGCTTACTCATCACTTTAAAGAAAGTAATTAAATATATTATTTATTTTAACCCTTGAGTCAGTTCATTTTATTCCCAAAGTTTCCGATAAAATAATTATCCTACCACATATCCACACGGGAAACGTTCTGATGCCACAAATCCTGTGTATTTACAATCATATGTACATGAATTCAAAATATTAACAATTTATTAAACATAGCCTTTAGTTTTTGTGTAGTTGGTGAACAGAAAGAAAAACTGCGGATTAAAGTTGACTTTTAAATAGTTCACAGGAGAAAGCTGTGGTTGAAAAAGAAAAACTTTTATCGTTAGCGAGAATGCACAATGACCGACTTTGTTGTTCGTGGTGGTGATGTATAGGATATAAAATCCTATATTTTACAACCAATAGGTGAAGCACTAATAAGTAAGAAACGCCCGCACATAAATAGGATCAGAATCACTAAAACAAAAATTTTTGTACAAATCAGTAAAAACGAAAAGCTTTCGTTTGGAGCCAATCACGTAATTAGGATAACTATATATACACCGATTTCGAGGGCAATAAAAACATACACACACAGCAAAGACCCAGTCAGCAGCTGGATGTCGATCACCCGTCAATGACAGGCGGTTGAATCTGTAAACACCCAACAAGAATTCTCTCGTTACCATGACAACACCTCAGACAGCGATGACTACACACCTTTCAAAGGAATATTTACACAACTCAAAGAAATATTCATATCAGTGAACAAAAGTAAGTCTGATCATCTGTCTGTATGTTTATTTCCTTTTGGAACCACTCTAATCAGATTTCATTTATTAGCACTCACACACACGTTTCTACTAATGTGCTTCACCCACATATAATTCAGACACACGCACATATATACACACTTTATATTGACCAAGGCATATAACTTTACGAACTACTCTTTAATAAATGGAAAATTTTGTAGAACATTTGAACTTTTGAATTTTGATTTTTTTACGACCAGAACAAACCCAGTGATTACCATATAAAATCAAATGTTCATATGTGCATAAATATATGATTATTTCAAATCTGTTTTTCCTTTTTTTTTGCCGATGTAAAAAAAAAAATGATTTCTTCGCGTTATGTTGTATTTGTGGGCACGACACTCGGATTTTAATTTTTCACTTTTAATCCGGTTAGACTGACCCTACAAACTGGTGACCAACTGACTTGAGGCGAACTAGCAAACTTATTTCTTTCAATAAAATGAATCCGATGTTCAGCCACATATCTAAATGATACAAATTCTCCCTCAAAGTCGTGGCAAAAACGAATGAATGAATTTTCAAAAGTATAAGCTTCGATCCATGTAGTTAATGGAGGAGGAGATTTTGATGATAAATATGTTTTATTAATCATTTCACCCCAAGCAAGACAATAAAGCCACTAAGACGAAGGGGTAGGTACTGAGTGTGAGAGAATATGAGAAAAAGAAAACATTATAGAGAACAATAAAAGAACAAAAATTAAGAAAAAAGAAGATATTGCATTAAACCGGAAGAGAAGTGCGATAGAATAAACTGTTAGCAGAGAGGTTACGATTTCATTTAGTCATTTCAACTGTAAAATGGTGAAACCTTACTGCCTATCTAGTACTACGCTTAAATTCATGAAGTTTAGATACCAAAGAGGAAATCTCATCAGGACAATTACCATAACATTTTTATAAAAAAAAGTCACAGGGAAGCTACGGTGGAAAAGTGACTTAAGTCGAGATACCAGTTCAGGACCAATAACATTGCAGATTCTTTGTATTTTATCAAGAGTCTCAAGCAGAAGCACCAGACCAGATATGACAGCAATATTCAATGCACGCACGAAGAGAATAAAGAATTCTTTCGCACTTAGGATATGGATTTATTGATGTACATGTAATTTCTTCCATTCTTGTTCATTTTTTAACACTATGTCCCTTCATGATGTATGCGATCATAGCTCTCAATGGATTCGTTTTTCTTTATCTGTGTATCGACATGTATTCTTTGGAAAGAGAATGAAATGGTTCACCTTCTCCTAGAATGGCTACTCCATCTCCCAACAAACCTAGAGAGTCCAGTCTACTCTTCTATTTTACTCCATAGATTAATTCCTTTTCCAAAGGAATTTGTGTAAAAATAAACGCAACGAAATTTGAACTCATCTCATTGATTCCAAGTTCCGTGTCGGTAACCATTATGTTACCCGATACAATTTCAACCATACGACATGGACGTTTATCCACGGCTGATTAAAGCAGTCATCCTCACATATAATAAGGACAAGATCAAATACAGATTGAAGGAAAACATTAAACATTTATACATGGCGTGATAGATATGACGAAATAGATAGATAGATAGATAGATAGATAGATAGATAGATAGATAGATAGATAGATAGATACGAAGGTAGGTAGGTAGGTAGGAAGAAACTGATATAGATAGACTGATATAGATAGATTGGTATGATGAGATAGATAGTTAGATTGATAGGTAGATAGATATGAACAGATGTGAACATATGAGACCGGCGTGTTGCTTAAACAAGGGACAAGTAGGAAATATTTATGAATTAGTCATGTTTCACTATTTATTTAACTACATCATATCACTTCACGACCTTTTAGCTGGAATCAATACATAGAATATGTTTTCCTCATTTTACAAAAGGGAGAAGGCGCCTGGTTCCGGAGATTCCAACACGCAGCACTACCTTCTTCATTGCATTTAGATAAGTGGAGTCGATGTAATATTGACAACAGCGTGACAGTGGTCGTAGGGATTCGGCAATTTTATCTTTGGCCCATGTATGCTCGTATGCCCCCCCCCCAAAAAAAAGAAAAAACAATACCCTGTTTCACATCCTACCTTAGTGGGGGAGGTCAAGTAAATAATGCCATTCCACTCCGTAAAATTCATAATGAAACTAAATACCGAAACATCAAATTTATAAAGATTTCCTATTTGCGTCTTATTCAATCATGGATAGCTAAATTGATTTTAAGCTTCATCTATGTGAGATTCAAACTTAAGTGGAAACTTTTGAAATGTGAGAGAAATGATGGTAACTCCTACAAGAGAACATTCTTCCGGTTTGACGTGCTGTTAGATTCTCACATTTGAGGAAGAGTAAAAAAGTCAGGTGAGTATATGCCACCGTTTCTCTTCAACACGTGAGACCCACAAGCGAATGTAACGTAATTTTACAGGGACCCCAGAAAGAATTTTGCCCTAGCTTTTCACTTGAAAAATGGTCAATTCGTTTGGCCTGTGGGGTTATGGAGGCAGCAGTACGCCTATGCAGGAGACCTTCTGCCTGTAATCAGGAGCCTACTCTGGCGGACCCTGATTTTCAGACACAGGTTATTTCCAGCTTTTTCTTGCTTTTTTGTTTTCGCTTCTTCCTTGGGCTTCACATTCTCTCCTTCCCGTGAAGTATTGTGGATTTATTGCAACTGTGATACAGCACATACAGACATACATACAGACACATTTACTATTGTTCACTCGATACAAGACACAAGAGCCGCTCAAGGTAGAAGGTTACAGAATAAGAAGGGTGTATTGGAGGAGGAAATAGGAAGAGATACATATTATATGTAAGATAGAGATCGGTTGACCCAAGACTTGACAAGGTCAAGATTATAGTGATCGAGGATGTACCTTCTCGGGAGTCTGTTCTACAGTGACAGTTATGAAGAAGAAGTTGTCTAAGTGAAACTTCCTTCTTACCAATCGAATACGAAGGGAATAAGGATGAAAGTAATCAAGGAAGTGTAATCTCGGGAGTTTGTTCCACAAAGTGAAATTTCTGAGGTAGAAATTTTCTTAGAGAAAACTTCCTTCTGACCAAATAAAAGTCGAAGTGAATGAAGATGATTTGACGTCGTGTGCGTGGCATAGCAGCTTTTAGCTGGGAAGATCTGAACGGGTAGACCTAAAGAATGTAGCTTGCTTGAACATTTACCATAGTAATAACGATATAAAAGTGAGAGACAAGCAACATTTGGGATTGCAATGTGGAAAATCATCTGTCACACAGAAGGCCACGTAAATGCTTTTGAACTCTGGACAGTTAGGACTGACTGTACTAGCTCAGATATGGCAGTGGTACTTTTGTCTAATCTGGCTCTTGTAAAGATACGGCATGACAGTAGGATTTATGTATTTTCTGGAGAGATACAAGGAATCGACCCTTTTCCCAACATTTTTAGCGATGACACGAATATACGAGTTCCTTTTGAGGTAAGGAGTGAGCTTTAGTTCCAATAGGTGTTCGAGGCAAGGAGTCTCATTGAGATTATATTCGCTCATCAGGACTAGGGCAAATTTAGTGTCTGCTCTGTGGTAATGAAATATTTTTTTTTAAATACAAGCTAGTCCCCACCCCCATTGATCTGTAAGAGCTAGGTCAGAGGAAAGATCACCTAGCCAGGTTCTGGTCATCGAGATTTTTTTTTTTTTAGGGGGGGTGCACCCAAAGTTGTTTACCCAACATCTGTCCCAGAAGAAGACGCAAAACATTTAAAAATAATTAGAAAAAAACTTTTTTTTTAGCAAATAACAAATTTTAGAATATAAGCTTATTGCCTTATGAAATAAGGCAGTCTGAAAAAATGGTCGAACGGTAACTGTCCCACCGTATGAGCATCTAGGTAAATGTACAGTGTTTTACTTAACTGTAAAGTGAATTTAGGTAAGAATGGCCCCAGTGAAATGAGAGGAAACGTGGTATGAATAATTTTTGTATGCTAATTTATTATACCAATTCACCTAAATGCCGTTCCCTCCCGCCATCTCGAGGTCCGTCAGTGGTCGGACTGAGAACTTTCCAGAAACTACTCGTATATATATATATATATATATATATATATATATATATATATATATATATATATATATATATATATAAGGTGTCTCTAAAGTATGAACACATAGACAAAAATGCATATTTTCAAGAAATGAAAGTTTCAACATTTTATTGAATTGTAATATTACCAAATTATATTTTCAATATGATTTCCATCATTTACGATGCAATGGTTGATGTGTTTTGCAAAATTCACATGAACTCGACGCAATAACTCCTCATTACAGTCAATTTTATCAAATTCACTCTTTATACGTTCAATCAAGTGTGTTGCATACCCGCCAAAAAAGTCAATTCTTTCTTCTGTCAACAAAACCGTCTTTAATCTATAGAGGTAAAAAAATATAGTTAATGAGATTTCCTATATATTCAGACTTTAGCGACACACTGTATATATATATATGATTGAAGAAATTGTATGAAAAAGTGGATAAAGTTTGCTTGTAATGCGTTTCGTCCTGCAGGACTTCATCGGACTAAAACTGTTATGTTGGTAAGACTACACATGCGTACGATATCCTGAATTTTTATATCTTGCCGAATTCATTTAATAAAAGTCTTTTTCTTTTCCTTTCCATCATTTTCGTAAGCAGGTATTCCCCCACTGTGATATTAGAAGATCTGGTGAAATGTTGTATAAAATACTTATCGGTAAATGTGCTCAATGTCAGGGATAGTGAGTATGTAAATATAAAAGTGAACACTGACTTAGAAAAACAGGAAAAGGTTATTCAACTAAATCGGCCTCATAGTATATCAACCGAGTGCATGCCTGGATTGAGTCCCTGAAAGCATTCTGTGCATTACGACGGACTTTAGCACATCTTTCATCCTGTTGTACGTTAGTTGGCTTCCCTTTTGATAATACCACAGACACATTGATCCCACCCCAGGACTACTACATAATGTATTTGATAAATTGATGTATGTATGTGATAATCTTCTGCATGTAGAAATGTTTGAACGACTTGGGTTACCAAACATATGTTGGACGACCTTGGTGGTAACTGACCGTAAAAAAAGCAAATAATTACCCGGACATTTACAGTAAAAAGAATATTGACTGCTATGGAGAAGTTGGAAGAACAGAAATTATTTTTTTATTTTCTACAACGAGAACATGTTAACAATTTATTGAAATATGTTGTAAACCTTTACTTTGACTAAAAAAAGAAAGCTAGTGAATGTTACAAAAACTTTCACGGTTCTCAATACAGGCATGCCGTGTCGTAAAAGGCTCTGTATGGCCACATGTCAATAATGCATCTTTTAGTCTGCACAAAAACTGTTTTTTTTTTTTTTTGCTAAGTTTAGGGTCAGCGATTCTGTGTTCATGCACATGGTGAATTTATTCTTCGGAAGCAGGGTTCATGTAAAATCTCAATAAAATGCTGTCAGATTCTCCCTGGAAAAAAAATTGGTTTAACATTGGTTCCTTGTTAGATAAAATGCTCACGACTTTGATGAAATAGTTACGGAAAATCACTTTAAAGCTCAACAATATGGATGTCAAGGATAAAATTTAGTATAATTTGCAACTTTATCCCGTGGGAAAATTAAATAAAATCAATAAATAAAAAATAATAATACTGAATAATAAAAAAAGAGAAAAACACATTTTCCCATAATTCTAAGAGAACAGGAACCGGAAATATGATTACTCCACTTGGTTTCGTCAACGTCGTTAGGTGGCGTTGTTTACAAGGTAAACAATTCTTTCTTCACACTCTTTCTTGTCTTTGCTCCACGATTTGAATTACGTGGTAATTACGTTACCACTGAGGAATGTTAGTTACTCCGATCTACTGACGATTGAATTCTCTTCACACTTCCGACGTATGGTACATGCACGTGTCTTCCAAAAACCTAAACCTATGAAGTAAGTGAATCTTTCTCTTTGGTTGTTCCACCTTAGCGCCAGACTGACTTGAGTCCGATCATAGTAACGATGCTTGCACTGACTAACTGTACCCTAACTTCTGACCCAAGAAAAGAAAACGGATATCCCATAACTATGTTTAACCTTCCAACGATAAAGTAAGTAGAAACTTTCCTTTGGTTGTTCCAACTCTGCGAAAGGCTGACTTGAGATCGATCATTTTGACTATTGTTACACTAACTTGCTTCTGAACTAAAAAGGAAATCGGACTTACTCAAGAGATAGTGACTAAAGTCACTATAAAAAGAATAAACGTCCATAGCAGAAACTCGTTTACTCTGTTCACATATTGAACACGCACCTTCACCTAAAATACACACAAACACGCAATTTGTTAACTTCCATAATATTTCTGTCTTTTTTAGCTTCTAACTAAAGTCACAGTAAATTGATTATACTGCTTGGTGAGTGAGATAGTTGCAAGTTTATCACTGACTCGGTGTTCAAGCCAGGTTAAAGACAGGAATTTGAATGCTGGTTTTCAAGAAACATTATAACTTTCAACTAAAAAGATTGGGACAAAACAAACTTCCTAACAAACCATTTGCTTTCCATTTAGTCTTGTGTGAGACTAAGCTTAAATTTTAATATGTTGATGAAATTATCCCTTTCAAATGTCTGTTTTTAAATACAATGTGGCCTTTTAGAATAATTTCCTAAAATGAGGCTGCGAGAAAGCCCTCACTTATGGTAGAAGAATTTTCGAAATAGATTAGAAGAGAAATAGAGAGAAAGAGAAGTCATGAGAATGCGGAAATAATAATAATAATAAACTAAAACAGTAAAAGTACATGATAAGGAAAACTGATAAGTATGGAAAGAAAAAAGAAAGAAAGAATAATACAATAAATAAAAATTTAATAATATATACATGTGAAGGAAGAGGTGAAGAAGAAAGAAAGCAAGTGTATTGTAACGATATTTTATGACTTCGCCGGACGGACATGGAACAAAGACGTTGATTGGCCCAAGATGAATCAGTCACCAATGAGAGAGCCCGCGAAAATTTGAGACTCCTATTTTTGATCAACCATCCTCTTTTCCCATCGAGGAGAAAAACCAGATAGCAAAGCTGATACTACGATACGACTACCACCCCAAAATGCAGCCTTTTATACAATGGCCGTCAGTAAGAGGATAAGCCCGAAATGTGATCTGAAGTTCGGGAACACTAGAATCAAGCAGACGCAAAAGTTTAAATACCTGGGAAGCGTCTTGACAGAGGACGGTAAGTACGACACTGAGATCTGTAGGCATACAGAGATGGTCAAGGACACATTCCAAAAGTTGGACAGCGTACTGCGTGACAGAAGGATATCTTTGGTAACAAAGAAAATAATACTGAACTGTTAGGTGACATCTGTCCTTTTTTACGGCAGCGAATGTTGGACGAAGATGAAGTGTACGTGTATTAATAAATGATTTTATTCTAAGTGATTTTCCGTGAGTGGGTTCTTATTTCAAACAAACCATAACACCCAAACATCCCCCAAAAGAACCTGAATATAACTAATAAATAAAAACAATTTTTTTGTCTTATAAAACAGAAAACAGTTTCTGAAGTAAGAAAGCAATACACATTTGTGGTTGGTATAAAGTGCCCGTACCTGGCGTGATGTATTAATAAATACAGAGTCAATTCCTTTGTAACTATTTATAGAGACCAATCATATTTCAATATAGCGGAGCGCATGTGGCTACTGGCAAGAAGAGTTGGGCACGATATGTGTTGCTACAGATAAGCATACTGTTGTTTATCATGGCACAACATTACCATGACACATAACACTTGGAGAATATACAAAAATTGGGGCTTATTTCAGAACAATAGAATATGTCTAGTCCGTGAAAGTTGCATTTGATGTTGTTAACATAGCATCCACGATTGCTGATTAATCTGATAAAAATGGAGATCCTTGTGGATAAAGTCAGAAAAGAGAGGGGGTTGTTACCCATTTACATACGCCCCCACGGGCGATTCTGATCGTGAGGTAGTCTTAACGTTACATTTTTTTGGCCACGGTTATAAACGTGGTATAAAGATTTTAGAACTTAGATAAGAATTATATAAACATAAATAAGAGATCTACTTTTAACGAATATAAACAATTGACAGAAAATTTAATTTATCGAAACTTCTTAAAATTAAATAAGTGGGGTTAACAGTTGTAAAAGGAAAATATTTTTGCGAAGTTTTTCTAAAAAAAACATTTCTAAAATAGTTTAATTCATTTGTGAAGTTCTGAAAGTTTTGTAGAGGACCGTGTGTGTTTGTGTGTTGTTGTGTGGAATCTTTCCTCTTTGGTAATCACCACCACATTACATAAACACAGTGCATAGACAAGCATTCATTGGTTAATTACCTTCAATCTAGTTTGCTGATTTGGTCAGTTCCAACCAATCAAACCGCCTGTACGCGACAAATCTGTTTTCCCGCAATTTCGTTCTGAGCCTCCCACGTGGTACAACAAAATTATAAAAACAAAACATGTGTACTCTCTCTCTCTCTCTCGCGTCTCATTCCTTGCTGCCAAGATGTAATCTTCAAGAACTCCCGTCTTAACCTTTCCGGTCAGACGTTAAAGACCATTACCAACATTCACGCAAGTACGAACTCTGAAATCTCTTCTGAACTTTTACCAACTTGTACAATACACAATTCCAAACATGCTAAAGAAACTTTATTCTTCTAAACTACAGTTTAATAATTACTTTCACTTTATGAGCTTAGGTACAAATATTACTTAGTCTAAGAGACACAACTCTGTCAAACGTTTTCACTTAGTATTCATGCATGTATATCAAATACTTAATAAATTCATTTGTTACCTTTTGAAACAATATGTTTATAAATCTTTATTCTCTATCTTGTATTAATTGTTGTGGATGTAAGATTATTGAACACACACAATTTTAAGCAAACCTTCTATTCCTCTCCAACAGTTGTATTAGAAACACGTGTGTAACTCCTGGTAGAATATTAAAAGGTCCAACTACAAGAAAATTAATTGAATTGAAATTGAATTAAGTCCAACTGAAGATAAAGAAGACAAACAAGACCGATATGTCGGAGTTAGCTCCTCCTTTAGTTCCCTAACACTTCAACAGGGGTCTCTCTCCCCTGGCTATAAATACTCGCTAACCCTTCGCCTCGGCCTCTTTTTCCCTCAGGCCTTTGGGCCGCCATCTTGAGGTAAATTTCTTTTTCCTCAGGCCTTCGGCTTTATACCACCTCGCAGATGTGAACTCTCATAGATACAGCGTTTCCCAAATGCTGGGAACACGCTAAGAACAATACACGTACTTACGAACACTCACCACAACACACACACACACATAATATTCACCACACGCACTCTGTCCATGTAACTTGTAAACTTTCTTGTTATTAATACATATATTTGTTTACATATATTTATCGGTCTTGTGTTTGTTTTTCTTTGTCTTCTTTGAAATTAAAGTTCAACTTTCTCATGTAGTTGGACCGGCTAGCAGGAAATTCTAACCCACGTGTGTTCTACTTCTACTCAACATCGCCGACACGGTCCGCTACAGATATATATATATCAACAAATATATGTATTGAACAACACAATTTTACAACGGACATAGACTATAACATTTGCGTGTGTGTGAACATTTGTGTTTATTCTTTGGTGAATGTTCGTATTCTGGTGAATGTATGTACATACGTGTATGTGTGTTTAATGTTCACGGCGTCTCCCACAAAGATCTTCTAAGAGAGCTTGTAGTCGCTGAAATGAAGAAATGAAATAGTGATTTTCCAAGCGTAGCTTAGATGCGGCACACGGCCGAAAGTATGGGGCACACAGTGAGGATCGAACTCACTATTCAGTCGTAATTGTCCTAGCGAGACAAGCTTGCTAATCATTACACCGCCCCGAGGTGCCCGAAGAAATGAAATAGAGAACGAGCAAGTTTCATTAAAATTCGACAAATATTTTATTTTTGCAAGAATTTTCGAATCAATGTGTTTTTCAGTGCAAAAATGACGACAAAATTTTCCTATACTAATCTTTTGTCCCCTCGTTGCAAGAAAAATAAAAAAAAATAACCAAAATTTCGAACATTCTAAAAAGGATCAAACAAAAATCTAAACCCTTTGGTCTTTCCTCTTAATATAGATTATGACGATAAAACTTTGTTTTTAAGTTTCGGACATTTTTTCATCATGGTATGCTAAGTTTTTAGCAAATCAATGGAGGTAAATTTCAAATAAAACAAAAATTTAAATGATTTAAAATGCGTTTTTCGGTTTTGTTTTTTCATGAAAGCGGCACTTAGTTTTTAGTACATTTAAGTAGCAAAGATCGGTCTAAGTAACGTGGTTAATCGAAATAAGTGCTGCATAATTTGTTGTGTTACTCTCTAAAAACAACGCATGTAAATGGAATTTGAATAGATTTTTAAATAATAGAAGAAAACCAAAACTCGACATGATACAAGATAAAAGTTATTATTTATATGGAACTTGTAATTTTCTTCCAATATGGCGGTTATGTAAATAAATATAGCATAAAAAAGATAGAATGTAAGTATTAGTTAAAAATGTTTCTTCTTAAGTGTTGGCTAAATGCGTGAATTTGAAGAGGAAAATAAACTGAACACACACACACACACACACACACACAGACACACACACACACACACACACACACGCACAGAGGGGAGAAGTAGAAGAAGAAGGAGGAGGAGGAGGAATAATAAAGAAATAAAAGAGAAAGAGGACAAAAAAGGAATGAGAAGATAAGGAAAGAAGGTAAAAAGAAGAAGATAACGAAAAAACGAGAGAAACAAAAAAGAAACAAGAGAAAAGAAAGTAAATAAAAGATAGAAGAGAGAAAATAATAAAGAAAAGAAAACAACAAGAGAGGAGAAAACAAGAATAAAAGAAAAAGAAATTGAGATAAGATTCATTTCTTTATGAAAATACTGGGACTTCCATTCATAAAAATTAACCACGCCGGTTTACCCAAGGCATGATTTTTCTTTGGGGCAAATAGATTTCTTTTGTAAAATGTTTCATTTTTTTAGGTCAGTATTTTATTTATTTAAATTCAGATCTGTTGACATAGACAGAAAAAATATGCTATTTAACACCCCCACCTCCAAAATGACTTTGCTATATTTTTAAAAAATAATCATCATGTTTTACATTCTTTATTTTCTGGCTGAGAAAGGAATAGTTAGTCTGTTTTTTTGTGTTTTTTTTTTTTTTTTTTTTTTTTTTTTTTTTACAAATCGCTCGTTTCTGTAAAGAAAAAACATTGAGAAAAGAAAAAGAAGTGCGTGAGAAAAAAGAAAAGAAAGAAAACTAAGATATTTTTAATAAATAAGTTTTGACACACCCAAAAGATAAGGTCATAAAGATTGAATAAGTTATTTATTAAGATTTATAAGAACGGCTGTGTCCTTATTAATGATTAATCAGGTGATTTTCTAGTGATTCTCAAACTTTTTCGCCCTATAAGAAATTTTTTCACAGAACCCATTGTCAAAAAGCTTCATTCATATTCCTGTGGGGTTAGGGTTGTAAAATTAAAATAAATAAATAAACAAGGAAAAAATAAGTCAAACTTCGATTAAATAAATGTGTAAAAAATATGAGAAAATAGAATTATTAATTTTTTTTTTTTTTTTTACATAAAGGTCTAGCTTAGCCGATAAAGTATATGGAACATTGGGTGTTAAGACAGAGACACAAAGCAAGAGTGTATTTTTTATGTTATTCATATACTGTAAAAATCGATCATCAATACTTTAAAACCATTTCACGCGTTTCCTCTAAAAAAAAGTTACTTTTTTCTCAAAAACGAAAAATTGCCAGATGAAATGACGATCGAATGAAGTCAGTATCATTTAATTTAGTTCATTAGATTTTAAGAAAAATATTACATAAACGTTATATATTTATTTCCATTTCTAATAATCATGATTAGAAGATGGACGAGCCTGTTGTTCATAGAGATTTTAAATTCTTAGAAATTCAATGTAGAGACAGCTACCCTTATTTCATTTCTCACGCCAATGTTTACACAACTTAAAATGCAGCTTTAGAACTTAGAACTTATTCTTTCATTCACATCCAAAACTCAGTTAATTTCATGTTGCAATCTCAAGACGGTTCAATAAGATTTTCTTTCATTGCAGACATTAAATTAGATGGTTGATTGGGCTTGTTAATGGGTCTTGAATCTATATGAATTTTGGCATATTATATTCTTGAAAATAGTTTTGAAGTCAGTTACTAAGTTTAGATAAGTGCTTTTCCAACAATGAATTTTATATCTCGATTGAAATCAACCTCATTAGATGCCACAAAATGTTAAAACAGTGGAGAACACCCTTTGCTACTATTTTCATTCATTTTTCTTTACGATCATTTTTTTCAGAAGGCTAAAATCTTTACAAATTTAACATGTGCATGGTGCATTCTTGCAGAAATTGACTTAATAGATTCAACTGTTCAAATATATCTGGTAAACACTCCAATTTGGTTTAAAACATTCTGTACCTACCATGCATTTTGTATTCTGATGCCTCTCCTTCTCAAGATTATTATGTGTAACGTTCTTGCCGTAATTAAAACGTTTGAGGCAGCACACTGCCACAAGATGGTGACCGAGAACTGTAGTAATTATTTGTCAGAGACCCTTACAAAGTCCGAATGAAGATTGTCAAAGCGATGACTAAAAATTACGATTGTGAAATTAGTTTTTTTCATGCACTTCTTTGCCCAATTTATACATTTCTCTTTATGATTTTTACTTAAACAGTCGAAGTTTGATTGTTTTCATGTTCTTAGCTAAATGACTTAAATATTTGACTCTCTTTTTCTGTGTTTATATTCGCAACATTAGCTTCTTTAAATATTTTCCTGCTGGTTAATCCAATTTTCATTTTTATTGGCCTTTTAACTTTTCTCAGATATCATTTTCTTAAAATTAGCTTTCCTTATTTTATTTTGCCAATTTTTCATTTTCTTTTTTGTACTCTGTTTATCGCAATTTATTTTTATTTTTATCATAAATTCCAACACCGTGTTTCCATCACGTAATTTTTTTTCTCTTTTGAAATTATATATATTTTTAAAATCCGTCAATGTTTAACATCTGAAATACAAAAACAAAACAAATATTAGTAATTATATTACAAAATATATTTATTTGTAATATGATAGCTAACATTTTAGTTGCATAATAAAATCTTATACTACCAAATAAGTACAGTCCAACTTCTTTAATCTGGCACCCTTGGGACCAGGCCACAGAAATGCAGGATGATAGAAATAACTTCTAAAACAACTTATGTAATCTGTCTAATTCTGAATCTCTAGCAACTTTCAATGTTTTCCGACACTTTCCTGGCTTTCGTTTCCAGGGGAAAAAATAAAAAATCCGCTCCTTTTGTTTCTTTAAGTCATACACAGTGGATGATCTGATGCTACTGTACTCACGCAAATTCTTTATAGTTAATAATACCAATGTTATTGTGCAAAAATAATATTCGAGCTTATTCTGTATACGTATGTTTGTGTAAAATCAGAACAAATTGTTGTGTAATCGAAAAAAGAAATTTATGTGGGATAAACTTCATAAGAAGTTTAATTCTTTCTTGTAGAACATTTTATTTAAGAAAATGTCAAAAGTTCCTTCACAATATGGTTCAATAGATGGATGTATCTAGACGATAATTTCTCTTGAGAGTATGAGCACGTCTGTACAGACGTGAGAGAAGGTTGTTTTGTTTTACGGCATCTCAACCCCAATGGATTATTTAATGCCGACAAGATTTTTATTGCTGTTAATATTTTTTTTCCAAAAATGTATTGCTGGTAATAAAACCTATTTTTACACGTTCATAGTGTGTTGATCTCAGTCTGAGGGTTACCTATTTGCCCAGGGTGGACCTGGGAACACCAGCAATTAAGAGGTGTTTCCACGCTCCTCAAAACCTCCTGATCAGATGCCTTGCTGCCGGATGTAGTTTATCATCATACCCAGGACGCCTAATTGGGGGAGTCTTGCCCCTTCTGAAGAGGCGTAGTCGGCGTATTCTGAATCTCCAGCCGACAGGGCAAGAGAGAAGAAGGTAGTAGTAAGTAACAAAGTTTAGTCATCCAGCGTCATGTCAGTAGAAATAGATTGAAAGCAAACGAAACCGAACGATATTCAAAGTGACTAGAAAAGCATATTGTACGACTTCATGGCTTTAGCTAATGATCTTGATATTCTACCAGTTTAAATTTTCAGTGCCAACTTCTGCAAAAATTTTCTTGCTGCGCAATACATTTTTCTTTGATTTTACCCTTTTATGGGGCAATAGTGAGGTTAGAATGGAAAGAAATATGATAATCACTGATTCTAGTATCCATCAAGAGGTCTAGATGGACGTCAACATTTAAATTTTAAGCCGAGCCTCTCTGTATTTTCGATGTAAACTGTGCTTGTTGCATTTTTTTATTATTTTTTAGAATATATATATTTGAAAAAATGTACACACACACACACACACACACACACACACATATATATATATATATATATATATTAGCTTACTGATTGGGATTCATTTTGTGTCTTCGAGACGCTTCTTGGATAGATATTCTTAACCTTCCTAATTATAACTGTGTTATGGAGATTTCATCTTGGTTTAAAACCCGCTTTTGTACCTTCTCAGAAGTATCACGTAAAACCACAATCTTCTATTTCGTTCACACCAAACTGTTCGGCCGCTATAACCCACGGGAATTACTTTTTCTGGGTGTACCAGCGTGACAGTTCTGATTGCAACAGACGCCTATTTGTGTCTGCTCGTAATAATTGTAAACGTTTCTTCAAAGAGGCTAAGTTTGTGTTTGCTGATAGAATGAGCAAGTTTGGTTTTCGTGACTATTGGCGGCTCTATGTGTGTTAAATAAGTGTAAGTCATATAGTGATTTTCCAAGCGTAGCTTGGATGTGGCACAAGGCCGAAAGTAAGAGGCACCCAGTGAGGATCGAACTCACTACTCAGTCGCAATTGTTCTAGCGAGACAAACTTGCTAACCATTACACCACCTCGAGGTGCCCAAGTGTAAGTCATATATCCGTGCTCGTTTCACTCAATTTTAGTATTTTTAGAACAGAGTATTGAGTGATATGCTTATAATTCCGTTTATAGTTTTTGCTGTCATCTCTAAACAGGATCATCACAAAGCATGTGATTTTCATGGTATCCCTGCAATAACACTTAAGAAATGTGCTTACGAACTGGCTCCTGTTTTCTCTAAACTGCTTCTTTCTTTCCTTCTTGTCGAAAATCCTCTTCTGTAGTTACAGTATTTAAGAACTGAGACTAACCGTCTGATCTTTCCAATTATCGGCCTATTAGCTTTCTATCTCTTTTTGTACTAGTGGCTCTAATCAATTCCGAATTGGTTAAGCATCTTACCACGCATGGCTTACTTTCAGATAAGACTTTCTCTTCTCTAGGTCAACTACTTTAATAACTATTACTGAAGCTTTTGATTAGAATGGTGAAGCTCTTGCTATTGCTTTGGATATCTGAATGGCACTGGTCTTCTTTCTTAACAAATTGCGAAATGAAAGTTGTCTTGTACCGTCTTCAGGTGGTTGGAATATCGAACTGAACCCTTTATTTCGCTCACTGGGGTAGACTGTTCTAGTTCCACGTGCCATGTCTAATGGATGTCAGTCATCAGTTATCTCCTGTTAATTCCCCTCTCCAAGCTCTCCACCGCCTTAACCAGTTATTGAAATCACACTCTTTGGATCCTGTCACTGGATTTAACTAACGCCTTTATCCACTGTGTCATGTATGAATTTCTGGGTATTATAAACCTAATGTCTTCAGCAACCATTTTTACCAGTGCCTACATTGCAATTTTTGCTGCTATCATTGTACGTTTTTTACCAGAGATCATATTGCAATTTTCTCCGATTTCCAATTCCGAATCGTTATCCATCCACACATCCGAGCTTACAGAATCTGGCGTTTCCAAGCGCTTCACTTATCTAGGTATTGACCATGTTCGATGTTGCTTAACTTCGGTGATCGTAGAAGAACCGGTGTTTCAACGTGATACGGCCATAAGCCCGTTTACGGGAGAATACACAGTGCAAGGTTATTGACTCAGAAGCTGACGTGGAGTTTAGGTAGTCAATGATTTTTTTTTTATCTCGAGACACTTCATTTATCTCACTACGTAAAGAGAATTGCTTGGGGCAAATTTATTTAAACGGACTGGTATTTTTTAGTTCACTGGCCAAAAATTGGTACAAAGTCTTGTCCTTATTTTAATTTTTCCTGCAGTTTTCTTTCTGTGGCTGCAATCAACATTGTCATATTTCCAGCATTTTTAGCGATGAATTTTATATACGGGTTTCACTCGAAGTCTGAACTGAGTTTAAGGCCCAATAGGTGCTCAAGACACGTGGTCTCCTTGAGGAAATATCCATTCATCGTGATTAGGGATAATTCAGGGTCCAATCGGCGATGATGGATGCAACTAGTTTGGCTTTCGGGGAATTGAATGTAACTAGTCAGTTTCTCCCTTACTGAAATGTTAGAGCTAGATCAGGGAAGAGATTAGCTGCCAAACTTTGGTCATGCAAAGTTTGGGAGGTGCAACCATATAGCGTAGATATTCACAAATGATCGCAGATCCTTCACTTACGTAAAATAGAAAGAGGATTAATCTGAGAAACGACTCCTAGGCCGACTCTTACTACGGCCTACGAATTCTGGCCATTAACAATTACCGTTAGGAAGGACTTTATAATAGAGAAGACTATTCCAGTGATTCCATAACTAGAGAACTTGTGCAGCAATCCTTTATCCTTGTCAAAGGCCTTTGAGATGTATTTGTTGTCTAGTGCCTCACTGATTTTGTGAATAACGGTAGGTAGGACATCAGCAATGGATTGGGCCGATCGAAACTCGTACTGCTTGTCCCTACTTGTTGTTCCTATTTAGCTGATCAACAGCCTTCTTGTTGATTATGGCCTCAAGCATGTAATGGCATTTATTAAAATATATTAACTTTTTCTATGACAGACACATGTCCATTTCTACGATTATTTCAAATAATAAAACAAAAATAAAACAGCCACAGAAACTTGTAAAAATATAAATAAATTGCAATTTTAAATTTTAATACAATTACTGGAAGTTTATTTGCTATATCAATATTTGTGACTCTGACAAATTACCAACGCTGCTATAAAAAAATAAGCAGATGTAAAAAGCAGTAAAAGCCCTTCGTTCAAAATAAGTGAAATACGAAAACGCAGAAAGACAAAGAATGCAACAAGAAAAATGAAAAAAAAAATGAAAAAAAACTATAAAATGTTTTCAGTCTGCTTCATATTTTTGCTTACGTGAAAGGTAGCCAGGAGACCTGGCGCTTGCTTGTCAAAGGCGTGGCCCAAAGAAAAAAAGGACAAAGATGGGAAAATTAATATTGATCACAATCGTACAAGATCAAGAGAGTGGAAACATTTTGAGTAGAAGAAAAACAACAAAGTAGACATTGCTAGGGTATGAAAAAGAGACAATAAAGAAAAAGGAGTTCATCGTGTGAATGTATAATGTCTGCAAATATGTAAAGATATGATTGTTTCTTGTGGTTTTAAACCGGAATGAAAGGTTTTCAGCTACAATTGCGCAGGAAAAGGTAATATCTATATACAGCCATTTGAAAACTAAGTCAGACTGAATAAAATTTGCAAAGGTTCGGGTATACAGTGTATAGGAAAATTGCGAAAAATAGTTATTTTAAGAACTAGCCAAATACCCATTCTACGAATAAGAGAAAGTTGTTATGGAATTCTTCGCTTGAATGGAGCTGAAAAAATTATGAATTTATCTAAATAAGTCATAATTATGTCTTTAAGTAGATTTTCGTAAAACTGTACTAGATTATTTAAACAAGTGAAATTTAAAAAAAAAATTAATTTGTATTATTATTAATGCAAACATTAAAAGATGTAGACTCATGGTCAGCTCTGTGTAACTATGTCTAGAAGAGGAAATCCAAATGAACTTTGCATAAAGACATAAAGAACTTTAGCAAATAGATGTCTTGGTGACAATGTTGTATTTAAATAAATGTTAAAAAGATAAGAGAATTTTTATAACAACTTTACTCTGTTTATAGAATGAATATTTTGCTAGTTCAGTTAGAATTATTTTTCGTAGAAAATCATGTGAACTTTTATTAGTGCATTTCTTACACCAAGACTGTAACGAAAACTGTAAAGGATTTAATTATTATGAAATTTGTCACAACGACTTCAAAAAGCAATGGACTAACACAAAACAAAATATGGACAACATTAATCCTGAAGCGAGAATATCTCGGTTTCACTCGGTTTATAAGTAAATTTTCTACTTAAAAAACAAACACGAACGAATTTTTTGGCCAACCCAATAGAAAATAGAATGTATTAAGTGTGTAACGATTTTTAGTAATAGAGTAAATAAAATGGAAATAATACAAAAAGAATGAATGAAAGTTGTTTGTGTGGAAATGTCCTTTTTCATATTTACGTGTCTGCAAGATCCCATGAAAGAGTAGAGTTTTTGTTTGGTAGATTTATTAGATATGCTTGTAGCCTTGTTCAGTGAGACACGTGGTTTGCTGAGGACCGAAAAGTCTCCTAGAAGGGAAACGAGATACGTATTGTCTCTAAGACATCCTGCGGCATCCTAAGAATCCTACGGCTAAAAGAGAAAGAGAGCGTAAAAGAGACATAGAAAGCGCGTGTGTGCGCGCGCTAACACGCGTGTGTGCGCATGCGTTTGTGTGTGTATGTGTGCGTGTGAGAGAAAGAGAGAGAGACTTTGCACTTTTTCTTATATACTGCTTTAGGCAACGTTGTCTAGCGATCTTTAGCAAAAATTCTTTGGCAACCAAGTGGAGTAATCCCATGAATGATATATATATATATGAATGAAATATATATATATATGAATGATATATATATATATGAATGAAATATATATATATGAATGATATATATATATATGAATGAAATATATATATATTGATATCTATAAATTTAAATAAAAGTAAAACGGATGTTTTCACAAAACAATATATGCTCAGTGCATTCGTTGTTTATTGTAATAAATAATGACCATCATTTCGCCTCATAGAATGCCGTTTTGATTAAAAGAGAAAGTAATTTATTAAGCGAAAATGTATTGAAAGTGCACTAATTACGGAATCCTCTACGGTAAATGTACGTCTATAATCGGCCAAAATGTTTCCTTTCATTACAAAATTACAATTAACAAGATACAGGGAACGTAAAAAGAAAAACAATGAAAAATAAAGTGATAGAAAACTGAATGAGATACACTAAATTTAAAACTTAAATACACTGGAGGTCAAAATTTTAATTTTATTTCTATATGTTTAACGTTTCGATATAAACTGTAACCAGTGTTTGTTGTACCTACTTTTCTCCCATATATATATATATATATATATATATATTGTGGCATGGCAATGATAATAAAGAGGAATAAAACTAAAATTAAAGAAATATTTAATAGAATAAAAAAAAATGGATGCAGAAATATTTAAAATAAAAAGTTCTCCCATTAATAGCAACGGAAAAAAAATAAAAGTTAAGTGTTCCCCGCTTCTTTCTCTTTCTCTTTTTTGTCTATTACACCGAGGTGGACTTCGTCTGTAAAATCCATGAATCGAAAAGTCAACGACCAATAAATCCCCATTTTCCTGTACATCTTATAAACACCTATCTACATTGTTTCAAAGCCTTGAACTTTGCCTATGAGTTGAAATATCATAAATACTCTAAACTTTCTAAATGTACACACATAATCTAAATATAAACGAGATAAAAACGGACAATCTTCTCCTGTTGCATGGCTGCCTTTGCACATAGACGTGAGATCAGATTGGCCCACTACAACCCACAGTTCCATTTCGTTATTGACTCAAAACAACATAAATTTCCTTCTAGTTCCCGAACTAACAGTAAAAATGTCCAAATATCTGTTTGTTATTAGTAATTCTTGTACTGGTTAACTTATGAAATATTTATACGACTAATCAAATATATGCTGCTTCTTCTAAATCGCGTACAGCCCACGAGACCCACCTTGTCTCTCCAGTTGTTACGGTCTTGGCATAGTGCCGAAACAACCTCCAGTGCCACATTGATCTGCTGGAAGTCCTGATGGACGACGTCCTTCAAGCGTCTGCGTAGTGCGCATTGAGGACGACGCCAGTCCGCAAATGGCAGGTCGAACTGGTAGATGAATTTGGTAGAGTCAATGGGCCGTCGCAGTGCCTGACTGAGCCAGCGAAAAACAGCGCTGAGCGATGGTGGATGCGGAGGATATTCAAACGGCCGGTTATCCGGCGGAGTTCCTCATTGGACTCATGATCTGACCAGTGCACCCCAACTAATTGGTTCCCAGAAATAAATGTAACAAAATTTACTTTACAAAAAAATTTAGGCAAGCATAAAAATAGGTGTTCTAACCTAATTTTTGGGGTGCTGATTTCAGATATGAAATCCGTTTTCACTCACCACCCAGTTTCTGAGATATACATGTATACATATATGTAAAATTTTAATTTTAGGAATTGTATTCTTTTATTTATCAAAACTAACATAATGGCTTCATTAGGCGGCCTACACTCGGCCCTCCGGGCTAAGTTACATTGCGGTGAAATGAAACCCGCTCCTAATTCGAATGCTCGGTATGTATGGGCGTAACCATATATATGATCAATGTTTATGTTGTTTTCCATATTGTCATGAGCTAATACATATCTCTATAATAGCTCCAGTCACTTCAAAACACCGAGGGTGCATCAACACGGCGAATTCATTCTGTTATGTGTCTGGGGAATTCACGACAGTTGCACAGCACCGAACAATTACTCCTCTCCTGAGAACGACTGACTTTCATTATTTTGTCTGTAAAATTGGAAATCAGGACAAATCCTGAGACACACACATCTGTTGTAAACCCTGTTACAATGGACCAACAGCAGTTTCATGACAAGAAAGCAGCCTTCAACTTTGCTGTCCCGTTGGTCTGGAGGAACTATGAAGCTATGCAGATGATTGTTATTTTTGTCTGATAAATACAATTGGTTTCAATGCTTCTTCAAATAAATAAAAAAAATATTCCAAACTTCCTTCACTATGAGACCTATTCCTTACTCAGATGATTTCCTTGTCCCTAAACACCCAGTACATAAAGATCTTATTCTTTTGTCATATAAAAAATTAACTTTGGAGGAAAATTCACTAAAGTTCTGAAGTCAATGTCCTTGTTTATTCAGGAGCAAAAGTTGCAGTGAGGCGCACTGTACCACACGGGAAGACCTGAATGACATTTCCCATGATTTGTACCTATCTAAGCAGTAGTCACGGCTTAAGCAATTAAACCTGGTCACAGCAGATCACCAGTTTCAGGAAACGAAACAAAGACTTCGCCTCATTCTTCGACATGGAAAACAGGTTATGTTACTGCAGAGCTTCTTAAATGAACTTGAGAGCATTGGAAGCATTTAAGTCGGTCTGCCATGGCTTCCTTGGTAATATACAGGTACCAGATTACCAAGAGTGTATCAAGAAGTTATTACAGGCTTATGAGGTTGCTGAATGTCACTCAAATTTCACTTTCTCCACTCCCAGATTTAACTTCTTCCCTCTGAACCTCAGAGCAATGAGTGAAGATCATGGAGAAAGGTTCAAACAAGATATTACTAAAATGGAAAGAAACTACCAAGGTAAGTGTTGTGAGACCGTGACATACCTACAACATTGACTCTTCCAGGACTATATAAAGTATGCGATATAACACTCTAGGAGAAGAGGAGGAAAGAGAGAGAGAGAGAGAGAGAGAGAGAGAGAGAGAGATAGAGAGTATTCTAATACCGTAGTATCAGCCGCGTACGACTACCAATATTGGACACTAGCACATAGTAAGCTCCGCTTACACTTACACTATCTTTGTAACCTTTTTGTTTAATATATCTTTCTTACCTCTAATCCGTGTTCCGTGTTTTCCTTCCGTGGTCCCGACTTTGGGCCCACATCAGTGGCGACGAAGAATTCGAGAAACGCACTCACGCCGAAACCTCAATACCCTACCAGTCCCACATCAGTGGCGACGAATAATTCGGAAAACGCATTCACGTCGAAAACCTCAATACCTTGCCAGTCCCACATTAGTGGCGACAGAAAGATTCGAGAATTTCGTTCTCACTATATCAATAGCGACAGAATACTCGAAAATACACAGAAACTCCACGCGTTCCCACAGCAGTGTTGAACGAGAAATTAAGCTGGTATTACTACATTAGCGATTTAAACGCAACACCCAGCGTCTACATAAAAAAAAATATTCCGATACTAAACAGCAGTGACGATCTAGCGATTCGACATCTACGGAATATTAAAGTCTGTCCAAATAACATTACGAGAACGATTTCTTACACACCCACACACAGAAAAAAAAACAGTTTGTTCATAAAACAAACTGACAACACAAGAGCCGAAGTACTACTTACGACTCAAGTTTTCGAAAAAAACTATCTAAAATTTTTTTATGTAACTGAGTTGAATCTCGTGCATAAAATTATTCTCCCCTCAAATTCACTGAGGCGAGTTTTCTCTTTTTTGTACCTCTATAAAAAAAAAAATACATAATAAGTGTGGTGAAAATTTATACAATTACGTTAAAATTAACGGAACCACGGAATCTCAAAAAAGCTAAACACATAATTAGTTTAGTTTAACTAATTGTCTGTCCATAGACTTCATACTACCCAAGAAAACCACTGACTTGGATTTTTCAGAGACTATTAAGCTCCTATCGGAACTATTCGGGCCTAACACAACCTTGTTCCACAAACGTTGGAAATGCCTGAACACAGTCAAAGACAACCAGTAAGATTCTCTAACGTTTGCAGCATCGGTAAACAAGCTCTGTAATGATTTTAAACTAGCCGAACTGACTGCCGATGATTTCAAGTGCTTAATTTTCGCATAAGGTCTAATATCAGCAGAAGACGCCGAAGTCAGACGACGGGTACTGACCAAGCTTGAGAACGAACAAGGATTGACTCTCCAAAAACTGGCAGAGGACTGTCAAAGAGTAATATCTGTAAAGTGTGACTCAAACACTATCGAGGAATCTGGTGTGACTCAGATTAATAAAATCAGAAGCAAGTCTACCTCCTATTCCCCTCAAAAAGAGAAAAGGCAAATCCCATGTCCTAAATTCCGCAGTAACCAAAACCCAAATAGGTTAAAGAAACCGCCCGGACCATGTTACCATTGTGGTAAATGGCATTGGATGAAATTCTGTCCAGTTAAGAACAAAAAATATTGCAAAAATTGCAATAAAAGTGGGCATACTTTAACTCGGTGCTGGTATGCCAACAGAACGAGAAAACCCAAAAATAAAATTAGGCAAGCTCAATCTGACAATATTGTCGATAGCAATTTAAGGAAATATGTAACTGTGGATATTTTCAATAATTCCATTAAATTTCAGCTTGACTCGGGTTCCGATCTTTCAACCATTAACTGGTGTACTTCTCGAAAATTAAACAAGCCGACCTTATTAAAAACGGATAAAACAGCAAAATCCGTAACTGGCTAAAAGATTAACATTTTAGGCGAGGTTACAGTAACACTAAATGGAGTTAGCAAAAAACTCAAAGCCTACGTATTGAAAACTTTGAACGAGAAATTAAGCTGGTATTACTACATTAGCGATTTAAACGCAACACCCCGCCCGGAACCATATAATATATTTGGAACAGATTGGATAGAAAAATTCAATCTTTGGGGTTGCCCAATGAGTACATTTTGTCGCAAGATACAAAGTACAACGTCCAATTTTATTTACTCTCAAAAAGGAACTTAAACAACAATTTCCACAGGTTTTTTTCTGGCGGCCTTGGGAAATGTACTAAAATGAAAGCTAAGTTCAAGGTGAAGGACGGTGCACAACCGGTATTCAAAAAGAAACGGAATGTCCCATTCGCTGCTCTAGAGCAAACCAACAAAGAGTTAGATAGACTCGAACCAGCAAGTATTCTGTCAAAAACAGATTTCAGCGAGTGGGCAGCACCTACGGTCTACGTAAAAAAGAAGTCCAATCAAATACGAGTATGCGCAGATTTTTCCACAGGGTTAAACGATGCCTTGCAAGATCACCACTATCCTCTCCCAAGCCCTGAAGAAATTTTCAATAAACTCAATGGTGGAAAATCTTTTTCTAAAATCGGCCTCTCGGACGCATACATTCAGATAGAGGTGGAAGAAGAAAGTTCCAAATTGCTCTGCATAAACACCCATAGAGGGTTGTACAAATGCAACAGACTGGCTTTTGGAGTAAAGGTTGCGCCTGCAATTTTCCAGCAGGTCATGGACGCCATGCTGGGCGACCTTAACTACGCAACAGCCTATTTGGATGATATACTGGTTACTAGTAAAACTACGGCAGAGCACCAGAACCATATAATAAACGTATTCGAAAAGATACAAGAATACGGATTTAAGGTTAAGGAGGCAAAGTGTGACTTTTTCTTACCAGATATTAAATACTTAGGTGACATCATAAATAAAGACGGTCGTCGGCCGGATCCAGAAAGAGCCAACGCGATCAGAAACATGCCAGCCCCAGATAACGTTCAAGCGTTACAAAGCTTCCTCGGCCTAGCTAACTTTTACTAAGGGTTCATTAATAACATGCAAAATTTGAGAGGGCCTCTCAACCAACTCTTAAAAAAGGACAAGCCATGGTCATGGACCCCAGAATGCCAAGAAGCATTCTAGAAGATCAAGAAAACTCTTACTTCGAACCTCTCCCTCACCCACTACGACCCTAGTCTCGACATCATGGTCGCAAGTGATGCAAGCTCGTATGGCATCGGTGCTTGCATTCTACATAAACTTCCAGATGGTTCGCGAAAAGCTGTGGTTCACGCATCAAGATTTCTACTTCCAGCTGAGAAACAATATTCCTAAAAAGAGAAAGAGGCTCTAGGGATAATATTCGCTGTGATAAAGTTTCACAGATATCTTCATAGTAGACGGTTCATACTACAGACGGATCATAAACCTCTAATTACAATTTTTGGTTCTAAAAAAGGTCTGCCAGTCTATACTGCAAATAGACTACTTCGTTGGGGAACGATTCTCTTAAACTACAATTTCAAGATAGAGTTCCTAACATCCAAAAATATTTGCCATGCAGACATTCCAAAAAATACAGAAGTCTTTGAAGACTCCATCATTGCTACTCTAAGGACAAATTGTGAAATCAAAAACATGATCGCGAGTACCATAAGAGAGCTCCCAGTTACTTTGGCCGACATAAAAAGGGAGTCTCAAGAGGATGAATTCATTCAATCCATAAAAAGCAAAATTCGCAACAATGTGCCTGAAGTTTTCTCCCTCTGCGATGATGTCCTACTATACAATGACCGCGTAGTGATTCCAAACAGCCTACAAAGAAAAATCCTCGGGGATTTTCACATGGGACATCCGGGGAAGGACCGTACGAAAAGCCTCATGCGCTGCTATGTTTATTGGCCAAACATGGACAAGGACATAGCAGACATGATAGAATCATGCAAAGGATGCGCGCTTGCAGCAAAAGCTCCAACCACGACGTGCAAACCATAGCCAAACACAGACCATCCATGGCAAAGAATTCATGTCGATTTTGCAGGGCCTATAGACAACATGAACTACCTCATTGTTGTGGATAGCCACTCAAAATGGCCTGAGGTCCTACAATGCAAAATACCAACCACAAACTGCACGATCGGATTTCTACACGAGCTATTCGCGCGTTTTGGCGTGGTAGATTGTGTAGTTACAGATAATGGCACTCAATTCCCATCAAGTGAATTTAGAAACTTCTGCAAGTCATATCAGGTGGACCACATTACAACCCCTCAGTACCATCCTAGGTCGAATGGCCAGACCGAAAGGTTCGTGGACACTCTAAAAAGGACTTTAAAAAAGGCACTAGGCACACCGACAGATAGAGCATTGCAATAGTTTCTGCAGGTGTATCGGATAACTCCTAATCCGAACACGCCTATGGGAAGCTCGCCTGCAGAAACAATGTTCGCAAGGAAAATCAAGTCTGTCTTCGACAAACTTATTCCACGGCAAGCAAAGTTCAAAAAAACCGTATCGCCTCATAAGAAATATTTCAATCCTGGCGATAAAGTCTTTTTCAAGGTTTACAAAAACAACATAACATTCTGGGAAGTAGGCACCATAAAACAAAGAATTGGCGAACTGGTCTATATTGTCCAAGGACCGAAAAACACTCACAAACGCCATTGGAACCAGCTTTGTAGTGGTTCCTCCGATTCGTTTGAAGGAATCGGAGGAACCACTACAAAATAGCTGTGAAGAGCTAATCGACATAATTTTCGATCACTTCGATCTTGACACGCCCCAAGTCTCTCTGAAGTGTGACGCCCAGGAAGGAAAATTAAATTTACTCAACCGCTCGACGTAAATCCCAAGAGAAAAAAGTATTAACAGTTTTATGTTTTTTTCTCCTTTTCAAAAAGAAAAAAAAACTCTTGGAAGGGGGGGTGTTGTGAGACCGTAACATACCTACAACATGGACTCTTCCAGGACTATATAAAGTATGTGATATAACACTCTAGGAGAAGAGGAGGAAAGAGAGAGAGAGAGAGAGAGAGTATTCTAATACCGTAGTATCAGCTGCGTACGACTACCAATATTGGACACTAGCACATAGTAAGCTCCGCTTACACTTACACTATATTTGTAACCTTTTTGTTTAATATATCTTTCTTACCTCTAATCTGTGTTCCGTGTTTTCCTTCCGTGGTCCCGACTTTGGGCCCACATCAGTAAGTATGATAGGGGATTTCTACTGGATGCTTCTGCGCGACATGCCAGAGACAAAGTACACGAGACCGTTAAAAAAAAACTAACTCCTGATTGTCTGCTGTAATATGACGTGTATGTATGGTTGTATAATTTAAAAAAATGTGACCCCCCCCAAAAAAAAAACAAAAACTAGTGGTGATAGGACAAAACTTTTCAAAGATTTGATTTCAGCACATCAAAATTAGTAAAAAAACACCTATTCACGTGCTCGCCTCAGATATTTTTCTTGTAAACCAGCTGTTGAAAGTTTGACAATTTTTTTTCCACAAAGTGACATTAATCAAACAGTAGCCAATATGAAAAGAGGCAACAAAGAAAAAGCAATAAAGATATCAGTTACCAATTTGAATATTCAACCTAATCATTCGAGCTTGTCTTATATTTTCTGCAAGTACAGTGATCTGTAACGCTAGAATCTATTTCAAAACATTTAATAATCGATGTGCATGTATTTGTATATTTCCTTTCCCATCTGTAGTGAGAAGGGAAGTAAATCAACTTAAGTAAGTAAATTTATGATTGATTATTTCACTTAGTCGTTTTAATAATCTATACAAATAAAATATTTATTTGCATTTAGACACAATTAATTCCGGAGCAAAATGGACCGTTTAATTAATCAGTTTCTTTACTCCTACGTTTCTTTGATTGCAGTTTTATTTGTTCAAGCCTTTCATGTGAGGCACTCAGATATTTTTCTTTATTTAGTGACCGTCTGCTTCAACATTGTCTTGAAATAGGTTTTGTTGTCGGCGACTTTGTCGTTCTATTGCTAATCTTTTTCTTCCGATAGATATTTATTACATCTGTTATAATAAATATCTATTATATTAAACGCATAACATTTTTAACATTAAAAGACATTTAGTAAAAAAGCGATTTATATAATAGCAGGAGTAATCAAATAATCATAGATACCGTTGAACGTCTAAAAACGGATTAATTTAAACGGTTCTTTGGCCTCTATTTTAGCTGTGAATTCTTTATTGATACAATGTTTCAAGACTTTTCTTTCATTGCATCTCACTATTAAAACTTTCTACCAATTGCCGTCATTTTGACGACACGGATACACTAATATAATTCATAATTTGGACGCCACGAAGCGGTGTAATGTTTAGCAAGTTTGTCTCGCTAGAACAATTGAGTAGTGAGTTCGATGCCACTGAGTGCCCCCTACTTTCGGCCTTGTGTCACATCTAAGTTACGCTTGGAAAATCATAAAAAATTCATAATTTAATCTATTTCATTTAAAATAATATAATTCATTTTTCAATTACTAAAACAGATATTTTTAATATCTTCGTGTTTCAATTCAATCAAAAGGATTTTATTGATAATATTGGTATCATTTTGTTGGCTTTTTATTCTTCAAATTTTATTAACATGCCTATTAAAGCTACACACACACACACACACACACACACACACACACACACACACACACATATATATATATATATATATATATATATATATATACATGTATAAAAGATATAATATGGTATTAAATAAATACACATTTAACATTTTTTATTCAGTACAATAACATTAGAAATACAACATTAAAATTGGCAAGAACAATTATTTTAATTATGAAATTTATAAAATATTTAATAATTATATCATGTTATCAAAAAGTATGCCATAAGGCTGTATCTGTGAGTTGTAAATTTTAAAAGATTTATGTAATGAACATTGTTCATTGTTCACTTTAAGCCAGGTATCAACAAATCAGGGCATGTATGACAAACAACGAATTGCGAACAATTGCTATTCAGAAAAGAGATTTGAAGAAGCAGCTAAGCAGTTTTCAGTACCCATGTCTATTGTTCAGTATTTCATGGAAATATCTTTTTCCTGGAAGCGGCCATAAGCTATAGTTTCAAAGAAAGTTTGTTCGTGAATGAAAAAAGTTGGGTTGAAAGATATTATTTCTAATTGATCAAAAAATGAAGTAAATTTGTTACGTCGTACGGTAATCAGGCTGCTCAATTAACATATTCTCAATAGTTACTGCCCAAGAAAAACAGCTTTGCTCAAATGTCATCATTGTAAAGCTCGATTGAAATTTACACGTGTTTACTTGGAAAAAGTTAATGATTTTTGGAACACTGTTTTTTGCAGTAATGAGACAAAATTCGATTTGTTTGAACGGAATCAGAGACCGCGAGGGTAGAGGAAAAACTTTGAACACTAGGAACACCATCTCGAGTGTAAAACACGTTGGTGGAAGAAATAATAAGCTTTGGAGTGTTTTATGGAGTTGAGCATTTGTTTAAAATCGTCAGGACCATTAAAAAAACGTCTACTGAGGCAGTTCAAAAAGAAAACTACAAAATAACTTTTCCGAAGAGGACGTTTCACTTTTCAGCATGAAGATGCACTGGTGAGAAATAGCCCAAAGGCAAATTCAACGTCTTTCTTTGGCCTGCAATAAATCTGGACTTGAACCCAATAGAAAATTTATGGCGCGAACTTAAAGTTAAGTTTCATTGATTTAGTGCAGTTAGCGAGGATTGCTTTCGAAGCATGGAATAATACACAAAAAATAGTTATTAACTGCAGAAAACGTTTACGGAAAGTTATTGACAGTATATTACATATTAGTTGCCAATATGTGTAAGTAAAATGATGCACGATAACCTAGTAATCGTTTTAGTTCCCTGAATATCAGCACCATTTTGTCTTGCCTATTTTGTACCTGTATGTGGTTGTTGGTTGGTTGATTTTGTTTAGCGGAACATCAAAGTCTATGGGTTAATTAATACCGGATTCTAAATATTTTTTATGTAATTTTATGCTTTCAACTACAGAATTTTGTATATAATTTTATATTTTCAGGGTAAAGGTATGTTTTTAGATATATAGTTTGTAGATCAATAGTAATTTTACTATAAAAATGTATTTTTATATTTTTTAGTGTTGCATTTATTGTCATTTATATAAAAATGTATTGTTGCTCATTTTATTATGAAAAATGTAATGTTGAATTTTGTTTGGGGGTTCACTTAGGGTCCCATAGCTGGGACCCTAACGGGTGCTACCACCCCGGGTCGGGGTGAACGTGGAAACAACAGCAGTTAAGAGGGGGTTCTACGCTCCTCAAAGTCTCCAATCTCCCGATCAGAGGCCTTGTTGCTGGATGTAGTTTATCGTCATACCCAGAAGGATATGCGGTTTTAACGATAGATAGCGAGAATACTATGGATATAACACATGAGCAGAAAGAAAGGTTTGGGGAAAATAAGAACTACAAGGAAACTCATATTTACAATCAAAATAACAGAAATTTCTAGAACACACACGAGAACGAATACATTTTAAACCAATGAGATGTTAGGATGGGACTTTTTTTGATTAGGCTTGTTTCTTAGTCTGAAGGAGGCAACGCTATATCTGATGTATAAAATAAAAATGGAATGCACTGTAAAAATGTACCCAGAAGATGACTTCACAAGAAAATATTCCATCAATCAGATGGACGGATTTGGAAGCCTGAAACAATTTTAAAAATTAACTTAGTGAGCGAGTTGGAATGGTTATAAGGAAAGCTATCAGCCAGTTTAATTCATCGCATTCATGTTCGTCTATGAATAGTCGGGAGAGATGTGTCAGAAAATCGAGTTGAGTTGAGAAAAGTGAGCGCTGGATTCTGAAATTTGTAACCAACAAAGTGCGCTAGAACTAAAAAAAAATAAAAATATATTATTAACATGTTTGTATGGAATAATCCCACAAGCAGAGCAAGTCTTCTTTGATGACACAAAACAACTCACTGCCTTCAATTATAATTTTACAAGATCGAACAAACTTCTGAAATTATTCCAAGAATTACATTCTGGAACTTATTCCATTCAACAAATATCCATTCACTTTTTTTTAATCGAATTTACCGCCACAAGCCAATAAAGCCACTAAGACAAAAGGGAATACTGGGCGTAAAAGAATTAGAAAATATTATGAAAGAGCGAGAACAATAGAAAAGTAAGATAGTAGATAACGGTTGACATGATATATGAATAAAAAGAAACAAGAGGAAAAAACTATTCTTAGCCGACGCGTTTCGTTCTCTGAGGAACTTTATCAATGCAATGTAGGATTTATTTTCTTTCTCGTGTTTATATACAAATGCATTGGTTTATCAAGGCTTTTAAATTTGGGAACGTTTATGAATGTTCATCAGGTAGTCAAAACATGCGGAGGACACAAAGTGTCATAGTTCAAAGTCTGGCAAAAAGTAAGTGAGCAATATTGAAAAATATTCTTTTTAGATGAATATTGGTTAGATTGTGAATAGATTGTCTAATGGACCCCCAGGAGGGGGTTCTATATAATATGACTTGTGCACCCCAATAAGGCATAGAGGTCACAAGAGGCCCACTAACATTTTTAAATTAAAGACGTGAAATCTGACAGGTAGAATAAAAAAAGGACAAAAGAGCGATACGCTTAAAATGTTAATACAAAATTTATTTAGACTATAGATCAGAGTACTTGTTGGTTAAAATCGTATGTAAATCCACAGTTAGAATTGTCCGGTGAAAGTGTTGAGGTAACTGTTGAGTAGAGAGGTAACTGTATCTGGTTGCACTTCTGGTTTAATACGGTCTATGGAAACTGTATCAGTGTGATCACCACACCTTAATGTAAAATATTTATCATAACGGTTGAAAATAAAACGGTTATCATAACGGACTTTGAAAGGTCCTAGATATGCGTCCAGTTTGCAGACAAAAAAGAGGACTGCAACTTAATACAGAGCCTGTGTTGACGTTGACGCCGTCGCCGACGCCGTCGCCGACGCCGTCGCCGACGCCGTCGCCTCTCTCTCCCACGGTTCCGACGAGAAGTCGCCCGGTTATATAGAAAGGAAGTGTAAACGTTAACGGGTCCTGCAAAGTACTAAAAATCTTAAGAAAAGTAAACTGAGATGTGCTATGAAATATAAAAGGTATAAAGTGTTCACAAAGTATATTCCGACTAGGTAGGTTCGTAACACTGAAGGAACTAAAAAGTCATTAGGCTTATCATGAAACTAAATGAACTTAAATTACAGGGAGTGTGTCAACGCATTGAAGAAAAGGTCATGAAGCCATAACGTCTGCCCTAGGTCACGTGGATGGAGTAGCGAAGGGCAACGATAATTGTTATGGGATGAGATGGACGGATGTGGTGTACACCTTAAAGATATCAGGTGGTGGATTCAACCTTTTTCTTTTGATTTTTCAATATATTTGTGGTCGTGTATGTTGGCTTGGGAGAATAACACACACACACACATACACACACACACATACACACACACATACACACACACACATACACACATACATATATATATATATATATATATATATATATATATATATATATATATATATATATATATATATATGTTATTATATTACTGGCATCATGCAACACCAGGCAATAAATGTCGGTGTATATGTTTCTATGCACATGAGGAAGACTTAATCAATACCAACTTAGACATTATTGAATTTGTATGTTAACTGTCGGTCTGCCTGTCTCTCTCTTTCTCTCTGTCTCTTTGTCTCTCTCTTTCTCTTTCTCTCTGTCTCGCTCTTTCTCTGTCTCTGTCTTTGTGCGCGTGTGTGTGATCAAGAGAACATCTGTTTAATGCCTCGGCCTCGTTAATTGACTATAGAAGCACATGGTTCTATATTATATGTAACAGATGTTTGGCTAGTAAAGAAAAATATCCTACACAGTCATTGGCTGCCTTAGACACAAGAAAAAATACTCTTAAAATAAACATGAATAAAAACAACAATAGACGCATGCCATAAATTTCAGCCATGGATTTCGTCCATTAAGAATTTAATCATTTCACGTCAAACAAGGCGATAATGCTACTAAGACGCAAGTGGCTATTGAGAGTGAAAGAGAGTGAGAAGACTTTAGAAAAAGAACAATAGAGGAATAGGATTCAGGAAGACATAAGATAGCGATTGACGTTGCATTTAAATTTCCAAGGATTATAGGATGCAAGAAAGCAAGAAACCTGGAGATTGTTCCATGGATGAGAAGTGCAAGTAAAGAAACTATTGGAATAGAACTTACGGTTATATTTTTCTAATTCAAAAGCAAAACTAGAATAAAAAGAGTTTTATTTTTCTCTTTGGCTATACCGACCATTGTCTTCGGTGTAATGCCAAATGCCAAAAATATGATAAATCTGTAATAGCGATATGTTTTCCGTGTAACTTAGTAACTTGTAAAAACTACTTTCCTTATGCGCAATATTCCTTAAATGGCAGATATCGTCAAATGATGTGCCATTGACGATCAGCGGATACCATCAATCAATAAATAAAGTTTTTCCAACGATCCGGGCATCATTCATTTATAACCTAAATAACGAATGTGCACCTCATGAGCTCACGCCATTTCCTGGAGTATTTGCCTGCAAATTCATTCATTTGTCCTTCGGGTCCAACGAAGATTTTGTCTTGCAATTCATCAGAGTATCCGACTGAACTTTCAAAACAGACTTGGGCAAAGAGAATTTATAGTGGTATAATTGTTTCGCTGGGGTAATCCCACTTTCTCGGTTCAGGGAGTCTTTATCCGGTGGCACGAGGAATCGTTTGACTTCCAGGCTAGAGTAGACGATCAGGACTTGTACGTGTCACATCCATGATATGGTGTACTCCACCGCACTTACTGATACCGCCTTCATATTATTAGGACATTAAAGGCACATCTCTTAGATGCATAAGTATTCATTTCCACCCCTACTTTGTTGAACCACCTTATGCTGAAAGTACAGCTGCAAGTCTTTTGGGATATGTCTCTACCACTTTTGGACATCTGGAGAATGAAATCTTTACCCATTCTTAGTTCAAGACCAATCAAACTGGATGTAGACCGTCTGTGAACACCAATTTGCAAGTCTTGCCACAGATTCTCAATTTGATTTTGCTGTGTTGTGGGTCATCATTAGAATACATTACTATGCTTTGATCTAGACCATTCCACCCAGTCTTAAGCCTTTTGCAGGCTAGTCTAGACTTTTGCAGAGTTTTATTCCAGGATTTCCCTGTATTTGGCTCCATCCATCTTCCCATCAACTCTGACCACCTTCCCTGTCTTTGCTGAAAAAAGCAACCACATAACATGAAGCGGTCACTGCTATGTTTCACAGTGGGGATCGTATGCTCAGAGTAATATGCCGTGTTAGCGTTTAGCCTAAAACCTAAAAATTTCAATTTTCGGACGATATCACCTTCTACCTCCGCTGTGGATCTTTTCTCTTTCATAATTAAATAACCGACAGAGTTGACATGCGGTTAAAACAGAAAAATCAATTAAAAATCCTCCATGGTTATCATGGGTCTCTTAGCTGCTTTTCTGATTAAAACTGTCCTTGCTTGTTGATGGGGTTGTCTTTTCTTTTTAGGATGATGGACTTATTACTGCTCCGTGAAAAGTTCAAAACATGGGATATTTTTTATAACCTAACCCTGCTTTATACTTTATCTGGCCTGTCTGGTGAGCTCCTTCGTCCTTATGATACTGTTTCTTCGGTAATGTTCTCTAACAAACATCTGAGGCCTTCACAAGAGAATAAAGAAACAAGAATCGCAATCTTTTCCATTTTTTCCTTTACTCATTACTAATTATGTGACTCCTTTACTCATTACTAATTATGTGACTCCTGAAGACGATTGGTTGTGCTGGATTTTACTGGGTTTCACAGTAAAGAGAGATAATTACATATTTGCTCAACACTTCAGATTTCTATTTGTAAATAAATCTGAAAACCATGTAACATTTTCCCAGCAATTCAAAATAATGCACTATGTTGGGTTGGCCCGTTGCATTTAAGTACATTTAGATTTGTAGTTGTAATATGAGAAAATGTTGAAAAGGTCAAGGAGAGGTGAATACTTATGCAAAGCACTGTTTATTTCGTTATTTTCATAATTTAAAATATCGTTTTTATGGATTTTCTATATATTTAAAACGAAAAGGTGCACAAAATCTATCTTTAAAAATGGTTCTTTATCTGTTTGACTTGTATACTCGTAGAATATTTGTAGAATTGTCTTGGCTACTTTCTTAGCTGAGTTGCCCCAGTCAGATTGTCATCATTGGGGAACTACTATCCTGTGAGTAATGTTTTCGTGGACCCAAACAGATGAAAATCTGAGGCTGCCAAGTATTTAGAGTGAATGAAACACGGTTGTCCGCCTATGCGCTGGGATTGTCTGGTCTTTAAGTTGCTGTCATGTTGCAAAAGTATAGCAACCATCTTCAAGCGTCACCTTGCCCAAAGACGTCTTGGATTGAGTTTTGACAATATGCTCATGCAGGAGTCAGAATTGATTTTCTTCTTCGTCTTTTTCTATGTGCAGTGTCCCTTCAGGGCATGGGTGATCGTGACTGTCCAAAACTTTCTATCTCGTGTGGCTCTGAATAGTTTTTCTACCTTCGCTAATGTCCTGTTCCACTCTTCCATTCACACAAGCTCGTCAGGTAAGTGACTCGCTGCCTTCAGCTATCTCTCTTTGTCTTCCAATATGCCCCGTGAGGGTTAAGTCTTCCAAGCTCACCTTCCTATGTTTAAGGAATTTCAGCTGTCTTTTCCTGATTCTAAGTAGAAGTGTTCGTTGTGATTCAATTTTTTTTAGACTTTTCTTGTTGCTTACTCGTTCTGTCCATGGAATTTTCAGCATTCTTCAGCATAGAATCACATTTTCTGTTGCATTCAGTTTTCCTATCAGCTGTGGAGAGATTGTACAACATTCACTGCCATATAAAAGGATAGATATCACATAGCAATTCAGCGCCTTTTTCTTTGTTTCTAACAATTTTTTTCCGTTTCCTCAGAACATTGCTTAGCTTTTGGAATGCTTCTTTCTCAATGCGCGTTCGGATTTCGGTTTCACATTTCCCATCATATATTAAAACCATTTACCTCTAGGTAGTCTTCCACGTCAACACCGCTTTGCACGTCGAGAAAGGATCACCTGAAGGTTCAAATTGTGTTCTGTAGTGTTCGGCGATGAGATAAGCTTCTATCTTTATGTAAGTGATGGCCATTTGTACAAGAGTGTGTGTATGTGTGTATGTGTGTGTGACATAGATATGTTAAATGATAACTTCCGGAATGCTTACGACATACATAACAACTACTGGAATCATAATCTGGCGTATCATATGCTACAACTCTGGATCACCTTTAGTGTTGAACAGTGCCATATAGACCCGGAACAATCTCCAAAATGTTGTGCAGTCATTTCTACATCAATAAGGCAATGTGCTATTTCAATAGGATATCTACCAACATCATGTTGGTAGATATCCTATTGAAATAGCACATTGCCTGTACTACTCAAAATGCTTTGCAATATGCTACAGAACTTTCCTGACTAATATTATTACCAGACTTTTGAATATGGGATGGTAAATTTATATTATAACACCCGAGCGCTAATAACCCTTCAAATTTTTCCAAAATAGTCTTAATTCCGTGCAAATGTATATGCTTAACTCAAATCAACAATTAGATATTGAAGAAACCTACCTTTTTGGATGTTAACGACCAGAAATAATTGGACTTCTTCTCGCTCTTCTTGTCATCCCTTACCGGCTTATTTTGAGACATTCGCTGCTGTCTCATTTCGCGCACTTATACAATTTTGGCCTATTTGCTCCCTTAACGAAATTAATACGAGATTTTTTTTTAATTTAAAGTTAACTTTTAACTTTCAAATGTATGAAAATAAGTGATAAGTGTAGATTTTACTTAATTTTTTAAGAAGAAAGTTAACTTTCAAATATATGAAAATATCGACAAATAAAAGAATAACACTATATAACTATAATATAAATATTCTTTTATTATATATTATATTATATGAAAATATCGATGAAAATACTTATAAATTATAAATAACAAAAAGAACAAAATAAGTAGTACAGTAAAGCATTTTTTTTAATATTATACATTGAAAATAAAACAATAATTAAATCAATTGTAAGAGGAAGTTAAAAGTTTCATATCAATGGAAAAAATGACATTGACAATTTAAAAACAAATGCAATATAGATGTCAATCAGTGATTGCTGGTCGGCGTATGTGCGGATAACGGAACGCGGGTACACGCACAAACAAATCAACCATTCTGAACACTTTGTAGATCCAACAGATCAAACTATCCACACGCAAACGGTTGAAAGACTATAGAGAACGACTAAGGATGTAATTAAAAGATCAGGACACAGAACTTCGTATTTAAAACAATACATTGCTCGTTTTTTATTCTTAAAAGCAGTCCCTAAACATAGTCAGCGCCTTCACATTTTCCGGAGAGAGGCGAGCAGACTGTATCCAGGACCTGCTTCATTATAGACATCTATATTGCATTTGTTTTTAAATTAAAAAGAAAAAATCTCGTATTAATTTCGTTAAGGGAGTAAATAGGCCAAAATTGTATAAGTGCGCGAAATCAGACAGCAGCGAATGTCTCTCAATAAGCCGGTAAAGGATGACAAGAAGAGCGAGAAGAAGTCCAATTATTTCTGGTCGTTAACATCCAAAAAGGTAGGTTTCTTCAATATCTAATTGTTGATTTGAGTTAAGCATATACATTTGCACGGAATTAAGACTATTTTGGAAAAATTTGAAGGGTTATTAGCGCTCGGGTGTTACAATATAAATTTACCCATGGGATATGATGGAACGACACACTAGTTCAATTGCTGTCAGTTAATGATAAAAAAACACTGATAACAATTAATGATCAAGTGCAGCATAAATGGATCTAGCAAGACGCCTTCAAACATTATTGTTGACTATCAGACGCCCTGAAACATTATTGTTGACTATCATACGCCTTGAAACATTATTGGTGACTATCAGACGCCCTGAAACATTATTGTTGACTATCAGACGCCCTGAAACATTATTGGTGACTATCAGACGCACTGAAACATTATTGTTGACTATCAGACGCCTTGAAACATTATTGTTGACTATCAGACGCCCAGAAATATTATTGGTGACTATCAGACGCCTTGAAACATTATTGTTGACTATCAGACGCCTTGAAACATTATTGTTGACTATCAGACGCCCAGAAACATTATTGGTGACTATCAGACGCCTTGAAACATTATTGTTGACTATCAGACGCCCTGAAACATTATTGTTGACTATCAGACGCCTTGAAACATTATTGTTGACTATCAGACGCCCTGAAACATTATTGGTGACTATCAGACGCCCTGAAACATTATTGTTGACTATCAGACGCCTTGAAACATTATTGTTGACTATCAGACGATCTGAAACATTATTGGTGACTATCAGACGCCCTGAAACATTATTGTTGACTATCAGACGCCCTGAAACATTATTGGTGACTATCAGACGCCCCTTAAACATTATTGTTGACTATCAGACGCCTTGAAACATTATTGTTGACTATCAGACGCCTTGACATTATTGTTGACTATCAGCAACTATTAATTTGAACAAAAATACAGGAGATAAAGTTTAGTTTTACTATCAGATAGTGAAAACGGGAAAAGTATTTTCACTTGTTTCTCAAACTGACAGTGTTTTTTTTTCTTTTAGATTTCATTCTTTAAAATGAAACATTTTCAACATTTTCTTTATTATTTGTACTCATTGAGTTGAGTAGAATGAAATTGATATTTCACCAAGAATACATTTGTAATACATTTTTTAAATAGACACAACAGATTTAGTCAGTCGGAAACTCACACATAGAAAACAAGCATTTTTGTAACTGGGGCCAAATGCGTGAGTGAATTCTATAAACGCTATTTTTCTATACCTTTTCCTTCTTAATTTTTTAACAATAAATAGCAAAAAGTTAAGCTTGAAAACGAGTTCAAATGTTTTGCTTTTGAATAATCTTGAATGTGCTGGGTGGAACATGTTTTAAGTTTAATTTTTCTGCTTGCATAATTTCAATTGAAAAATGATTTTGCTGCTTGCTTTAATTTGAATCGGTTTGAAGGAGAAAAATAAAGGACGAACAAAGTAGAATAAAAAGAGAGAAAGAAATATGGACAGAAGTGAAGGAGATAGAAACACTGCACACACACACAGATATATATATATATATATATGTATAATATATATATATATATATATATATATATATATACGACTGAAAAGGTCCTGCGATTATGTTTTTTATTTAATTTTTCATTTGTTCGTACAAGTGTTTTCTTTTCTGGACACAAAGTGTGTAAAAACTATCTAAATGTCCTGCATATACGAGCATATTCGGATAATCTTTTAGCCATTATCAAGGACGATTTTTATTTTTTATTTTTAACTGAATGTGTGCGTTTTTATGTTTGTATCTGAAGTTATAGAAATGTTTTATTTTCCAAACACGCTCAGCACGTTGTGGCTGTGTTCATAGTTAATGTTATTGAGTGTTTGCTTTCCCTTTTTTATTAGTGCTTTCATTATTTTTAATATGGATGATATTATTATTATATTAGTTTGGTGCAAAAATAATGACGTAATAATGTCGTTTTTTGACGTATTTTTTAACGTCAAAAAACGACATTATTACGTCATTATTTTTGCATCAACCTAATACTTTTATTTTCTACTATTATGTAGCAGATGGAGTTTGGTAGGTTTCCGTGTGTGTTTAAATGAATTGAGCTGTAGGTGTAACGCGAGATGTCTAGATAGGCATGTGTGGTATGACCAATATAATTATTTATGAGTTTGGTTTGATCAGGAACACAGTTCCTTAAGGGGTATGTAAACTCATAAATAATATTCGTTTTCCATAATTTAGATTTTGCAGGTGTATTGTTATATATATATATATATATATACATATATATATATATATATATATATATATATATATATATATATATATATATATATATATATATATTATTATTATTATTATTATTATTATTATTTTAACACCTATACTCGGACGGTTTGAAAAAAATACAGATAATACAATTTGTAAATAAAAAATATATTTCAAGAAACTGGTGTCAGGAAAAGAATCAGTAAAAAAAGGAAAGACTAAAGACATCCGTGTCGGTCGAAAATAATCAATCAGCACCTCAATGCCTAGTCAAAAGAAAAATAACACCGACAGATTAAATTAAGTAAAAACGTAAAGGTGCTCAATGTACTAAGTAGACCAAAATCTAAAAACCTAGTGAGTCAGAACCTACCTACCAAGTACCCTGAAGATCCGTTAGGTGAAACCTTGGTAGGTAAGTTCTGGTTCACTAGGTTTATATATATATATATATATATATATATATATATATATATATGTGTGTGTGTGTGTGTGTGTGTGTGTGTGTATAGAGAGAGAGAGAGTGTGTTTCCCATATTTATAGGGAAGAGTATTCAATATCATAGAGCATTTTAGATATAGGGAGCGTGGATAGGCATGATCTGAAGATCGCATTGAAACGTGAAACTCACGGTCACTAAGCATTTAATCATTCCTATGTCAGCATTATATATATATATATATATATATATATATATATATATATATATATATATATATGCGTGTGTGTGTGTGTAAAGAGAGAGAGAGGGGGGGGATATGTCACTGCTCCTGTATATTTTGCTCTTTATTTTTCTGTTATACTTGACTTTGCATTCGTTAAGTTCCAATTCCATATTTTAAGTAGTTTTTTTTTAATCATCAGCGATTCGAAGCTAAGAACACTTAACAGGTGACAGTCTTATTTCTATTTACCGATTATGTTGTTCTGGTTGCAACATCTCTTCGTGAGACTTAAAAGCTGATGAATAGATTTTCAACTGCATGCAAGGCATTTGCATTTAAAAAAAAAAAAAACGAGCATCAAGAAGACTTAAATGTGTGCGCGTGTGTGCGTGCGTCTGTGCGCGCGCGTGTGTGCGTGTGTGTGTGTGTGCCGAAATCTGTACGTGGTGTTCCGCAATCTCCTTTATCGCACACTACACCATTTGTGCCAATTACTGTTGATGGCAAAAATTCAAAATCATTTAAGTATCTCAGAAACAAAATCAACAGTTCCGGCTCCCTTGATGATGATATCATTTATCGCATCGCTAATTGTTACTGACTGATTTGGAATGCTGTAGAATGTCAGACGACTTAATGTATACCGAGCAACAATACCTACAACGCTCCTCTACGATTCTGAATATTGTGTAAGTGGGTGAGAAATAATAGCAACTCGGAAGACTGAGGAAAAAAGACGGAAAGGAATTCGCAAGACTATGTGAAATTGTCTTTGAACCAAAGAAAACCTTGCCATTACAGAAATTGACCGGTGAGCTGGAAAAAAAAAAGGAGGAAATAAATTCGCGAGCCTATGTGAAAATGATTTGGGACGAATGAAAACCTTCGTGGAAAGTAGCCAAGAAAAAGAAAGAAAAGAAAATAACGAGCCTATGAGAAATTCTTTTTTTATATATAAAATGAGGATAAAAATTCAGTTAACAAGAGAAGAATATCAAAGTATTTTCTTTCAACAATCCAAGAAATCTAAATATTTCAAACTATCTCTCTTCGTCGACTTTTGAATATATGCAACTGTATATCTCTTCTGTGAACAACAAACTATCTGACCTTTGTTTTATACATTTTTGAATATTATTTCGTTAGATCATTTAATCTGTTGTATAAATATTTCCTCTTCACGACAATTCGTTAAAACTACGAACTTTAAAAATTTCTTATTTATTTTCCTGAAACTAACTCCTGACACAACTTGAAATGTGTAAATACATAAATAAATTCCTTATATTGCTTTATTAAAATTACCCGTGTATTTCCTCGTCATTACCATCTTCTATTAATCTTCTTGACGTGTGTAAGTCAAGTGTTCATTTAAGCCCCACAGCATTATAACTAGATCCCCTACCGGAACCATATTCGTCAGTTTGATGTCTTCTATAAGTGGTGTCTTAAAATATGTAGTTATAATCTGGGAGTCAAAATATCTAATATTAATCTATTATCAAAGTGTGAAATTGGAAACAGGCAATTCTAAAGCGATCACAACTTTACTTGTATGGTCATGTTGTGCGCATGTGTGATGAAAGTGTTATACAGATAATTATCTCTCCCTTTATACTTATGATGTTACTAGCTGATGCTGCTACTAACCACCATATCGAGTTAGTCAATAAAAGTAAACTCAAATACAACAGCTTTTCTTATGTATTCTTTCAACTATATTCTTGAACATTCTATCAGCCAGTTCACGCAGGGTTTATTAATACCAGATACGACATGGTGTTAAAAGTATAAAAATATTGGTATAGTCATATTCACAGAAGTCACCTTCCCCATATATATATATATATATATATATATATATATATATATATATATATATATACCTTGATAAAGTCCCTCAGAAGACGAAACGTGTTGGCTAAGAATAGTTTTCCTCTTGTCTTTATATATATATATATATATATATATATATATATGTGTGTGTGTGTGTGTGTGTATATATATATATATATATATATGTATGTGTGTGTATATATATATATATATATATATATATATATATATATATATATACACACACACACACACACACACATTCACACATACATACATATATATATATATATATATATATATATATATAATAGAATGTCTACCAAAAACATGGAAGCATATAAATCCTGAGTACCACAGGTCATAAAATCCGATATCAAACCAGGCAAAGTAATTAGTACCATTTTATTGACCTGCATAGGCTTTAAAGTTGCATACAATTTCCCAAAGTTCACATTCTATACACCCAAAGACAGAACAGATTTACAAGTAATACTCAGAAAATTTGACGCATATTACGAACCGAAGGAGAACCTAACTTTGTTATGGCACAAATTGTTTACGTGCAAACAGACAGAAGATCAGAACTTTGGCGATTATACAATCGAGCTTCGTAATAAAACAATACACCTCGAATTTGGAGTTATAAAGATCTTTTCAAACACATTTTTATTCAAGGCATAAAACTAAGGGACGTATATGAAGAGAACCAGAGTTTGACTTAGAAAAAAGCTGGACAAAGCCCTTAAGAAAGAAACAAGAGAAATTAAAATATTGCTTGCTTCTACAGAAAATCATAAAGTTGAGATATCGATTATACGTAACGGACAATATAAGAAATTTAGTGTCAAAAATTAAAAAAGCCCTCTCGGATCAACCCCCACCTCAGAATAATCACAGGCGACGCGATATTTGAATGGTCCTTTTCTCTTTAACATTTGGAGCAGAAACAGACGTTTCTTTTCGCTCCGATAGACACTCGGCATGTAAGTACTTCGAAGACACATACTAAAGATTGTATTGTTTATAACTTCAACTTCCTTTCTATCTATATCCTTCTGTAACATGACTTGTGAACAAATCTACGTTTGTTTGAATTCTATATTTTGTGCCCATTTTTACTGGGACCCACACGAGTTCGCCAAATATTGTTTGCGGGACATAAAATGATGATACTTTCCATTCGCGCATGTTGCTCTCATGTTGGGACTAATGACAGAAAGCCTGTCAAATACAAATATGGGCGCGTGTAAATACTGCAGCAACAGTCATATCAGAAAAACATTGTCCTGCATTCCATAAAATATACAGTAAGTGCAACAAAAATTTTTCAGCAAAATGTGGATTTTTAAAAGATCGGTACACAAAATGCAAATATCATTAGATGATGAACACTTGTTCATAAAATAAAATATAAAAATAATATATATATTTTATATATTATATATTTTTGTTTATATATATATATATATATATATATATATATATATATAAACAAAAAAATTAAATTAAAATAAGGCATTTGGGCTTTCCATTTAAACCTTTCTCACTTTCTTTCCCTCTCTCTAAACTTATCTCTATAAACTTCTCTCTCAACTAATGAAAAGGCAAACCACGAATAAAAATGTGGGAGAAGAAAAGACTGACCCGGTCGCAAAACGGCGGAGGTTAACTGAATCAGAGTTTAACTATTTGTGACAAAAAATATAAAAAAATCAGAGAGGCTCCATCTATAACTTCTGGTATATATAAAATAAAAATGATTTTAGCCAATCAAAAATTAATACTTTTGATGTTAGCCGAAACCAATGTTAGCGCCAGAGTCTGGAACATAGTGAAAAGAACATAAACTGACAGCCTTAGGCCAGATAAGGTGAAGCGACCGCCAGAGAAATCAGCCATGCGTGACGCGTGAAGAAGTTAAGAAGTCATCTGCTAATGATATTTTGTGCTCTTCTTAGGACCGAGAAAACAGTAGATTTCTAAGATGACTACTACTACCGGGTTCTGATTACGAAACTACCGACTGCTAAGCCGAAACGGATTTTCTCCCAACTGTTACCAAAATTGGACTTTCTTACCACATATCACAAAGTAATCACTCCAGTCTAAATCAAATAAATAAGTATATATTATTTGTTCATACCCTTGATTCACTTCGTTTTAATTCAATAGTTTTCGTCTCTCTGGCACAACATACTCACAAGAAAAATGCATGAATGCTAGCAATCACCATAGATAAAATTTGCTTATGCACGCAGTAGATAAAACAAACGCAGACTGCTGCACTCCAAATATAAAAATGAATAATCGTAAAATTAAATTCATGATTGATTCAGATAATGAGATAAGCGCATCACCAATGAAAAACAGTGCAAATCTTCCTCTTCAACTAAAGTTAAATAAAACATCAGTCAGTCTGCGGGCATATAATAATACAAAAATATAAGTACTATGGAAATGCACTGCAACAGTCGAGAATAAGAAAAATGAAACTCGGACATCATTCATAATGTCCACCATAAAATTAAAATCAGTTCTAGACGTCAAAATTATTGAAAAATGAAACTTCATTCATAAGATCTTCAAAATAAACGAATCAAGCATACAATTTGTATTAGAACAATTTGACGACTGCTTTGGTGAGACAGATACTCTACCATCTTCTCGCCACATAACAGTAATCTCAGGGATCACACTGGTAGTACCCCTAATACTAATAAAGTATTCATAGCCATTAAGGAAAACTAAAAGCCGAATTAAAGAAAATGTTACATTTGTACTTTAGAAACAACTAATTGACTGGGTTATCTCCCTTGAGAAAATAACAACGGGAAACGTTTATGCTTAGACCCAAAGGATTTAAACAAAATGATAAAGAGAGGCAATAATAAACTCACAAAATCGGAAGAAATTTTCTCAGAAATACATAATCTGTTCTTGATTACAATACACCCTACGGAAGTTTTCGATTCACCCGATTACCTTATGCTATAAATAATGCCAGCGAGATATTCTAAAAAAGGACGTTGCTAAAATAATCGAAGGAAAACAAGGAGCAAACAACTCTCATACATTAATATCCGAGAATTTATTTCTTCTTTGCTGATCGTTTTGTAGAGGACCGTGTGTATTTGAGTGTTTTGAATTAGAAACACGTTCGTTTATTTCCTGCTAGAAGGTCCAACTACAAGAAAATGGCGGACTCTAGTTGTGTCCAACCGAAGATGAAAAGAAAACAAACCAGATCGACACATATATATATATAAACAAATATATATAAACAAATATATGTATTAAACAACACAATTTTCAATGTACATAGACAATAACATTTGCGTGTGTGTGAACATTTGTGTTTATTCTTTGGTGAATGTTTGTACGTATGTGTATGTGTGTATAATGTTCATGGCGTCTTCCCGCAAATGGGAAACGCTATCTTTTTGCGAGAGCTCACATTGTATAGGTGTTCGCTGAAATGAAAAAGAGAACGAGGTAAGAAGTTGCGCAGTATTTATAGTGTGGGGGGGAGACCCCTAGTGAACAATTAGGGAATTAAGGAGGAGCTAACTCCGACAGTTTCCTTTATGATGATGGCGTTGACTAAATTCGCCGCCAACGTGCAGGTTCAAGACTAGAAGCTTTCAGTTTCACCAAAACCTGCTCCTGTCATCCATTCCCTATTGCCATTTGGCTTTGCAAAATTTTGTTGGAGGTGAAACAAAATCAGAGTACAAGAAAATGCCGATGTCGTGAATTTGTTTAAGGTGGACCTCAACTTGCCAGAAAGTGACCGACAAAGTTGATTTCATGACCTTCCTCTGCGGCACATATGGAATGTGACATGCAGAATCCAGTTATGAAACTACAACGGATCGCCGCTATAACCGTTGAGATCTTATGAATCGTCATCCACTTGTTTCACTGTTGGGGTTTTTGGAGTTCGTTGCGCTTAGTCTGGGTCTTTGTTTTTGAACTTACCTCCAAGGGTGGATTTACCAGAAGTTTAGATGGCATCGTTCTTAGAGTTATTGGACCACCAAGAACTTCACAACGACAGAGGTACCCACATAGAAACACACGTATAAACACACATATATATTTTACATTGGGTGTCAGAGTGAACAATACCACGTTATTATTATTACTTTAGAAACCAAACAATAAATAAGAAAAGTATAAAATTATCATCAAATATATGACAACATATTTTTAACTATTGGTTCAGATCAGAATAATCAATTCCTTCCGCTACTATTTATCAGAGGAATATATTGATAGATTAAAACAAGTTTTTAAACGATTACGTAAGCATGGATTAAAATTAAATCTTGGTTAAATCAGAAATAACTTTCTTAAATCATCACTAGTGTTGATCTGAAACCAGATCCAAGGCAATCTTTATTTAACGCCATGTCACCGTGCATCTATCGTTAAGAACTGGAGGCCTGTTGCAGAATTTATGCGAAGTGTCAGAGGGTGAAATTGTGTGAAGGCCTAAAATGTGCGTGTTACATTATGCATTTATCCACAACAAATAAATTAAACGAACATATGAAGACAATACAACTTGAAGAAATCAAGGAAGAAACAACGTAGTTATAGATTTCAACAATAACATGAATTTATATATATATATATATTTGACATACACAAAGTGATGATAGGTTGCTTGTTAAACGTGGCAAGTGAGATAAGATTGCAAAGATTGTCCATGCAGAGATTTGGTGAATGAATGTTGATGGTTTAAGTTTGTGAAATTAAAACAGTTTGGTTTCTGCAAGGTAAAATGTCAATTGTGTGAGTTTAAATAATAGTGTGTATGTGTGTGACAATTGTAAGTGTTGATTCAAGTTATGAAGGGTTGTGTACCTTTGACTGATATGCTAAAGTTTATTAAATGTACAATTACTGTTTCGTAGTGATAATGTCATTTTTTTAGTAAATTGTAAGTTAAGTTTCTTCACGTGGCAATAGTAGTGTGAGTTGTGTTGAGTTGATGAGAGGCTGGTAGTGTTATTGAGTCAGTGTTTTGGCACGCGTGGAGTCTGCTGGCATCTCTCGAAAGTCAGTGTCTGACTGACTTGAATCAAGTCGAGCGATTCTTTTTTTTTTTTTTTTTTTTATAGATTTTGGGGTTTTCAAATAGGCTCCAGATAGCTGCGCGGGAGAAAAGGATTTGTCTCAACTTGCTACATTTTTGTGTCCTTTTAACCAATGGGAAGTTGAGTTTGGAAAAGTGAAGTGATGATTGGTTAAAGGCTAATTTGGGGAAGAGTACATCTTCCCGTAGGGGGTGACAGGCAAGTATGGAGGATTCCATAGGCCTATCTCAAATGTCATCGTTCCATTGGGAGTGAAGATTTTCATTTTCAGTTTGCGGTAGTTCGCTGCTGTATAAATTCAAAGAAAAAAGGTGGAGATTAAGAACAATTAATTTGGTTCGAAAAGTTAATCCTCTTTATCTTGATATATTTTTTCTTTGTTATTACAGTCAATATATAATTTCTCGGAGCATCAGATCCATTATTTCTCACACCGTTAAGAAAGAGTGTACGATATGTTATAGCATTTTAATCTTTGAATTAATTATCCACGTTAAAACAGTGTCAATAACACAAAAACCGTATCGGAAATATGAATTCTGCAACTAAAATATGACATGAAACAAAATAAACATCGAGGTAACGTTCTTATTTATTTTATTATCTAGAAATAAAGTAACTATTGTTATTGACTGACATTTTGTCATAAATATACTTTTTTTATGATTATAGAAGTAGAAAAAATTAACTCTTAAAAATGCATGGTTTAGTAGCAGAGTGAGGGTTAACTTTTTCTACACTGTTTTGTTGGATTGAATAAAAGACACAGCGCCTAATTCTTCCCAGCAGGAACACAACGTAAAGATTTCAACTTGACGACACAGGTCCAGTGATGGAGACGAGCCGCGAACAACAGAAATAACCACGCCCAATTCACACATCTTTCACCGAACTGTAATACCGGGAAATCGTGATTACCGGCTAAAGTTTACATTAAGCATACGGTGACCGGAATTGCCAATTATATCACATTTTTAGGTCACATTGGTTTCGTGATGAGAGAAAAGGGACCATTATATTTGGTGCCTGTTAAATAAATTTCATAGTGTAAAAACAGAATCGAAGAAGAGTTAGCGGAATAAAATTCTTAAAAATTAAACATTATTAAAAATAACTTTCTTAGGAGCGACTTTGTAATATTTGTAATAAGAAAGATTAAAAGATAATATTAATAAATTATTTCTTTAAATCAAGTGAAATTAAAACGTTACGCCAGTATATAAGAAGCGTGGTAAAAATTCAACATTCTGTTTTGCATTTGTTAGAAATATAAAATACACAAAAACTTATAAAGTTCATCATAAGTGTATTTCTTTTTATGAAGAATAATTTAATAAAGAAGAATATAAATTAACTTTAAAATTAACTTCCACTTAATAAGACTAAGTTTCCTAAAGTACATTTTTTAGTGAATTCCACACCGAAATATGTTTGTTTTTGTAATGAAAACATAAAATAATATAGCAAGTTCATAGGAAATAAAAAATATATATATATATTATACTTATTGCAATTAAATAAGCTATATGTATTGCAAATGTAAAAAGCAAAACTTTCTTAAGTCTACTATAGGAGCGACCTAAACCAAACTGGAACTAAAAATCTTCGCTTTCCAGTGGAACGACGACATTTAAGATAAGCCTCCAGTTCTGGGTGAGACAGGCATGATAACATGGTCTTAAATAAAGATCGCCATGGTTCCAATTATCCTTACCTTGGCCGGTGTCACTTCTTCATTTTTAATGTTTGCCGGGGTCGTCTAACGTAGACATCTGGTCCTTGCAACACTACATTTCTGGCCATTTTCCTGCTTTCCGTTACATATTTAAATATAAATTGTACAGAAAACTAAGAAAATGACCCAAAATAAAGAAAAAATCGAAAAGAATCCTTAACAAACGACTTTCGTTAGTCCTTAACCAAACTTCGGTGTCCAGATACACCCAATATATCTATCTATCTATCTATCTATATATATATATATATATATATATATATATATATATATATATATATATATAGGCTCAGTCTACCCGGATTTTAGGAGGAAAAATAAAATCCGAGTGTCGTGTCCCGACATAGAACACAATTTTTATACAACGTGAAGAAATGCTCTTCGCAGAAAAGGAAGACGACCAAGCTAAATATGACAGTAACATTTATACAGTCAGATACATGCATACATTTATACAGTCAGATAGATGGATTTACATATTAAAAATCAATGTTTTTTGTTATGGCCATGAAGAGACCAATAGTTCGAAATGATTTTGTCGCAAGTGAGTCTGCAAAATGTCAAAGTGTTTTTGGTGCAAGCGAGGAAATCAAGTGATATGGTACGGCAATATGTGTGTGTGTGAAGCACACGCTAATAAGACGTGCTGACTGAATGCGTGCGATAGCAGTAATTTTAAAACACAGTGAAAAAAAAAAGGGAATATTGGACTTACTTTGGTCGCAGCTTTGTATGTAGAAAAATCATCGCTAACATACGCGTTGTCATGATACGTGTGTCATTGTTACTGATTGAGGCCTGGTCTGGTTCGCTGACTCTCTTTCGCCGACTGTCCTTCACTGACTGTCGTTGCAGATCTTGTCGCTGTTTTGCGTGGGCATGTTCTCAGTAACTCGATCCCTGACCTATTTCCAGATCATTTGGAGTTCAACTGCGAGGACGTAGTAGAGAGCACATCACGTGTTTTGTCCTATCCAATCGAGTTCCAGAATCCATTTATTTAATTTGGAGCCGTGTTTATACAAAATTGGAATAAAGTTTTTCGTATCTACTGTCTTTAGTAAGATCCATTTGTAGGCGTCTTCTACTTTGTGCTTCACCTATTGGCCGTAAAATATAGGAGTTTATATCCTATAATATATATATATAAATATGTATATATATATCCTCTTAATAAAACGTATTTATTTTACACAAAAACATTTTCAAAATGACATAACCAAACCTTCTATAATAAAAAAAACCGAGACAAAAATTCAGTTATTAATTGAATGTATTTCACATTTTATTCGGTATGTGTCCTTTTGGTAAGTTCTTTTCAATTAATCATGGTACTTATATTAAATGATTATTATGATTAAATAGCGGATTGCACTATATTTGTCTTCTTCGAATTCCCAAACATGATAAGTTCTTTACAGGAAAAAAGTAATATATCAAATCCACAATAAAATCGTAAAACCTTACATGATCTATTTAGGAGCAACCGAACGTCCTTAAAAGAAAGGTCTTACAACCATAAAATCTCTTTCAATAATAGACAATCTGAAAACAGCTCAACGCTCTCCATATACTCATGAGAACAGAAGGATAAATCCGTCAAATCGCCTGTTGTTGAGTGGAAGATTCTAAAGAGAGCACCAGATTGAAATGAAACATTGAAATCTTGCGTACTATACTTGCAGGAAAAATTCAGATTTATAACCTCCCGAGAAGGAACGCCTTTTCAATAAAAGATCAATGCTAGTTAACAAATGTAGACATATGAACAAGTTCTTGTTGAGCCAGTTAGTTACTGAGAGTAAAAAGAAAAGGAAAATATAAAATTTGTATATTAGAAAATATCTTGTTAGAAACAAAGAAAAGAGTACTTACAGAAAATGACAGTTGAAATTTCTGAGTTGTATAATGTGGAAAGAGGGCGGGACAAACACAGGACATACTGAAGGCACAAGAGAGAGAGAGAGAGAGAGAGAGAGAAAGAGAGAGAGAAAGAGAGAGAGAGAGAGTGAAAAAGAGAGATAGAGAGTGAGACTGCGCGTAAACTATCTAATGAGCTTGTATAAATAGATCACAGAACAATGACTGTGAGGGATAGTAAGAGAGCAGACGTTGCAAAGAACTACAAAGGATAGGAAGTTGTGGAGAACCATAATCGCCAATGTCCTGAAATGACGCGGCACATAAAAAGAATATAACATCAAATTAAATTATTTATTTTAATGGAATGTTTTAAAAGTTGTTTTTCTTTTGATATAATAATAAAGAAAGATGGCTTACAGAAATCCCTCGATTAGTGAGGCTAATGTGTACATTAAAAGATATGCACTATCTGTCTATATTTCTGAGATGGATGTTAGTTATCAGTTAAGGACACATGGCACAGTGGATAAAGGTGTTAGATCCAGTGACAGGACCCCAAAGAGTGTGAGTTCAATACCTGGTTAAGGCGGTGAAGAACTTGGAGAGGGGAATTAAGCAGGAGATAACTGATAACTGACATCCATTAGATATGGCATGTGGAACTAGAACAGTCTACCCCAGCGAGCGAAATAAAGGTTTCAGTTCGACATAAATAAGGCCGGAGCGTACAACGACCGAAACGTTGTGATAAATATGGCGACAAAGATGAGGATGATAATTTAAACAAATAAATACGCACTAATCGAAAACGCATTAATCGAATATAAGTTTAGAAAATGATGTAATTTGTAGCTCAGATTTTAGTCTCATTCACAGTTAATTTCCAAAAGAGGAAAGAAAAGAAAAAAGAAAATGGCAAGAAAGGGGAAAAGAAAGAAAGAAAGGAAGAAAGAAAGGAAGAAAGAAAGAAAGAAAGAGGAAAATGGATGAAAATAGCAAAAAAGTAGAATAGAGAAAGATGGAGATGAAAATAAAACCGTACTTTTTAATTAAAATATAGGTACATATAAGAAGATACAATAAAAAGGATATGAATTAATCTGATTTTTTTATGAAAAACTTATTTCATATAATTGGTGGTACTGAGAAATTGTCCCTTCAAATTTTCCAAACATATCATAATCATTATTATTTTAATATGACAATATTATTTATAATCTTTCCATAGTAAATGCATACATCTTTTATATTTCGATATTTTAAATGTAAATTTATGTATCTAATTAAATCGTCAATTTTTTAGAAAAAAGTCAGAAATTTCCTAAGACCTTCAAAGTAAACATGAAAAAATTTAAAAGACAATACTCGAATATTCATTTTTATTATCGGCTTATATTATAAAATTTATCTATTTATAACCTGTTGCGGGGCCGATAAGGATGTCGACCCCGCAAGCTTTATGAAGAAACGTGTGAACAGCTAAGACAATGAGGGGACAAAGGCAAAGGTTTAAGAAACAATAACGTCGATTTTATTTATGCCAATGGTACAAGAGTGTACTCTGGAGAAACGTGTTTAAATCGGTGCCGGGTCCGGTATGACTGGTTTTGTTTAGGGGGTAGCTGCTTTCGGTCGTATCGACGAAACGAATGTAGGGTTGATCGGCGACGGTAGCTGGTCGACTGCCGGATGGGAGAATAGTCTGGAACAGCAGCAGGTTGATCGATGTCCCTAAACAGGGCCGAGTCAGAACGGTGATACGACTTCACAGGGCGGATCGACCGCGGAAACGGTATCGCGCCGAAGTGTAACACTTGGCGAAGACGGAGTCTCTAAACAGGGCCAAGTCAGAACGGTGATATGACTTCACAGGGCGGATCGACCGCGGAAACGGGATCGCGCCGAAGCGTAACACTTGGCGAAGCTGGTCAGAGAGGTGATACGTCTTCCAGGGCGGATCGACCGCGGAGACGGGACCGCGCCGAAGAGTAACACTCTCGACAAAGCACCGGATGATCACAAAGGCAGCGTACTACACTTTGATCCAGGCCCCCAGGCTGAGCAGTTCGGTATTTATCAATCCACCCACGAGGGCCGAATGTTTAATGTGGGTCTCTCCGAGCCCGTAGGTTCTGCCAAAAATATAGCTTTTGAACTCGCCTAGACGGGTTCAGGCCCTGTCTACCTCCCCGAACGAAACCTTGCCCTTCGGCAAAGCTTCGTCCGGGTTCCTCTCTGCTAATGCAGAGAGTTCGACAGAACGCCGACTCGGAAGCTCACAAAGGCAGCGTACTACACTTTGATCCTAGCGACCGGGCCGAGTAGCTCGGTATTTATCAATCCACCCACGGGGACCGAATGTGGCACAAGGCCGGTTTAAAGTGGATCTCTCCGAGCCCGTAGGCTCGTCCAAAAATATAGCTTTTGAAACCGCCTAGACGGGTTCAGGCCCTGTCTACCTCCCCGAACGAAACCTTGCCCTTCGGCAAAGCTTCGTCCGAGTTCCTCTCCGTAATGCAGAGAGTTCGACAGACTCCGACCAGGAAGCTCACAAAGGCAGCGTACTACACTTTGATCCTAGCGACCGGGCCGAGGCTATTTACTTGACTCCCACATGGTCAAGATGTGACACAAGGTCGGTTTAACGTGGGAGACCCGAGTGTTTCCACTCTAAGGGCCACTGGTCCAAAACTGGTCAAAGCATGTCCAAGCTGGTCAGAGCTTAGTCAAAGCTGGTCATGACTTGTCCTAGCGGGTCCAGGCCGGAGCCAGTCCAAGCTAGTCGTAGTTGTGATCGAATCTCAGCCATAGGCCGAGAAGCGATCCAAATTCGTCAAAATTCGCCAAGGCGAAGGCCAAGCAGCTCGTATTTGGACGAAAAAAGGTGCTAATGATATTTGGAGCGATTTATTCAAGTACTCCCCGGCTAGAGGTAGTAGAAAACCGTAGATATTAAATTAACATCAATGGTTGTCCGATGTTTGAGAAAGTGCTGCATAATCCGATGCTCACGAGGTACGGTTTGGCATCAACGATATTGGACTAGTCGTCTGGTTTCTCGCATGTTGCTTGACTTAAATCTGCGAGATCAGGGGTTGTGAAGGCCAAGGCCGTCGTTCTAAGGAGCGGCTAATGGCGACCGCGACAAACCTTTCATTTTTTAACACTACTGCGGACGATCTCGATACACTGCAGATTTTGCTACTCCCTATAGATAAAAGTCTCTCTGGATTTAGATCTGGCAAGCATAGTGGCCACATATCTTTGGAAATAATGCAGTCTGCAAATATTTTATCCAAAAACTGTATAGATTTGTGATATGTGTGGGCAGTAGCACCGTCCTGTTGAAACCATGAATCACTGACGTCCTCACTTGTCATCTGATCGATAAAGGTGGTAAGAATCTTCAAACAATGGCGCTCGCAGTTTATTATGTTCATTAAAAAAAATAAGGCCAACAATTCGACGTCTGTAAATCAAAACTCAAACTTCAAACTTGAGACCATGTAGGTCTCATGCAAAGTGTGAGGATTATTGGAGTACTACAATCTTCGTAGTCTTGGGTAGACTAGCTCCGATAACAAAGCCTCTAATCGGGAGATTGCCGGATCTGAGGAACAACGTGTAACCACCTTTTAATTGCTGTTTTGGCTATGTCCACCCTGACCAGGAGTGGTAGCATCTGTTAGGGTCCCAGCTACGGGCAAATAGTGAATCATCAAACAAAAGCAAAACACTATGAACGTATAAAAAATATATACAGCAATACATATAAAAATATATATATAGCAATTCATTTTAAAAATGCTAACAATACATATTTATTGTAAAATGACGAAAAATACATTTTTAAAGCAAAATGAACAGCAATTATTTTATAGTAGAATTACCAACAATATATTTTATAGAAAAATTACGAACTATACATTTTATCTGTAGTTGAAGCCATAAAATTGTCTTCAAAATATTTAGATTTCGGCATTAAATAATCCATATAGATTTATATGCCGCTAATCAAAATCAACCAACAAAACAACCAACCGACAGGAAAGAACCATACAATATTTTACAGTTTCCTAAAGAAATCAAACTGTATTCGAAATTGGCAAAATATAACTTTAAAAAAAACACAACATAAAACAGACCTATCACCGTCTCGAGTAATTATGTCTACACAAACATGTATATGCATAAAAGCTGGATATCATATGTCATGCGAAAGCAGAATAACACATATCATATTTTTATTATTTCAAAGCTCCTAAGAAAATTAAATGTCGGCATTAAATAACCCATAATGTGTTGATATGCTGTTAAACAAACGAATCAAATCAAATCAAATCAAACCATAAACTTGTGTTTTGCGAATTAACGTAACCCGAGAGATGGAACCATGTTTCGTCGGTAAGAAATGTCGCATCCAACACAGCAATATTCTCTTCAATAAATCGGTTAAACCAACTGCAATAGCTCAGTAGCTTTTCATGGTCAGCAGTATGGGAAGCGTTTTAATTGTTGTCTGATCTTCTTATGAGCAGTTTCAAGACCAATATCTTGCTGGCTGCTGCGCTAACTTTCATAATGATTTTCATGGACTCTGCTGCATACTGTCAAAAATAACCAACAGTTTCTCCTCCGACATCTTTGCTGGCCTTCCACGAGGTTTGGTATTGTCCAATGATTCTGTTTTCTAAAATTTATCAACAAGGTTACTAAATGCATGGAAATATGGAGCAGGTGTATCTGAAAATTTATCAGCAAAAAGCTGTCGTACCAAATTTGTGTATCTACCACCTTCTCGAAATACGTGTTCGACGAGTAATACATGTTCCTCATATTCGGATGAAATCTGAAATATAAAAGATAATGATTAGAAAAGTGCACAGTAACTTCCCGAACACCAGATAGATAGATAGATAGATAGATAGATAGATAGATAGATTATACATACATACATATAGTAGCATGTTGGAGCAGTAGGAAATAATGTTAGATAAAAGTCCATTGATTCCTTAGAAATTACTTTGTTTACGTTTCGGGTACGACAAATGAGCAGATATAGGCCTTCGAGATCTGAACGAAAGTATGTGCCTTCTTCAAAAAGTTAACTGACCCTTACTGGGCTATGGCGCTCACTCTGACTGAGCGGTATAAAGTTTGATAGATCAGACGATGGTTTCTCCTACAAAGGAGAACGCAGGTTCGGACCCTACCGGAGAGCACATTTTCTTTATTAAGTCTCTATAGGCCGGTAGAGGTAATTCACACCGTTTAAAAAAAAAAACAGGACGTCTCAAATATGGCCATCAACTAAATAACGTTTGCAGTAGTAGGAAATACACACACACACACACACACACACCGGTAATTTCAGCTAGACAAGAGATTTATTCACGAATTTACACGCTTGAAGTAGTGTCAGCAGCTTGTTTCAGGAAAATAAATTCTTAAAGTCCGTGGTTTTAACGTTTAGTCAGGACGAAGAAATGTCCATACAACAGATTAAATGATCTGACAAAATAATATTAAAAATGTTTAAGACAAAGGTAAGAAAGTCCGTTGCCCATCGAAGGGATATATGGTTTGGATAGGTTCAAAAGTTGGCGAAGATAGTCAGTTTGAAATACTTGGCTTTCTTGGATAGTTGAGAGAAAAATCTTTGAAGTTCTGCGTGTTGGTTAGAGGCCGATAATATAATTGACGTGTAATTACACTGGCTTGTACTTCAATGCTTGTTACGAGGAACTGAAACGAAACCTTTCACATGACTTTAGACACTCTTTTGATTAATTTAATTTTTCTCGTTTTATATTAAAAAGAATTTCGCGTAGGCTCGCTACTTTCTTTTCTTCTTCTCGGCTGACCGGTTAATTTCTGTGAAGGAAATGTTTTCATTGGTTCAAAAAACTTCACATCGGCTCGCGAAGTCCTTCCTTCTTCTCAGCTCACAGGTCAATATCTGTGAAGCCAAGGCCCAATGGAAATTTCATATATGTTCGCGAATTCCTTTCTTCTTCCTCAGTGCTACGAATTTGAAAGGAGTGTGTGAAGGGAATTATTATTATTTCATGCTCACTACATAGTTCTTCCCATTAAGAGCATTCTGTATGGATCGAAATAAGTGGTAATCTGAAGTTGCAAGGTTTGGTGAGCATGGCGTGTACAGTAGGGCATCTCAGCCAAATTGTACCAATTTCTATCAGGTCTGAAAATAGACGTTTGGACTGGCGTTGTCATGATGGACGCTTTTCAGTTTTCATCAATTATTGCTTCAGTCATTTCAATTGGAAACAGTACTAGTCTGAATTCAATATGACATGCGGAAGGAGTTCATATCTAAGCAAATACAGCATCACCTACTTCGGATGAAGATCAGCTTTTACTTTTGGAGTAGTTAACGGAGTTTCATTTCGTTTTTCCCAGGACTTTTCCACCTCTTGTTTTAAACAATCTGTGATCTTTCTTTTAAAAAATATCGATTACATTGCGTTTGAGCAGATAAACGTAGATGAAAATGGTCCATTAAATTTTCTCCTTTAAATCGCATAATACTGAAACATCGTCATTAAGACCAAATTATGTAAAATAGGGTTCAGGACCGGATTATCCTTTAAGCTAGTATAGTCTTCAGACTAGAACCCAGAGCCGGACCATTGTTTAGGCTAATATAGGATACAGACTAGGATCCAGGGCCGGATTATCCTTTAGGCTAGTATAGGGCCCCTCAAGCTTTTATAAAGCAATGATTTTAATTTTCTAGATGTTATAACTTCTAAATAGTTTCATAAACTGAAATGATATCAATATGACAAACTCATATTTATTGAACTTTGTAGGAAGCAAAGCAAAAATGTTTTACTTTGTGTCGAGTAGATAACATGTTTGATTTTTTCTAGTTGTTATAATGCTGGTTATATATATATATATATATATATATATATATATATATATATATATATATTTAATACAGTTGTGTTGAAATATGTGCTAATTTGATTTTCAATAAATAGTAGTATTTCTTGAATATTTTTATTGACAAATAATGGATAGCTATTCTAGTTTACATTTATTCCACATATCTCATATTATTATATGAGATATATCTGCAATGTACCGTGTCGTATGACCTGGATTATCTTCAGTCAAAATACGAAACTTAAACAAAGCTATTTCTAAAGAATTAATAGATTTGATTTTAATCCGATATTTTTATTACTTCAAACGTTATTGTTTTAGTGAATTGAGTATTTGAGTAGAAGCCCCGTTTTTTTTTCGTTTTTTTAACAGTGATTATTCTGTCTACCGGCCTGCGCACTCGAGAAAACATTTCAAGTAATAAAGATGTCGAATGAAACATGAATCCGTTAATTCTTTAGAAATTGCTTTGTTTACATTTCGGGTATGTAGCTGTGCAGATATGGTTATCGAAAAAATCTGAACATGCATTCCTTAAAAGGACAAATAGAAGCTTGTCAGCTACGGAGAGCAACAGACAGTGTTTTCTCCAACAAAGTGAGGCACATGTTCGAGAGTACACCTTCCTTTTTAAGTTTTCCTGAGGGTGCAGTCCGGTAGATAGAAAAGGAAAAAAGTGGTGTTGACTCAAATATGAGTATCTACAAAAAGTAATATATATATATATATATATATATATATATATATATATATATAATCATTTCACCCTAAGCAAGGAAATAAAGCCACTAACACTAAGGAATAACTGACTGTTAGAGAATATAAGGTAAAAAAAACACTATTAAGGAGAGAGAACAATAAAAGAACAGGAGTTAAGACAGACGATAATGTAATTAAATTTTTTAAGGTCAAAGTTGACAAGGAAGCAAGAATCTGAAAGTAAAGTTTCACAAGTGAGAAGTGTGATAGAAGAAACTATTAGCATAGAATTTATACTTACATCTAACCATTTTAGCCATAAAATGATGAGATTTTGCTGACAATCTAGTAGTACGCTGAAATACATAGTCCCAGTACCATAGAGGAAAGTTCATCAGAACAATTGCCATGAAGTTATTTATAGAAGATGCACAGGGAAGCTACATTACAACAGTGGGGGAGGGATTGAAGCTGAAATGCCAGGTTTGAAAAAGTGCAATGAATTTCTCTCGTGGAGGTTAGCATCAGCCATGTAAAAAGTGTTCTCTCAGATGATTAAAAAGATGCTTAAAAGAGAGTAGTTTTGTTTTTTGAATTAACAAGCCACTTTTTCCCATTTAATAACAGATTTTAACATTCTGAATTAGCTTTTAACACCAGCTGCCAATTTGACCTTATTGGACTTACTATTAAGACAGGAGTAAATAGTTATGTCAGATAGAATTGAAAACTGATGACATCAGGAAGGTCATTGGTGAAAATTAGAAACAACATAGGTCCAAGGATAGAGCCCTGCAGAATACTTGCATTTAGGCAAAAAGATCTAGAAGAGTGGCCATTCAGGGCAACATTCATTTAATGATTTCATAAGAAAGACTGAATCAGTTCAAAAATTCATTCAGAAATACCTTTCAACTTATGATGAAGATCAGTATACCAAATGCTGTTAAATGCCTTTGAGATATCCAAATCAATGGTTCAAACTTCACCATTCTTATCTAAAGCTTGATAGACTCTTTCAGTAATAATTGTTAATACAGCAGCAGTTGACCTAGAAATTGGGCAACAAATTTAGTTTAGATAAGGAAATTGAACATAAGAGAGTTTGCAAGATGAGCACTTTTGGTCAACACCGTGGGATACTACAAAATCAAAATATTAACCTAAAAACTCAAGTCACATTCCTAAATAGCATATCGTTTACCAAGAACCATTTTGTCTGATCAGTGATTAAAAATGGCTTGAAGTGAATGAATCTGTTAGGACTTAAAGAAGACAATTTTTCATCAGACGTTATAAATTGGCATTACAAAATTACAAGGAACTTTATCAAATAACAAAAAACACATCACTTTAAGGCTTCCAAAAACGGCAACAACTAAAATGGATAGCACATATAATTAGAAAGGAAAATAATGATAGAATTCAGATGTTAAATTTCTAGACTACCTTAAACAAAAGCTTTTGAAGGAAACTCCCATCAATACTAGAACGAGTGATAAAAGTTATTGGACTTGAGCAGTCTAATTTCTTGAAAACAGTTTTAATAAAATGTTTTATAAATTTCAATCTGCACTAATACTCATTGTTTGGGCAATGAATGCCTAATATTTCTTGTATGTACATAGTTAATTTCACCATTTCCATTACAACTTTCAACCAACAGTAATACTAACTGTTTGGGCAATGAGTGCCTAATGTTTCCTGTCTGGAAATGGTTAATATGATTATTATCATCATAGTAATAAGAAATTAGAAATATTAGTAACTATGAATTCTTTCTTTTGTTGTTTTTCATTATGCTTTACCTAATTTTAGTCAGGCTTAGGCTTAGGCCTATTACTGGTAATGTATAATCTAGTACAACTTGCTGCTTGGACAGGTAATTGGCATCTAAACCAGCTTGCTCACTAGTTTATCTGCTACTGGGAGTGGCATGTCACTCCATACAATGAAAAAAAGACTTGTCAAGAAGCCAAATGGTCAACATGTACATACATACATACATACATACACATATATATATATATATATATATATATATGGCAACCTTCCTAGAGAGATGGCTTCTCAAGAAAACACTTGGACATCAGGAAGAGCATCTGGGCCTTGTAAAAATTTGCCTCAAATCATTTTGACAAGTTTTACTATATTTTCATGTTCAAGCAGTGTTGGCAGCCAAAGAACAACCAGCAGCGTCTCCTGCTTGGCAGACCTCAGGGTGTGTCCTAGAACTAGCTGATGCTAGTGACAGGCATATGTGGAGAGGTAAACTGAGATCCTCTGTCAGGCAGGACCTACCTTGCTTTGTGTGAGAGTTAACTTGGTCCTGCCTCAACAACAAAACATGGCTATGTTTGTATATATGTAACTAATACTTCTTCAGCTGTTAAGAATAATAATGCTTTGATTGATATAATGTATTTTCATTCTTACACTTGGTTTTCAAATTTATGTGAACTATTTTTGGGGGATAGATCTCAACAACTCTAAATTTGGGAATAATGAAACTACTTTGAAATCTTATGACAATTTCATTAACTTTATTTCTTAACATAGATCAAATTTTATAACTTGTCAAATTGAGATCATTAAAAAGATATCAACAGGAAAATCACTGAGTAGTAATTTATACCTGCCTATTTTGCATAGAGTTGACAGTAACCACAGTTTATGTTTGTTCTGTTTGACAAAAATTCATTTGTGCTTTAGCACTTACTTGTTATAAATAGAAATATATCACAAATTAAATTGTGACCAAATTTGGCAACAAATAATGAAAATAAGATGTAATACAACAAAATTTCAACATAGTCCATTGAAGCAGAGGTAAACGCCAGGACTTTGAATGTCAATTTCAGTAGGTCCTTCCTAAATTGGAAGAGCTGCTTAGCACAATCTTTTTCTTTGTTTTAGTTGGCAACACACCAAGCACAAAAGCTGAATTTATGTCCTTAACAAAGAAATGATCAAAAAATTTAGATTTGAAAAATATTTATTTATGTTAGCAACAAGAAACATTTTTGAAATATTCCTTTTTATTTAGTTTTATTGATGTTCTTAAATTTTTACTTTAAATTATTTTTCCATTTGATACATGGAAAAAAAGAAGGAAGAAAAGAAAAAGAGGAAGTAAAATGTATGACAGTTTTAAATAAAAAAACATTTGTTAGAAAGTTTTACTGTAACGAATTACTGTGTTTGTGTGTTAGTTTCTGCTTTGTTTTTTGTTTTCTTATTCCTTACTCTGGGCTTTTGATGTAAACAATCTCAGCCCACAACTTCAAGGGAATCCAGCCTAGGGTTAGTCTTGGGTTGCTCTGGGGTGGAGGAAAACATGCTGTCTTTTACTTTTTCTATTAATAGCCTTGCTGAAATCTGGGAGGAGTCACTCATGGAGGTCTGTAGTGGGAAGGTGTTAGTTGCTTCAAGTAGGAATATTCTAAAAATGGAAATGATGAAAAAATAATGTCCTAATTTTATTGTTTGAGAATTTTTTGCCAAGTGTTATATTCTGAATATCTTCTATATGCCATGTCTCTTCAGGACGTGGGCGTTCATGGTTCTCCACAACATCCTGTCTTTTGTAGCTATTAGTAAGGTTTGTCTTTTTGTTCTCTCTCCTAATCTTGTTCTGTTAACACTTTAAATAAGCTTGTTAGGTAGGTTATTCTCTACTTTTCCTTTCCTTTCAATATGTCCCGAGAACTCCATTATTCTCCCTTATATTTACCCAAGAAATATCAATTGTCTCTTTCTGATTCTAAGTATAAGTATCCTTTTTGCTTCCATTTTCCCTAAAACTTCCTCATTACTCCATGTTCAGTCTATACAATTCTCAGCATCCTTCTGTTGCCTCTTGTCTTTTCTTCATCTGTGAGGAGATTGTCCAACATTCAGTGCTTTAGAGGAGGACTGATATTACATAACAGTTCCTTACTTTTTTGTTTCTAATATTACAGTCCATACCTCAACTTTATGAAGTGCAGTACTAGATTGGCAGCAGGGTCTCATCATTTTACAGGTGAAATGGCTGCTAGATATAACTGTAAGTTCTATGTTAACATTTTCTTCTCTTGTACTTCTTGCTTGTGAAACTCTCTTCCGGCTCCTTGCTTTCCAGTTAACTTTGATCTTCAAAAATTTAAATGCAATGTCAATTGTTATCTTCTGCCTTTTTAATTCCTCTTCTTTTATTGTTCTCTCTCCTTAATAATGTTTTCTTTTCCTCATATTCTCTCATACTTAGTAACCCTTCATGTCTTAGAAGCTTCATTGCAGCTATAGGTTGAAATGTACCTTTGAACTTAAAGTCATTAGAGCAAACTGAGAACATTTCTTGCATTTAGGAACATACTAAGCCGTAGGAAAAGATTAATGCCCAAAATATGTTCAGAGATTCACCTTAATGTTAAAAAGGATAAAAGAATATGAAATTCAAAGTGAGAGTATGGTTCAAAAATTGTAAAACTTTTAAGAATCAGTTGAATACTGAAGTTTTTAACATGGAAACACATGGAGATGAAGAAGTTGTATCCAATAAAATAAGAACTTATGATGTGTGATCAGATCATGAGATTTTGGCTTTTACTATTCTGATCTAAGCTCTCAGAAAACTCTTCCTTTTTCACATGAAATGAAGAAAAGAATTGTAATACCTGATAATAATATAGATTAATAATATAGATTAATAATATAGATTAATATTGGGGTTGGGCTTTCTGTGATTTGATTTTGGATGCTCCTAAATCATGTTGCATTTAAGAATTCTGTTAAAAAAACACAAGACTCCAAGTCAGCAATGAAAATATATTTCTGGTAAGATATTTTCCTATTCTATTTTTAAATCATTTCACCGCAAGCAAGGTAATAAAGTCACCGGAACACATGGAGTCACAGGGAGTGAAAGAGAATGAGAAAAATTCAGTGAGGATAAGCAGGGAGAAAGGGCAATAAAAGAACAGGTTTCAGGAAGACAGACAATTGGCATTGCTTTTAAATTTTTAAGATTGTAGATAGCAGAGAAGCAAGAAATTGGAATGGAGTCCCATAGGTGAGAAGTTCAAGAAAAAACAGATGGTTGCATCTTGCTAGTTAAACAGTAAAATGGTTGCCAATCTAGTAGCATGCTTAAATTCAGGCAGTTAAGACACCAAGGAGGAAAGCTCATCAGAACAATTGCCATGTAAATATTTGTAGAAAAGACAGAGGGAAACCATGTCACATCAGTGAGAAAGTGACTGAAGTTGAGATGCCAGGTCATGATCGATTACATTACAGATTCTTCTTTGAATTTTACTTTTGGAAACAAGTGCAGGGCCTGGAATTAATCAAGTCAATAATTAAAATAAAAAAAGAAAACAAAATCAGTAAAAAATGATCCCCAAAATTGAAAGGCATTCTTTACCAAATAAAAATTGTCCATGGCCTACACCATGCTTAAACCATGTTCCAGAGGTATTAGGCTGTCTATAGTTATAACAGTGTTTATATCATCAAAAGTTTTCAATAAGGCATGTCTGAAATATGAAACATAAATTATAACCTTGAATACATTTATCAACATTTATCACTTCTGACCCATGAGACCTTAGTACTATTTACAAAACTGACTTTAGATTTATCTTAGAACAAAATCAAATTAATCACAATTTTAAAAAAAATGCAAAAAACAAAAATGAACTAGTTTTAGTCAACAACCTATGTTCCTCCTGTGGTTATTAATATAGCAACAAATGTTGAAAGGCACACATGCAATCATTTTAGGAGGCTCACAGACACATGTAAAATGTTTTATAATAAAAAAAACAAAACAACTTTTAATAAATAATTTAATTTGAATTGATGTTATCTTCTTTTTATGTGCCACATCATTTCAGGACATTGGTGATTATGGTTCTCCACAACTTTCTATCCTTTGTAGTTCTTAGCAGTGTCTGTCCTCTTACTATCCCTTACAGTCCCTGTTCTGCAATCTATTTACGCAAGCTCATTAGGTAGTTTATGTACAGTTTTTTTCTCTCTCATGCCTTCAATAATATTCTGTGCATGTCAAATTATCCATGCCCTCTTTCCACATTATGCAACTCAGAGATTTCAACAATCTCTTTCTGATTCTAAATATAAGTATCCTTTTTGTTTTCATTTTCCTTAAAACTTCCTTGTTGTTCACATGCTCCATCCATAGTATTGTTAGCATTCTTTTGTAGAACCACATTGTTGTCTCACCTTTTAATCTGTGTGGAAATTGTCCTGCATTCACTGTCATATAAGAGAATTGATATTCCATAGCAGTTCATCACTCTTTTCTTTGTTTCTAATGAATTTTTCCAGTTTCTTTATACTTTCTGTAGCTTCTGAAAGGCATTTTTATTATTCTAATATGCCTTCTGATTTCAGTATTATATTTTCTGTCATTTGTTAAAAGACTTCTCAGATATTGAAATTTCTATCCTTGTTTTATTTTGATGTCTTTAATTTGTATATCACAACTTGAGATGTTCCTGCGTTTTTTTGTTTTTTAACTTAAGTGTACCAAATAAAAAGCCTAAGAGCCACTCAAAGTAGAGGGTGATTGAGTGAAATTGTTGTAAGTGCATAAGGGAGAGGGAAAGAAAAAATAAGAAGTGTATCTTATGAGGATATATAGTATTGATATTGGTTGACCCTAGACTTGAAGATGTTAAGAGTATATTGGTCGAAGAAGCATCCTCTTGGAAGTCTTTTCCACAAAGTAACAGATTTTGGGAAGAAGCTGTCTGAATCAAACTTACTCCTTACCAAAGAATTACAAAAGGAAAGAAAATGATTTGATGCTATGAACATGGCATGGTGGGTCCTAGCTATAAAGATCTGATCCGGTGGAACTAATGAATGTAGCTTATTGAAGATTTTTCATAGTAATAGTGATAGAGTAGTGAGAGGCTAGAAACATTTCAACATAAGTAAGAAAGGGGTAGCAATAATTCATCACCCACACATCCACATAATTGCTTTTGAATTCTATCAAAACTGGACAGTGAGCCTTGCTTAGATATGGCAGTAATACTCCATTTTTTTTGTTTGATCTGATTCTTGTAAAGAGAGAGCATGGCAGTAAGAGTTAGGCATTTTCTGACACAAGGAATTACCCATTCTTCCAGTGTGTTTTAATAATGGCATGAATATAATAGGTGCATTAGAGGTTTGGAGTAAGCTTTAGTCCCAACAGATGTTAAAAGTAAAGAGAATATAACTTGATCATCAGGACAGAAGCAAATTTAGGATCTGATTGGTAGTGATGAAATATTACTAGCTTTGTTTTGTAGGTATTGAATGATACAATCTATTCTTTCCCTCATTGAGCTGTTAGGGCCATACAATATGACTTCTTACACAGTTGATGTTACAGATAATAAAAGAAAAGAAAAAAGATCAATATTTTAATATGTTTGTTGCTGTTAAATATTAGTTTAAAATTTGTCCCTCAATGAACAAGTGGCTCTTCTGCTGGAATTTCTTACTCTGTTTTTTTGTCAATTTGATTTTTTTATACAATTTTATCAAAATATTTAATTACAATTATTTTGTGTCTTAGTGCCCATCATCTTATAAACATTATTAATATTAAAAGCACTAATATTTTCATATTATTTATTATTAAGCATTATTTTATATTATTAAGCATTAATAATAATAGTGCTGATGATAATAAGGTTTATTATCCTTTTAATCATTATTATTATCATTATTATTGTTTCCTTGGATTTCTATTGTATACACATTTCCTTTCAGGTCCCAACCAGAGACCTAAGGTCAGAAATGGCTTCCTGGCATTTTCTACTGATCATTTTTTTTGTAAAAAATAACTAAGATCACATATTTTACATAGATAAGTCTATTCATAATGTGTGAGCTGTACTTGAGAGTACAATTTTTATCATTATTATCATTTGTGTATGTTATCTTTCCTGCTTTGTATCCTAAACAGTTGGATCCAAACTATGGTCCTTAGGGTCTCTTGAATAATTTTCATTTAATTGATATCACTTATCTTAGTATATGGGATGTTCCTAGTAGGGCAATCTTCTGGACAATTCATATGTTTATGTTACCTGGCACACTGTTAGTAAAAATGTCCATTCCATTTCTCATGAGACCTCGAGCTTCAATTACAAACATGGTACTATAGCCTTGTGTGGTGACCAGTTTAGGAGATCTAAAACTTTGAATTCATAACTGTAGCCCTGGCAAAGCACATACTATGCAGCTAAGGAAAGAATCGTTCACATTGACTCGATGATCATTAATATGGTCAACTCCTTTTGGACTACTTGGTTTAAGCAAATTGTTATTAATTTCACTGTTTACGAAAATAAGCTGATACCAACTCAAACTAAAAATGATGTTTATAGTAATAAGAAATAATATTGGATTAAAAAAATACATTTAAAAAATGTTCATATATATATATATATATATATATATATATATATATATATATATATATATACATACATATATATATATATATATATATATATATATATATATATATATATATATATATATATATATATATATGATATACAGAAGCCATATGTATATATAACAAAAACACAACCTACAGTTTAACAAGTCAACTGCAACCATTCAATAATTTTATTAACATTGATTGATTGATTTGTTTTTATGGCCTGTCAACCATTTGCAGGTTGTATAAAGCTAGAAAATATTTTTAGATTGTAAGAACTTTTAGGAGATAATAATGACTTACTGAGACAAGTCATATCAATTAACCCATAATTAAAGTAATAAGTAAGTAAATATAATGAACACAATTGGAATTTGAACTCAGCTCTTCAATCTCCAATTCTGAGCCATTACACTATTAAACCAACAAAACATCCAAACTTACAGCACTTGGCATTCCCAAGTGGTTACCCATATAGGCTTGATGTTGCTTAACTTTGGTAGTTTTATGAGAATCCATGTTTCAATGTGATATAGCCATAAGCTAACAAAACCTTTAAAACATTAATGAAGGAAGAATGTAATGACTGGATATGACAGAAGATGTGATAAAATCTCTATTGAATGAAACAAATTTGTGGTAAAAATAAGAAGTGATAGAGTGATTAAGTCATTTAAGTGATGTGATATCACTAACAATGGATGCGACTGAAGATAACATTCTCTTTGATCATAATATTGGATTCAATAATGAAATGTCAGATTACTTTCCAAAATATAGTGAAAGCAATGAGGATTTTGTAGGTTTTGAACAAAATTAAATAACAGTGAGCATTTATTTTTTATTTATATTTTTTTCTTATTTTGATGTTTTGAATCCTTTTGTGTTTAGAACAATATATACTAAGTTTTAAAGTAGATGATTAAATTTGTAGTTAATAAAAATATTTTCAATTATGACTATAGAATTTTTTCCAAAACTTTGTCTTCAAAATAAATGTGTATCTTATACACCTCTATGTTTTATATTCTAAAATATTATGGTAAAAGATAATTAAAATTTATCTCTTTTGAATATCTCTTACTGAAAAATTTTGGAATGAACCGGATGGGGCATAATCCTATTTTCTGTATTTAAAATGTTGCATTATATGATTATATAATCTGACAACTATTGCTTGCTATTTACATTATTTATATTATTAAAAAAGTAGAATCTAAAAATCAAATAAAATTGTTTTAAGTTCCAATTACTTGTTTGTTTAATGGCATATCAACACCTTATAGGTAATTTAATGCTGAAATTTAATTTTCTTGTGAGCTTTGAAGTAATAAAAATATGTAATATGTTATTCTGCTTTCACAATTGAATACATGGTAGATGATACTCAGCTTTTGTACATATACAAGTTTGTGTGGACATAATTACTAAAGGTGATGATATGTATGTTTTACGTTATAATTTTGTTGAAGTTGTATTTTGGAATACAATTTAATTTCTTTAAGAAATTGTAGGATATTATATGGATTAATATCATGAAAGACTTCTTTCATGTTGATTGATGTAGTGTCAATAATTTTACAATAAATAATTATGGTTGGTAAGTTTTTTTATATAAAAGTGTATTGCTGGTATTTTTACTATAAAAATGTATTTTTATACTTGCATAGTGTTTTGTTTTAGTTTGGGGGTTCACTATTTGCCCATAGTTGGGAGCCTAACCGGTGCTACCACCCTAAGACAGGGCAGACCTGAGAACACCAGCAATTAAGAGGTGGTTCCACACTCTTCAAAACTTCCAATTGCCTGATCATAGGCCTTGCTGCCAAATATAGCTGATTGCTTTTGAAAAGTATGACCTTAAAACACTTCTGAATCCCTTCCTACCATATTCTTGTGTTATGAGCTCCACACAAATTGTGATGATTAGACAAAGTAAGTGTGATTCTGTGCAAATATTACTTTTAATAATTTCTTTCAGCATTAACAATGATCCCCAAAAGAGGACACAGTGAAACAAATTTTAACTGAATGTACTCACTTAGCCCCTGTAAGACATAAATACTACCAACAACATGAGAAAACTATTTGAAAATTCAGAAACTATCAACATAGTGTCCTACATTAAAAAATAGGTTTATACAAAAATATACAACACCTACCATAAACCATTAACAAACTATATATTTATAAAACATATGTTTAGCCTGAAAGTTTAAAATTATGTACAAAATATCTGTAGTTGAAGGCATAAAACTGCATGCAAAATATTTAGATTTCAGCATTAAATAACCCATAGAGTTGTTGATATGCCACTAAACAATAACACCAAAATCAAACCAAAAGAGTATTAAGATAAAGACCATGCAAGTGAAAGTGAAAGTGAAAGTTAAACAAAAACAGTTTTAATGCACCTGTGGATACATTATTGAAATAAGATGTCATAAAAATGAGTTTTGTTTTATCAAATTCTATCTCAGGTTTTGTTTTTAAATCATTTTTTCTGTTATGGCTGATTGTCTTGATTTCATAGGTTTGTTTTAGTTAACTTTTCACTTTTTATCTTTTTACTTTTTTAAATATAAAAGAAATTGTTTAAAGGAATGAAGTATTCCTTTAAACATTGTCACCACAAAAATAATAAAAATTCTTATGCATTTCAAATTAAATTAAAACTCATTAAAATTTGAAGTAGGCTTTTAATGACTTACCAATTTTCTGGGCTGTGGATCAGAGAATACTTTTCAATATGATGACACTACTGTCTCTCCTAAACTATTTCCTGCATCAAATATATTTTATATTGCAAGTCGTACACAATTCAACACTAGCTAAGTTATCATTTGTATAATATATTAATTTTTACTTTTTGTTGTCGAATTTACATCTTTTCCAAAATAACTTATTCACTTCAACTTGTTAGTTACCTTAATATTGAAGGATCCATTATTGCTTAGATTGGAAAAATTCTGTTTTTCAATCTCAGAAAATAATGCCCAATACCAAAATTTTAACAAAGTTTGAATACACTAATCACAATCATTATTTAGCCACAGACAAGTTTATATTATTTTTCTACTGGAAATGGATTACAAATAATAAAATATCAAATGCAAGTACCAAAAGTGAATAGAAAAAGAGAAATATTTTTCATCAATAATATTGCCTTTGTTGAAATTCCTGAAGAATATTTTTCCCTGTAATTTGGTAAATAGACAAACAACTATAAAGAGTAAATAACACATTTTAATTCTATGTCTCTTTCAGTTAAATGTATTATTCACTTGTACTAATCCTAAATATAAATACACAATTTAAAAAGTTTGGTGGATCCAGTCCTTTTCTTTTTTTACAGTAAATGAGCTATTGTTTAGTGTAACACGTGAACACATTCTGACAAAGAAAAGATCTTTTTAGTCATGAGTAATTTCAAATGCCAAGAGTTTAACATCAAAATCAAAATATCTTTAAGATTTAATTTTTCTAAAAACTTTGGTCTTAAGTAAACCATTTTATTGAAACTGGTAAATCTGATGCTACACATATTGTTAAAGGAAATGTCTGTTCATGTTGAAAAGTTAAGTGTCATATTTTGAAGATGTGCTAATTTACAAAGAAACTTTTGTCAAGTGAAAAGGATGTTAACTTCCTAAAGTAGTTAGGTACCAACAGTTCTGAGATGCTTCATAGCAACATGACAAGCATGAAACCATTGTCAATGGAACTCAAAACAAATTCCAAGCTGAGATAAACAGGAAGTCTTCAAATTATTCTGGTTTGTTTTAAACTAGTTTTGGTGTTAATACTCCACAGTAAATTCCCCACAGTTTATTTTATAGCAAAAAAAAAGAAAGATTCTTAGTGAAACCAAAGTAAATTTTGAATGTTGAAAATGTCTGAATGAAAGTCAATACATAGGAGATTTAACTGTACCTTTTAATGTATAAAATATGTCAGAAGGGGCTCAAGTTTCTATTTATAAGGTACTAAACTATAATGAATGAAATCAGTGTACACTTCAGAGAGTAATATTCTGTGTAAATGTAACTTTTACTTTCCTGTTCCTTTCCATAGACACACATAAGGTTCATTTATTAGAAAATAACTCAAACAACAAAGGATTTTATAAACTTTTGTTGTAAATTTTAATCACATAAAATTTATATACAAGTTTTGCTTTTTAAAATGAAATTTCGGCAGGTAGAGGTTATTTTTTTTCCTTTTTCCAATTCATGTTCATCTTCATTTGCATCTGTTTACATTGATGAGGTATTGCTTTTCAATGGCACCCCTTTTTGTCTGACAGGTATCTTGCACAATGCTGGTTAGACCTCCAGGAACCACTGCTATGTCAGGCAAAACAATCCATGAGATGACATTTAAACATATCCCAGACCAGTAGAAATTTTCTTTCCTAAATCCTCCTCATTTGTAAAATCACACTTGTTTCAACCATATTCTCATGCCTTGTTTATCCATACAATAGTTTTCATGAATAAGGACAACTAATCCTTTAGGGAATTTTGGTTTTGGTAATTTCCTTTGCTTCAAAATTACCATTGGCCTCAGCTTCGTACCTTCAGCTATACATGTTAACACAGCGGTAAATCTCAATTTTTCATGACCAGTTGTCTTCACTAGCACTGTTTTATGCCCAACTTTGGTCATTGTATACGGATTCGCATATTAAAGTTCATTGGTGTTTCATCCACGTTTCAAATATTTCCCAGTCAATATCCGTTCTTTGGCAAACTTAGTCCTCTGTGCCTGCAAAAAATATTAAACACTATTTATTTATTAGATAGTTTATTTACAAGAATAATTTTATATTTACAACATTATAAAAAAATAAAACAATTAAAACTAACGTAATGCAATACCAATTTATAAAGAAATAAATATGAAAACAACTTTTTATTCATAAATTTATAAACATTTACTAAATTATTAAAATATTTGAACCAATTAAAAGGAAGTCCTTATTATTTACCATTTTATAAAGTTCGAATAAATAGTTCATTGTTTAACTAAATGACATCTCAAAGTTCATTGCAAATTTGAAATAGGAAAAAATCTATTCATTTTCATTTATATAAGATATTTGTTGATTTTAAGTGGCATACATAGTAGATTAGGTTTTGCTCTTCATGTAGAGACAAAAGGGAAGAAAATTAGGTAAAGGAGCTACCGTAGTCAGGCATGAACGAAAACAAAAGTATGGTATCTAAACCTTCATATCAGATATTTGGGGTAGCATTGTAAAAAAAAGAAAAAAAGAAAAAAAAGAGAATGAAAACCATGTATTTGCTATAAAATATGTCCAGGATGATGGCTAATACTGCAATATTTGATTATGGTAGGCCTACTTATATTGTTGGGGTCGCATTACACATGAGATATATGAAAAAATCAGGTTTTCTGGGGCCGCACTATTCGTGAAGTTGGCTTATACACGAGTATTTTCGGTAAAAGAAACAAAAGATTCCTTAAAGACAAAACTGTAAAAAAGTCAGATAATTAATAAGAGATATGAAATGAATTGATTGTTAAGGATAAAACGTGTGAAAAGAAAATTAGAATGAAGGTAAGGCGTATAAAAGAAGATCCTTAAGAATAAGATGTGTGAAGTGAAAGTATCGTTAAAAATAGGAAATGTAAAACACATACATGATACACGTTTCGACGACCATATCTCTTACAATTCATTACTGACTAGACTAAATATTTTCCTGAAGAACCCATATTTTCTTTCTGCCGTAAACTGGTTGTCAATCAAGACTATAGAACCCAGTTTGTCCAGCTTTGACATAGCTGTGAGAAAAAGAAATGGATTGATACCTTTCCAAAGGGTATTCGCGCGTAAATGAATGTAACAAACATGACTGGAATTCGAACTCGGCTCTCCAATTTCTAATGTCGAGCCGTTGCCCATTACACCACACTGCACGGGCCCTTTATGAATACGAATGTGAAAAATAAGCCTAATAAATGCTGAAATGTGCAAAAGGCTCGTTTTAATGACGTGTGAAAAGAATGCTTGTTAAGCTGTGAAACAAAATGCTATTTAAAAATAGGACAGTGAAAATACGCATTGTCGTGGTCAAATATTTAAAACAGAAAACCCATTAAATATACGAATGTGAAACCCATTAAATGAAACCCATTAAATATACGGATGTAAAAAATAAGCCTAATAAATGCCGAGATGTGTAAAACAAAAGGCTCGTTTTAAAGATGTGTGAAAAAAAGCTTGTTAAGCTGTAAAACAAAATGCTGTTTAAAAATAGAACAGTGAAAATACGCATTGTCGTGGTAAAATATGTAAAACAGAAAACCCATTAAATGTATGTTAGCTCCTCTTTAATTTCCTAATTGTCCAAATTGTTTACTAGGGCGCGCTCTCCCGACACTATATATACGCGACGAGGACCTGCCTTGTCCTCTCTTTTTACTCTGCATTTCACTGGACACATATAAAAAATGTGATCTCTCGCAGAGATTTGCGTTTTGCCCACTTGTGGGAGAACGCCATGAAACACACACACACACACGTACGTACGTACGAACATTCATCAAAACACGAACTCTTTACATTCACGCACAAACACACATGATAATGTATTTGTCCATTGTAAATTTTGTTTTTTAATACATATGCTTGTTTCTACATATATATCGGTCTTGTTTGTTTTCATTACGTTTCTTTGGTTAGACTCAACTTGAGTCCGTCACATTCTTGTAGTGGACTTTGAGCCATACACGTGTTCATAATTTACCAACACGTAAACCCACGATCTGCTACAAGGATAAGACATATCAATGGTAAAGCTCGTTATGGGAAAGAAATATGAAAGACTTGTCTAGGGAAATACGCCTGAAATGAAAGTTTTGTTTAGGATAAGACGTGTGAAACAAAAAGCTCGTAGAGGATAAAACTTATGAATATTTAGGATAATCCCTACCAAAAGTAAAGCTTTTTATGAATAAGCCATGTGAAATAAAAGTCTACTTAAGGATAGGATATCTAAAATAAGGCTAGTTAAAGACATAAAAAATCGGGAAAAAAATACAAGCCTCTGACCCTTACCAGTACCTACAGGCAAATGCATAATCAACCAATGTGGAATTCGGATGCAAATTTTTTGATAAGCCTTGATTCTGAGTCTTGATTATGGCGACGCTGCTTCTGGCTCAGGGTAATACAAAAAGCAATGTTCTGGAAAAAAATCTCACTCTTGGATAATTTTCCACCAATCATGAGAACGGAATTTGACACTAATTTTTATTTGTTTCTATATCAGCAATCACCATAGATAAGACGTATGACATGAAAGGATCGTTAATGGCAATGGACTTGAAAAGAAAACTTCGTTAAAGATGACATGTTTCAAACAAAAGACTCGTTAAGAATAAGATTTGTGAAAGGAAAAGCTCTCATGTCAAACAAAAGGCTTGTAAAGGATGAGACCTCTGAAAAGAAAGGCTCACTTGCGATAAGACATTTCAAATAAATCGTTCGTTAAAGATAAAACGTCAGAAAAGAAAGGTTTGTTAGGGATAAGATGTGTGAAAAGAAAGGATGATTATGAATAACACGCTTCAAACAAAGACAAGACGCGCAAAATGAAGTAATTGTTGGGCGTTAGGAAAAATTAGCATTATTGGCGTAATATTTGTAAAACAGATAACTCATTTTTGTTAAAACTTTTGAGTGGAAAGCCTCGTAGGAGATAAGACGTATGAATGGAGATGTTACTAAAATATATCTGTATAATTCTAAAACTCTAATCTTGTATGTATGAATGTGTGTTTAAGAGATACAGCTTAAACGATACAATAGAGGTGCAGAGCCAAATGTCATTAAATTAAACAAATGGTCCTTAAGTTAGAGCCGTTTTTTTCTGTTTTTATGGCAATTTTAATAGGAAATTCGATATTTATTTTTGATACAAATTCTTATATCAATCCGCGTATATAAACAAACACTTGCATATTACATTCCAACTATTATGGGTGTGAAATATAATAAACCTTCATAATACATTATAACAACATTATTAAACACATTTAATTATGCATAACACAACAGATATTTATAACTTTCGCTACACTACATTAGAACTTTTTTTTTAATAAACAACTACTTGAAAGGTGAAGAGGCTATATATGTTACATGAGTTGATGGTAAATAAAAAGATGCACGCTGATTTGCTGCCGTTACGTATTTTGAAATAAATGCGAAGAAAGAATAAGAATAAAAATATACTTATCATTTTAAAAAAGACGACACCTGTTTAAGCTATTACTACAAATTTTCGCGCAATGTGTTAACCATGAAGCCCAGTAGAACATTAAACCTTCTTTAACCGTCTTTAGCATTAATTATTAATTTTGTATTCAAATTACATTTCATGGAAGAGCTTTCTCTTTTAATGTAAAGATATAAAACATATATCTATTGCTGTCGTAAAATAATTCATTTTCATACTTTAAATCAGGATATATTTGCATTAAGTCATTTTTGGTGTTTTTCATTCGTTTTCGGACCGGAAACTTTTGTACTTATTCTTAATTAATAATTAGTAAAAAAATATACTTATTATTTTGAAAAAGACTACACCTCTTTTAAATTATTCCTCCAAATTTCCACGCAATGTGTTAACTATGAAGCCCCATTGGAACAATAAAGCTTCTTTTACCGTTATTAAATACAAATTAATTAAAATGTGTAATTAATAATAAAATGGATAACATTGTTAATTCATCATTTTGTATCATGAACTACATTTAAAAGAAACCCAGCGGGTTTATGGATGGTCTAGAGATCTATTAATGGTTAGTGAAGGAGAAAGCATATGATAGGAAAGGCGTTAAAAATAAGAAGTGTGAAACAGAAAGGTTGTTAAGATACGAAGTGTATCAGAATATGACGTGTGGATGTAAAACCTTGTTAAGTATTCGAACTGGGAAAGGAAAAGATCGTAAAAGGTAAGACCTAGGAACAAAAATGCTTGTTCATGATAAGACGTACAAAATAAAAACCACGGGCAAGACTAATGAAAACACCCGATAAAAATAAGCAATGTGACACAAAACAGCTAGTTAACAATATGACGTGTGAAAGAGAAGACTAATTAAGAAGAGGACCTGAGAGAAAGGCTAATTAAAAATTAGACGTTTGAAAAGAAAAAAAAGTTAAAGATAAGACATACGGTAGTAAAAGTCTTAGTAAGGATAACAAGCGCGAAATATGCATGTTAAAGGATAACACGTGTAAATAAAACGAAAGGTTCGTTTAACATAGGAATGTGAATAGAGAAACGTGCTGATAATAACTAGTACGAAAAAGAATCATGTTACAAAAAAGACTGCGGGTAATAAACTTCGTATAGGATCAGACGTGGGAAACAAAATACTCTGTCTTTAAGCATAAGAATTGTCAATGGAAAATTTGGATAAATAGTATGAAAAAGACGTGCGTTATGAATAGGGTTGCAGAAAATAAGTCGGTGGAGTTCGAATCGGGAGAGGCAGAAAGTTCTCATCATTTTACAGTTGAAATGACTCGATGTAACCGCAAGTTCTATGCTAATAGTTTCTTCTATCGCACTTCTCGCCCGTGGAGCTCTCTTCCGGTTTTTTGCTTCCCAGTCAACTTTGATCTTCAAAAATTTAAATACAATGTCAATCGTTATTTTCTGTCTTCTTAATTCTTGTTCTTTTATTGTTCTCTCTCCTTAATAGTGTATTTTTTTCTCATATGTACTAACACCCAGTAATTCCTTGCTTCTTAGTGGCTTTATTGCTTTGCGTAGGGTGAAAAGATTTAAAAAAATAGCAATGACGTCCGCGTCTTTCAAAAGTAAACTTCTGTGAGCGACTTTGCCCCAATAAATAGCTACAGAAAAAGACAGAACAGATGTGTACCATTCTCTACTTGCGTTGATGTTCGGACGTAGGGTGAGACCAACCGCCTGTCATTTTCACAAGTGTTTTAATTTCTTTTTATCTTCAGAGATAAAAAGAATATTTATTAGACTGTAATATACTGGATTTATCCGGGTTGACACAACCAACAACCGTTCATGCAGAGTAGGTTTGTTTTATTTTTCTTTCTATTTTTTAATAGACGATAAAAAAGGGTTCAGAAAAATAGCCAAAAAGAAAAAAGTAAAAATAAATAAATACGAAGAAAAATGAAGAAAAACCACCAAGATATAAGAGGTGTGGAGTTACCTCACTTTCCTAAAAAAAGCCACTAGGGGACGTACTTTAAGCCTATAAATAGGAGTATCATTCGCTGTCATCGTCTTTTTTTCCTATTTCACTCAAGGATGGTAAGATGTAAGTCGAAAGAGAAAAAACGCTTTCCCCACTGGAGAATACCCACGCACGTACACACATGCACACATGCGCTCCAACACCTTTCTCTTCACTTCACAACTTCACACACTCAAACAATTCAATGGTTTAAATGTTCATTGTTTTGTCACACGCAACAATCTTCAGTTGTCTATGTATACCTTTGTTTTGTTAATACATACAGTATAGTTTGTTTATATATATAAATATATATATATAATATATATATATATATATATATATATATATATATATATATATATATATATATATATATATAGTTTCTTACTTTTTTATTTTATTACCCGGACTCATATTCTGAGTCCGCCATATTGTTGTTGGATAAATATACCTGGAGACACGTGTTTTCCGACCTAAAACACGATCATCATACGTCCGCAACAAAAGAAAGAAATTAAAAAAGAAAAAATTATGGAACAAAATCACAAAAGGATTTACCAATTAGAAAAGAACAAAAAAAACAAAATAATGAAGAAAAGGAAAAGATTTAAAAATGCAACAAGCAAGGAATATTTACTTAAAACTCCATTCCATCTATTTGGATGTCGATAGTCGATATGCTGGTAACATGGCTAGTTTGTTCAACTCCTTAAAGCTTACATTTTAGAGCAAACTGTTTAGCCGGCCAGATTCATCTTGACACGATTTCTCAAAACAACTTCATCACCAAAAAAGATTGTGGCAACACCGAAGGGATCTGAAGGTGAGTGGTAGTTGTACAGAAAGAGCGGGAAGACGAAGTTGAAGCAGAGAAACCTATTGGAACAAGGATGTTGCAGAAACTTTTTCTTCTGCAATACCAATTTCTCCACTACCAGTGAAGACTAAAGAAGTAGCACCCAAGATATGCTATAGACCAGATTGCCGCTTCTTTGGTCGCAGAGACATTAAAAAAAAAAGAAAGAAAAAAGCAAGTCCAGCGGGACTTGTTTCATCACCCTCATACATTTCACAATCACCTGTTACATATCTGTACCTATCATGCAACCACTTCTTCGAAACTCGCTTTACCATTTTCCCTTTAGCTTACAAAATCAAAAAGACACCGCAGCCCCTCTGTCGGAAGCTCCGACGAGGAGTAACCATTCAGAAGGAGGAATATAGAAAATTGTCAGGAGAAGATATCTGTCATATCGGCCTATGCATACTTGAAAAAAAAATCAACCGAAGAATTTTATGGACTTGAGAGTTCTTCAGAATTTTAAAATGGTCAGCGACTGTGAACTGTTATACGGATTGGCCCGGGCGCATCGGGTGATATGGAAAATGATGGGAGACGCGTTAAGTCACGATTAAAAAAGACTCTCATACTGAAAGATTATGAATCAGGGAAAATTCAAATATTGTAATTGAAGTAAGATCGAAGTTTATCTTGTTGTTCCGATTTATTCGTCAAGGTTATCTGCTTCCGTTCATGTTTTACGTCTTTGTGTTGGAGACCCCTTCTTGCGCAGGTTGACGATAAACTGAGCCCTACGCAAACTTATACTACCTGGTGCCATCACCTCAGCCAGGCATTCTGTCTACACTCTTGTAGTACTAATACCGAAACTGTGGAGGTCAACAAAGAAAGTGATTTTTATGATGTCGTGATAGGGGCCAGAATTAACCAATGTAAACTTGTTGGCTTGTGGATAGATCCATGGAAAAGTTCTCTCCTGGTTCTGGCCGTTAATTGGAGCCCTGTTTAAACACCTTTAAGCTCTCAGTGCACCAATGGTGCGTCGCGGGATCTGTTGCGTCCATCCTTTCGAAGGCTAACTAGTTTTACCATATTAATTATTTAAGTAGATAATACAAGAAGACTGTGTAGTGAAGTCGGTTATATTGTCACTGGACGTGAAAAAAAAATGGCAATTCCTTTGCTGGGTTTCTTTTCTCTTCAACTTGGTATGTGTAGGGTGGTTTCGATATGATTCTTTTCATTTCCATGTGTGTGTGTTTTTTCGTTAAAACTTGATAGTCTTCCCTAGCGTCACGTCCACATGGAATCTTTTTGCTTCAAGTTGGTGGTCATGAGATAAACCAGTATGACTATCTTCCTTTCCACGAGAGAGAGAGAGAGAGAGAGAGAGAGAGAAGGAGAGAGAGAGAGAGAAGGAGAGAGAGAGAGAGAAGGAGAGAGAGAGAAGGAGAGAGAGAGAGAGAGAAGGAGAGGGAGAGAGATATATTTCTTGAAGTTGGCGCGAATCTTGTATTCCAGTTATTTTAGGAGTGTAGTGATTGATATATGCTAGCCAATCAACGTGTCTGTTTTATGTCAGTCTTGGTTGACGGCGGAAGTGTCCAACGTAACTCTTGCAATTTTTAGGATTATATATTTTCCATCAGAGTTTAATTTACCATTGTCTTTTTTTTAATATCATTTTTTATTTGGGCTATACTATAATTATAAATTCAGCGATAAAATCTATTAATCCCAAAGATATGGTATTTACGAACAAGCAATGTCTTGTTGGAACATCATCAGTATTATCATTATTATTATTATTATTATTATTATTATTATTATTATTAATAACTTTGTTTAAAATAAAATAAATAAAACCAAAATAATAAGTTCGCCCAACTTTCTTGCTTGTGAAACGGATTCTTCACGAAAAAAACGCCGAACTCTCTTCGCTATTGACCTTCAAAGACGTCAAGACGTCCATTTCCTCTTCTTGGTACCTTGCTTGTCATAAGACAAAGTGGCTTTCTTCCTCTATCGCATAACATTAAAACACATATAACTAAAATACACACACACACACCAGTACAATTTAACATGCTTTTAGTGTTATTTCTTTGTATGTTTTTTATTCCTGTGAATACAAGGCCCTCCCTACTGGTGAGTGACCCCACAGTCTTTAACAAAAACTAAAATGCATGAAAATCAATGGAAAAATGGCAAATAAGCTTTAGGCAAAATTCTCTTATGCAATAAGGCTAATTAGCAAAAGGAAACACCATTTTAACTAGGAAACAACATTTTCAATAAATTTCTGAAAGGAAAAATAAAGTTGTTCGTAAAAAATCAAAATTTAAATTTCATAATAATAAATGCTCAATACTAATGGGGTGTGTATTTGTGAAGGTACAACGCTTTCTTACTAAGGCAGAAAGAATTTGAAGAAATTGATCTCTGATGATGATTGATAGACACCCCTTATCACAAAGAGCTCCCTAGACATTTATTTATTGATTAAAAGAGAGAAATTACAGACCTAATTTTGGCCTGAAATGTTGTTTAAATATTAACTAGAGGCAGTGTCAACAGCAATGTCACTTAAAAAAAGAGGAATTCTATTTATTAGTTTTGGAATGAGACTGGCCGTTTTGTTGAATAGAACACTGAAAGGATAAGACATGTGAATAGAAAGACTTTTTGAGAATAAGGTGTGCAAAACGAAAAGGCATATTTCAGATAGAACTGTGAAAAAAAAATGAGAATATAAGATGCATAAACAGAAAGACTCTTTAATTAAAAAATGTTTAAAAAGAAAAATTAGTTAATGGTAACTTGGTAAGACAGGTCAAGAAAAGGCTCATTATGAATAGGTTTGTGAAAATAAGCCTTACAGCAAATATGCCTTGCAAAATGAAATGACCGATAAGGATAAAACATATGAAAAGGAAGATTCGGTAAAGATAAGAACTGTGAAAATAAAGTTTGAAAGATGTGTAAGATGAAAATCACTCTAAGGATACCTGGAAAAGCATGTTAAAGATAAGACGTGATTGGAAAGACTCTTTAAAGGATGAAATGGGTGAAAGGAAATATTTCAAAGATGGGACACTAAAAAAGAAAATAAATATGAACTCATCAAGACATTTAAGTCAAAAGACTACTTAAGAATAAGATGGAAAGTTTCAATGAGAATGAAAGGGAAAATTCATTTTGGATAAGGCATTTGAAAGTAAAGACACGTTAAGAAATTTAAAAAAGAAGGATCATTAAGGAGAAAACTTTTGAAAATGAAAACTCATTAAGGATAAACATGTAAAAAAGGAAAGGCTTGTTAATGATAATACATATGAGATAAATGTGCATTAGGGCTGACCTTTGTGTGGAAAAACTCATTATAAATAAGATCCTTGAAATGGAAATTTCATTAAGAAAAGGAGTGTGAAAAATAAATTTCATAGTGGAAAAGACTTGAAAAATGAAATATACATTAAAAAGCCTGTGAAGAAATGTGTTTAAGATTTAATCGAAGGATTGGAAAGACAAGATTTTTGCACTTACAAAGGTATTGCTTGATCTCTTTTAACATCTTGAAAGACTTATGAAAACTTGCAGACTAATGGTAATAAGGTCTCTGGAATAAATAGTGAAAGAGTTTAGCCCAGTAGGTATACCAGGTTACCTCAGTTGTCATCCAGCTACAGCAAAAAAGTTTAACCCTTTGAATATTGGTTGCTGAATATCTTGATGTTTCTAGATTCTGAAGCCAGTAGAACACAACCTGAATGAAGCTCAGCATTTGTAGCAAAAGAGCTGCAGTGATACAATGTCAATGTAATGGCCTTGTTTGAAACAAGACTATTTGGAGGAAGAAAGGTACTTCACATAATAATATGGTGGCTACATCTTTTATTGGAGTAAGAAAGCAGAAGGGTGCAAGAGGAAAACTGATGCAATGTTTGTAGTGAAGAATTCCATAGTGCCTAAGATGGGAGAATTCCATGTAGATTTAGTGATCACCTAATATCAATGAGACTGTAACAACATATTTATTATTTTAGTGAGTGCCTACACTCCAACTAGATGTACTGAAGATGAAAAACTTGTGTTTTATCTCTCACTGAAGAAGCATGTCCACAAGATCCCTCATACTGATAAATTTTTCATACTTGATTACTTCAATGTTTGAGTTGACAAGTATTATAGAATACAGGATGCAAATGAAAAGCATGGACAAAAAGTGCAGGGAGCTGAATAGACTGACCATTGTCTTGTTCAATCAGAAATATTTCTTATAAAACTGAAAGTAAGAACTAAGTGTGTAACCATTTCGAAGAAATAGAATATGGCTCATCTGAAAGAGCATATTATTAAGGAGGAGCTAATGAAGAGAATAGATAACATTCAATGCAATGATTCTTGGGAGAGTTCAAATCATCTGTCTATGGCATCTCTAATGATGTTCTATGTTTAGGTGAAAGAAAACATCAATACTTTTTTGATGAAAACTTCAGATGCTATTGAATGAAAATAATCTAGCACTACCCAGAGTGCTTAGAGGAGGACCAGAAATGAATAAGAATGAAAAAGTAAAACGTTCAGTATAGGTTCTGTAACGTATGAGACACTTGGTGAAGGAGATTCAATCTGCATCCGAATTTAACAATACAAAATTTCTGCATCACTTGTTAGGAGTAGTTTATGGGCCAACTTCCTCTCTGGAAACTCCTTTACTAACTCAGAATGGCAAAGAATTACTCAGAGTTCCAAATGACATTCTTGTCAGATGGCAAGATATTTTTACAAACTTTTAAATATGCCTTCTCAAGTTAATGACGAGTTTGTTAACTCTATGTCTCACCAAAGAAACTCTTCACTTGAGGAATTAAAAATGCTATTAAAAATATTGAATAGTGGTATGGATGGCATGTATACTGAGATATTGTTCAACTTTTGACTAACATAATACAAAAGGTTTGGATAGAAGAGCATGTAGCAGATGACTGGAAAGATGCACAGATAGTTGTTCTCTATAAAGGGAAGGACCATTGTAGGCATTACCTAGGCAAATATGACTGTGGAAATTGCCATGGGATATCCCTTCTTTCTATTGTCAACAAGGTGTTGTCTTAGATCCTACAAGACAGATTTCTTGACATAATCACTGATGAAGTCCTCCCTGAATCACAGTTTTGTTTAAGACATGACATGGGATAACAGACATACTATTTTCTGTAAGGTAACTGCAGGAACAATGCATTGAACAAAAGATGGATTGTAGGAAATTCAGTCATCCAAGTTTTTTATATTGAAAATCTGAATGTCCAAATTCCAAACATTAATAAAATAAAAATAAACATGGTTATGACTGTTAAATCAATCATTTATATTTACAAACATATGTAAATGAATGCAAAAGAGTTAAAAACTATTAAAAATAGTCCTCAGTTGAGTTAAAACCTTTGGGTTGTTGGTTCACAGAAAAATATGTGATTTTAAAAAGACTTAAATAGTTGGTCCACAGAAAAAAATCTGTGGTTCAGAAAAGACTTTTATCTTTCGTATAGATTCACTGACTATCTTTGTTGTTATTATTGTCGATGGCTTATAGCAAGTAGACTTGAAAAAAATAAGGTTTTTGCTGATTAGTCAAATATTTTACATGGTGATGTTAATTTCTCACAGACATTTTGATTTAAATGGTCTATGTTGTATTGTGGAATCTTTTTGGCATGTTTGTAATATTGTCTGATTTTAGGTAGAAAATAAAGTTCGGGCATGTTTTAATATGGTAGTATATGGGTATGTAATTGAGTTGGAAATAGTGTTTCTTTCTTATAGGATATGTATCTTTGTTGATCTAACAAAAACTATGAACAAAAATACCTAATAGAAGATTCTGATGAAGATTGGAAGTCCTGATAAGTTTGTCTCTGTTTTAGAGAGGTTTTCTATGAAGGAATGAAAGCACATGTCAATGTAGGTGGTAAGCTCTCTGATCCAGTTTTAGTTGAAAATGCTGTAAAGCAAGGAGATATACCAGAAACAACTCTGTGTTAACTTTACTATGGCTTTCTTGATGGCCTGTTGAATATAAGACAGTTTGCTGCCAAAACAACTGTTCATTTTGAATCTTTGATTCAGGTTCGAAGTGGTGAACCCAGGTTTCATCTTGAGTTATTAGGTTGGTGCAAAAATAATGTCGTTTTCTCACATATGTTACTATGTGAGAGAACGACATTATTTTTGCACCAACCTAATACTAATCTGTGGTGGAAATTCTCAGGTCAGCCTGGAAGTAATTCAGAAGTATGCTGGAAATGTCAACTCTTTTCAGCTTTTACTTTGGTGTCAGCATTCTTGGGACCCATCTTGCAGACAGCTTGCCATCCCCATCTCATTTGAAACAGTATGTACCAAACGAGAACTAATGCCTATAGACTCAGCTATCTGCTGGGCAGTAAGACTTCTATCATCCCAAACCATATGGTGAATGGCATCAATTTGTTCATCAGTGGTTGAGGTTTTTGGATGACCTGACCGAGGGTCATCTTCTGTGCTGTTCCTGCCACATTTGAATTCCACAGCCTACTTCTTCACAGTTGCATAGGAAGGCGAGTCCTTAGCAAGTTTCTGTACCATGTCCTTATGGATTTCCTTGGGTGTCATACATTTCTTTTATACATACTTTATGACTGCTTGGGTCTCTGTTTTGTCTATTTTTAGATTTGTCACACACCTCTCACTTTCATATAGGTCTCACCTGCACAGAAATTAAGACAAAAATTTGGATTAGTTTTATAAGAAGTGGTAGTGTGTTGCCACAACAAAAATGTTCAGCTATGGTTCTTCTTTCTGGGTGAGGCTTAGAACTTTTTGAATGACCCTCTTACCTGGTGGTGCATGTACTTGAGTGATGTTGATATCTTTGAATGTAGTCAGTCTAACAGTGATGGTACTTTAGTGATGCAGTAGTTATGTGTTCAGGATAAAGGATGATAGGACTCCTAAGCACCTATATGGTGAACTGGCCAAAGGAAAAAGACCAGCACATGAACCAAAATTGAGATATAAATATTGCATCTAGAACAAACTGAAGAAGGCCAACATCATGCAAAATGACTAGGAAAACCAAGTTCTAGTGCATTCATCCTGGATGAAAGCAGTGCATAGTGGTAAGAAAGATTTGAGCAGAATGTGATATATGGAAAACTAAGGGTTTTGATGTTAATTCCCCTGGAAATCTTGTCACAGAATTTAATATAATGTTTAATGAATGTAGTCACTCCTGTCAAAGTCCTAAAAAAATAATCAGACACTGCACATATGTTATGCAGAATTTACTTAACAATAACTACAAAAGGCACACAACATTGCCACATCTGCACAAGAGAATGTAAGACCCTAGCAGGACAAAAAGCCACATCCACACTGTCCATTAGCATTTCTTTAAAACAACACCTTAAAATGACATATTTTTGTATTTTTTAAAGTAAAAGATAAAATTTTAGTAACTACAGTGTATGAGCTTTTATTTTGACAAAAAATAACTATAAAAAATTATTATACAACATTATATTTTGTTTTTGCCAATAAAACCACCACCTGTCTTAATTACTGATTTACAAATTCTTGGTATTCTTTCCAACACATTTTCAAAAAGGTAGATGGCAGACCTTCTCAAGTGTTTTTTAAGCACTGAAAAAACTCACTATCGCTCTGACAATTCTCTTCGAACACTCCTATCCAATTCATCCCAGACTAATTCAATGGGATTGAGGCAGCCAAGTCATAATTTCAAAAATTTTCTTCCTTTTTTTCTGACAAAGTAATTTTGAGATAATTTAGAAGAGGGTTTTGGATTATTGTTTTATTGAAAGGTGGACTTTTTTCCAATTATCCATAAACCAGATGGTATAACATATATTTGAAAAATAGAATGAAATTGTTCTTTTTTCATGGTTCCTTTGACCTGAATCAAATCTACAAGACTGTCTCCCCCAAAATACACCCATATCATAATACACTCACTACATGTTTAACTGTTGGAATCACATATTCATCATTCAGTCTTTCTCCTGGCTTTTTTCTTACATACACTCTCCTCTTACTAACAAAAAGTTCAAATTTGAACTCATCTGTCCACAATACATTTTGGCATTCTTTCAATGTCCAGTTCTTATACTTTTTGCTCATAACAGTCTTTTCTGCTTATTCACCTTCCATAACAGGAGTTTCTTGACACACCTGAGTCCCAATGATCTAAGTTGATTTTTCACTGTTGAGAGGAATTAAGTTCAATTGTCAACTCTGGAGCAGTTTTCCTTCTACTTCCTTTGCCCTCAATAAATCAAGTGTTTCTCTTCAACAGCAGTTGCCATTTTTGATGATCCAGCTCTTTTTCTTTCAACATTTGCACCAGTTTACTGCTTTTATAAAGAATATTGCACCCTATGTCAAGAAATCTCCAACATCTTGGCAATTTCGTTTAGAGAGTAATTTTTTAAATAAAATTTCAAGTTCTACCTTAACCATAGCTGCTTTGATTTTACCATTTTGCGCAAATTACTTCAAAATTAAAAAAATAAATTAAAAAACCATGAAAATACTGCCGTAATGGCACAAACTTTTTCAAATAGAGAACAGCTCCAGATGTTTTGTTTACAACATCTTCAGTGCTGAGTTAACATTTAGAACCTGAATTAACTATCTAACTTAGTTGAAAATTTTAGCAATCTCAAAAAGTCTACTGAGGGCCTCATGATAAAAACAAAATATAATGTTTCTCATACAAAATATTCATAATTTAGCAAAATGTATTGTGGATAGATGAATGCAAATTTGAACTTTTTGGTAGTAAGAGAAAGACTGAAAAATAAAAGTGACTACAAGATAGTTATTGAAATGAAAAGTGGTCTCAAACATTTTGCCTGTAGTATATATATATATATATATATATATATATATATATATATATATATATATATATATATATAAATTGTCTGTTTCAGTGCCTGAAAAATGAATTATATTATACTAAATAAAATTGTACCTATACTGATAATTTTACATCTCACTGTATATGTTAAGTTTTTGCAAAGAGATTTTTTCATCAGATTATTGAAAGTTGTTCAGGTGTTGTGTAGTCAGGAATGTATAAATAAGCATATAGATAAAAACCATAGGTAGAAGATTAATTAATGACACCCTTTTGTTCTAGTAGCACAAATAATCATGTTGACCCAGATCAGTTATTATAAATCTAATGAAAAGCCAAGTTACAAAGCTCATAAAAAAGAAAGGAAAAAATAAATTATGCAGCAAACAGTATAATTACACCATAAGAAGAATAGTCCAAAATAATGTTTACAGTCAATAAATATACAACTAAAATCAAAAATGCTTCAAAGCTTCAAGGATGAATATGATAGCTGATTGATTTGCAATTCATTCAGGTCCAGCTTGGGGCTACACCTAAAACTTTAGTCATCAACACAACTGAAATTTTATAATACTTGGCACAAGTCATTAATTTGGATGTCAAAAGATTAGTATTAAAATGAAAATTCTTTATATATATTATATTTCACTAGCAGGCTTTGCCCGCTTGCTATCGCTTCACAAACTAAGATATATTCACTACTTGAAATCTTTGAAACAAAAATTTTAAATGAACATTTCATTCATAAATTGGCTTATTACAGTTAAAGAAAGTTTTACAAATAGATGCCAACTTGTTGGAGGCAATGTAAAATGTACTTTTCTGTACTATATAAGACAATATTCCGAAACATACTTATTTTTGATGTGAAAATCAAAACAAACCTTGAATAAAAGAATAGCAATGAAGGACAGTAAATTAATGAATTAAACATTTTTCAAACAATTTGCAAATTAGTTAAACATGAAGCATGATATTGCCTAGAAGTAGATAATATATAATGCAGACATTGAGCATTTGGTGCATACCTTACTCTTTTTGAGTAAGTACACATCTACTTATCATCTCTCAGTTGTGTCTCTGTCCTTGGAGGCCAGTGCAACCGACAGTTGCGGGGCTTGGGGAATTTTTGTTCCATGCCCGGATGTATGTGAGAGGTGCTGGCCCTGGGGAACAGCTGCCGTAGGCTGCACCTTCTCATTGCACTAGAGAGAAGGATGGGTGCACACAGCGAGGCCAGCGCAACTGATGGTTGTGAGAGCATGGGGAATTTTTGTTCCTTGCCTGGGTGTATGCACTCGGGCTCCCCACATTAAACCGACCTTGTGTCACAACCTGACCTTGTATTTGAGTAAATATCTACTCTTTCTGAGTAGTTACACATCTACTTATCATCTCTCAGTTGCGTCTCTATCTTTGGGCAGAGTGCGCTCAGGGGGTTCTCTGTCAAAGGACAGAGAGTCAACTGAGAAAATTATACTGCGAGGTGCCCAGCCCTGGGGAACAGCTGCCCGAGGCCACGCCCTCCCATTGCACCAGAGGAAGGGATCGGTGCTTGCACCGAGGCTAGCGCAATTAACGGTTGTAGGGGCTGAGGGGAATTTTTGTTCCTGTCCCGGGTGTACATGCTTGGGTCTCCACCTAAAAATAGACCTTGTGTCACATCTCGTCCTAGTAAATACTTACTCTTTTTGAGTAGTTTCACGTCTATTTATCATCTCTCAGTTGTGTCTCTGTCCTTGGACAGAGTGCACTCAGGGGCATCTCTGTTAAAGGACAGAGGGGCAACTGAGAAAATTATACTGAATAGGTGCCCAGCCCTGGGGAACAGCTGCCCGAGGACGCTCTCTCCCATTACATCAGAGGGAGGGGTTGGTGCTCACCCTGAGGCCAGTACAGCCAACGGTTGCGAGGACTGAGAGGAATTTTTGTTCCTATTCTCGGTGTATGCTCTTGGGTCCCAACCTAAATCAGTCCTTGTGTCACATCTCGTCCAAGTGGGGGGGGGACAGAGTAAATACCGTGCATACCTTACTCTTTTTGAGTAATTTGTACACGTTTATTTATCATCTCTCAGTTGCAACTCTGTCCTTGACAGAGTGCAATCAGGGCATTCTCTGTTAAAGGACAGACGGCAACTGAGAAAATAATAATGAAGAGGTGCCCAGCTCTGGGCAACAGCTGACTGAGGCAGCACCATCCCATTGCACCAGAGGGAGGGATCAATGCTTGCACTGAGGCATGTGCAACTGATGGTTGTGGGGGCTGTGGGGAATTTTTTTCACTGTCCTCAGTGTACGCACTCAGGTCCCTACCTAAAAATAAACCTTGTGTCACATCTCGTCCTAGTGGAGGGGCAGAGTAAATACCATGTGTAAATTACTCTTTGGAGTAATTTTACATCTACTTATCATCTCTCAGTTGCATCTCTGTCTTTGGGCAGAGTGCACTCAGGGGTAACTCTGTCAAAGGACAAAATCACAAATAAGGAAAATTATACTGAGAAGTGCCAGCCCTGGGGAACAGCTGCCCAAGACAGTGCACTCCTATTGTACCAGAGGGAGGGATTGGTGCTTGCACCGAGGCCAGCACAACGGATGGTTGCAGAGGCTCATGGAATTTTTTGTTCCTTGCCCAGGTATATGTGCTCAGGTCCCCACCAAAAATAGACCTTGTGTCACATCTCATCCTAGTGGGGAGACAGAGTAAATACCATGTGTAAATTACTCTTTTGAGTAGTTTCTAACACATTACATATCATCTTTCACTTGGGTTTCTGTCTTTGGGCAGAGTGAACTCAGGTGCAGCTCTGTCAAAGGACAGAGTCACAAATGAGGAAAATTATACTGAGAGGTGCCGGCCCTAAAGGAACAGCTGCCAGAGGCTGTGTCTTCTCATTACACTAGAGAGAAGAATCAGTGTATGCATCGAGGCCAGCACAGCTGATGGTTGCGGGGCTGAGGGAAATTTTTGTCCCTGTCCCAGGCGCACATGCTTGGGATCCCACCTAAAAACAGACCTTGTGTCACAACCTGACCTTGTGGTGGGAAATAAATACAAATTAATCTTTGGAATGATTTGTAACATGTTTATTTATCATCTCTCAGTTATGTCTCTGTCTTTGGGCAGAGTGCACTCAGGAGCTACTCTGTCAAAAAACAGAGTGGCAACTGAGAAAATGAAACTGAAAGGGGCCCATCCCTGGCGAACAGCTGCCCGAGGATGTGCCCTCTCATGGCACCAGAGAGAGGGATTGGTGCTCGCACAAAGGCCAATGCAATAGACGGTTCTGGGGGCTGTGGGCAATTTTTGTCCCTTGCCCGGGTGTATACACTCAGGTCCCCACCTAAAAAAAAACTTATGTTGCATCTTGTCCTAGTCAGGGGACAGAGTAAATACTGTGTGTAAATTACTCTTTGGAGTGATTTGTAACACGTTTCTTTATCATCTCTCAGTTGCGTCTCTGTCTTTGGGCATTGTGCACTCAGGGTCTACTCTGTCAAAGGACAGATTTGCAACTGAGGAAAATTATACTGAGAAGTGCCCAGCCCTGGGGAACAGCTGCCTGAGGCTGCACCCTCTCATGGTACCAGAGAGAGGGATCGATGCTTGCATTGAGGCCAGCACAACCTACGGTTGTGGAGCTGTGAGCAATTTTGTTCCTTGCCCAGGTGTTTGTGCTCAGGTCCCCACCTTAAAAAAGACCTTTCGTCACATCTCGCCTCAGTGGGGAGATAGAGTAAATACCATCTGTAAATTACTCTTTCGAGTAGTTTCTAACCCATTACTTATCATCTCTTAGTTACGTCTATGTGTTTGGGCAGACTGTGCTCAGAGAACAGAGTAGCTACTGAGAAAATCAAACTGAGAGGTGCTCAGCCCTGAGGAACAGCTGCCTGATGCAGTGCCCTCTCATGGAACCAGTGAGAATGATCGGTGCTCACATCGAGGACAGCACAACTGATGGTTGTGGAGGCCGTGGACAATTTTTGTTCTTTGCCCAGGTGTTCGCACTCATGTCCCCACCTTAAAAAAGTTGTGGTGTCACATCTTGTCTCAGTGGGAAGACAGAGTAAATAGCGTGTGTAAATTCCTCTTGAGGAGTTTCTAACACATTACATATCATCTCTCAAGTACGTCTCTCTGTTTGGGTAGAGTGTGCTCAGGGGCTACTCTATCAAAGGATAGTGTAGCAACTGAGGAAAATTATACTGAGGTGCCCAGACCTGGGGAACAGCTCTGGTCCCCACCTAAAAAAAGACCTTGTGTCACATCTTGTCCTAGTGGAGGACAGTGTAAATACTATGTGTAAATTACTTTTGGAGTGATTTGTAACACATTTCTTTATCATCTCTCAGTTGTGTCTGTCTTTGGGCATTGTGCACTCATGGGCTACTCTGTGAAAGGACAGAGTGGCAACTGACAAAAATTATACTGAGAGGTGCCCAGCCCTGGGGAACAGCTACCCAAGCCTGCACCCTCTCATGGCACCAGAGAGAAGGATCGGTGTTTGCACCGAGGCAAACACAATCAATGGTTGTGGGGCATGTGGGCAATTTTTGTTCCTTGCCCGGTTGTTTGCACTCAGGTCCCCCACCTTAAAAAAGACCCTATGTCACAATTCATTTCAGTGAAGAGACAGAGTAAATACCATCTGTAAATTCCTCTTGAGGAGTTTCTAACACATTACTTATCATCTCTCAGTTGAATCTCTGTCTTTGGGCAGTGTGCACTCAGGGCTACTCTGTAATAGGACAGTGTTGCCACTGAGGAAAATTATACTGAGAGGTGCCGACCATGGGGAACATCTGCCCGAGGCTATGCCTCTCATTGCACTAGAGAGAGGGACGCACCAAGGCCAGCACAACCGATTGTTGTCATGGTTAGGGAATTTTTGTTCTGCACATTAAACCAACCTAGTGTCACAACCTGATCTTGTGGAGGTTGAGTGAATACTTACAGTCTCGAGTATTTTTTAACACATCTATTTATCATCTCTTAGTTGCGTCTCTCTTTTTGGGTAGAGTGCACTCACGGCTCTGTTGAAGGACAGAGTTGCAACTGAGGAAAATTATACTGAGAGATGCCCAGCCCTGAGGCCATACCCTCTCATTGAACCAGAGAGAGAGGTCGGTGCTTGCACTGAGGCCAGCACAACCAATGGTTGCAGGAGTTCAGAGCAATTTTGTTTCTAACCTGGGTGATGCAAACTGGGACATGATAAATTGTATTTACTCAACAACCCCTACAAGGTCAGGTTGTGACACAAGGTCGGTTTAATGTGTGGAGCCCTGGCGTGTACACACAGGCTAGGAACAAAAATTGCTCGAGCCCCTGCAACCATGTTACAACATGACTGTGTGTATGTTGGGTGGTGGGAAGGTGGCTGGCTCGGTGTAAATTCCAAATTATTATAAAGTAGAGCTGGGGCTTTTTAATATCAGAATTTGTGGGATAATTGAGCTCCAATTTCACATTTATTCATATAGATTCTATAATATTGTTTTTACTTAATTAGCTATTATGTTTCTTTAACTCTTAAACTAATTCTAAATTTTGTTTTCCCATCTTTACACTATATTAATTTTATCTTATAAATTGTCCCCTGTTCTGTTACCCATGAAATAAAAATAATTGTTTGTATAGAAAATAAGGATCTACATACATCAAATTGTCTTTAAATTATGTGACAGCAGAAGAATTATTATTGAACTTTTAAAAGGTAAGCTTAAACATTAATTCAATACTTAAATGCAGCGATCAATTTTGAGTTCTTCTGTAGTTTATTGATGCCTATCGCATCTACTCCTCCGTAGCTATTTTGATGATGGCCAAACCAAGAATCCTCCACAGGAGCTAGCTGAAATGCTGCCCAATAGCTAGCTTAAAATTTTAACCTAGCTGCAATATTGGATACAAAAGGAAAATAAGAGTTACTTCCCTTGAGCAATGAATGCAATGATAATGTCTAGTATAATATATATATATATATATATATATATATATTTTTAATCTCGCATAATCTGGCAACCCTGAATCTGAGCTCAACAAAAATTATTCTCTGTGCCTAGCTTTTCTAGGGCTTTTGAATGAGCTTGGAATCATTGAAATTGGACCAGTGGGAGGAGTTGCTTAGACACACACATGCACAAACAGACATACAGTCAGTTATGTGCCATGTGTGATACATGCTTAGGTGCTCATGTATCTTTTGATACATTACTGACGTGGCAGATTTTTCCCTGAAGTAGGTTGCCATTTCTTTCTGTAGCAGACCAGTTGCCATCCAAGGCTATAGAACCTGATCTTTCCTGCTATTTACCTATAACTTGGGAGTGGGGGAGAAGAAGAGGAATACACTGTAATTTATATATAAGATATTATTTATATTATATATAATATATAATACAAGGTGTCCCTAAAGTCTGTATTATGTTTTTGTGATTCTCCACATGGGACATGATATCAATGTTGACAATATTTTAAATAATCTAAAAACATAAAAGCTAATATAAAGCTCATATAATCAGTATTTTTGTCATTTTCTATATTTTAGGAAAACAGCCGTATTCTTGCTGACAAATAAATCTATAAATAGCAATGGTTACAAGAATATGGGTGTTTTTGTGTATATGTCTAACAGAGTAATGGCTAGTGGATTATTATGTTATTAAGTAAAATGTTTCTGAATATTAGAGCAAGTTCTTCATTGAAAAGTTTTTTCAATGCAGTTCATAGAGATAATAGCTCTGTTTCACCCATATTAAAATACTCACGATATCAGAAAAGAATTTATATTTTGTGGCCAGTGGAGAGCTGTACTCCAGCCAAATTAATGCACATTTTGAAAAGAAGGCATAACAACTTAGAGCTATTTCCTAAAGTTCTCAAAAGGAAAAATTGAAATATTTGACAAGCCTACTAGAAATTAATCTGGATGAATTATGTCAGACATTTTTAATAAATTCTTGAATAACAAAATATCATTATTATACACTGATTTACTCAAACTAGTGTTCTCATTTTTGTTGTTATTGTCACTTTTTCAGCTGTTGTACACATTAGTCTTCTTTTGTCACAGTTGTTAATCTTTCATGAATTTTGAACTAAAAATTCAATCCATAGAGTAGATTGTTCTTATTCCACTGTCAGAATAATCTGAAGAAGGCCAGAGAGTACAATGGCAGAAATATTATGAAGACAATAACCAATATGAGGATGCTAGTCTGAGTAAATCAGTGTAAAATAATTTCTGATTATGGAATCTAGTCCAGATCTAACTAATTGAGAAATACTGCAGTTTTTAAACTCAACTTGTCTAGTGGCAGACCTACATTTTTGGAGCTCAGAAGCTTGAATAAATATGGAGGCCCCTTTGCAACAAGCAGTAATAGATTCAAGAATTCAACTGCCAAAATGTAGGTTATGAATAGGTTCAGGTGAGCTGAATGAGTCCATACTGCTGGGAGTTCAGGCACTACAAAACTCTATGAAAATTTTGAAATTTGATCAATTACAGGGGAATTTTGAGGCCATATGAAATCAGTATTAGAGCATATTCTAATGCCAACATTAGCTACTTCAACCCATTGAATTATGATTCTGTCACTAAAATGGTCTTATTTTAATAACAAACATTTGAAAAAAAATTGATTTAGTTGAAAAATTCACTCATTAAAAAAGTTGCTTTAGGGGTCCCACTAGAATTAGGGACCCTAAAACTTAAGCTTTATTATTAGTTTCATATTAGATGTGCCAGTACACTTGTTTGTCTAATTGTTTTGTGTCATTTGGTAACAGTCAGCAAAGTCTCTGAATTCAAGAATTGGATGACAACTAAAATCACTTTTATATGCAGACATCTTTCTAAAGGGCACATCCACAAGGTTGAATACTATTGTTACAGGGGATAAAAATAGTACCTGTATGATACCACAAAAAGTAAATAAAACTGGATAGACAAAGGGACCACTACTGTAACATCACTAGAATTACATAAAAAAGATAATAATTTATTGGTGATAAGAGATGTAAAGTATTTACTGGACACTATTCAATTAGAACAAGACTAATATTGTTGAAGGTTACTACATGCTGATGCAAAGTCTGAATTGACTCAGAAATATCCACAGTTGTCTAAAAATCTGACTGTTGAATAACTATGCCAGGCACCATTTTGCACAGATAACCTTTTAAATCTGTTTCGGGTAGATTGGTAAGTTCTGCTGTATTCACCCTATATATCCATCTTGGCATCTCTTCCAATTATACTACCTTTTCTGCTCTTTACTAAACATCCTACATGATCAGAGCAGCCAAAATGAGATTGTAAAAACTGTATTGCAAACATACTTCAAATTCAAAGATGACGTGAAGTGTATCTAAAATTCACCTCTTTTTTGTTAACAAGTGAATAATAATAATAATAATAATAATAATGAAAAATTGTACTCACATGTACAGCCCACACCTTACAAAGGGCTTTATCTATATAAAATATGTATGATCTTAAGTTTTTTTTTCGTTGCTTTTTTTTCCTCAAAAAATGCACAGCAGAAAATGTCATGATACCATTTCTGACCTTAGGTCCCTGGTGGGGACCTGGAAAGAAATGAGTATATGTCAGAAATCAAAGAAAAAATAATAATAATAATAATAATAATAATAATAATAATAATGATGATGATGGTAAGAAGAAGAAATTGACTCCCAATCATCATGTTCTGAGGTAGGGAACTAATAAACATTGAAATATAATAACAAAATCAGACACTTGTTGTTTTAAGACCAAATTTCCTTATGTTTTCTTGCTTTTTGTTGCAACATTTTTACTCTCATCTAAAGCTGCTTTTAGTCAATTTTTTTGGCAGCTCACCTAAAGAACTGATTCACAAAAAATAAAAATTGGATGAAGGAAAACTAGTAAAAGCATAATTTTGAAAACCAAACCCATTTGGATTACCTACAAGCATTTATCAAACCACTCTCCCACAACTCGTATACCAGCAATAGAAAGTAGCAGAACAAAAAAGCTATAACACGTTTAATCAATTTTTGTAAATATTCTGTCAAGTATATCTTATTTCATATATTAGATTGATGCAAAAGTTTCTGTCAATTTAGTGGGCAGAATATCAATTTATATAAATTCATAGCATCATTATTCAGTTATTAAAGAAAAATGGAACACTGATGTTTCTTTCCCTAAATTCATATGGAATCCATTTTTTTAGCTTCTTAAATTTAAATTCTTAAAAGTTGACTGATTGCACAAGTTTGAGGCCACCCTGCATTTCTTTAAAAAACAAGTTCTAGCTACAGTTCTGTTGGGTTTATAAAAACAATTATAATTATTATCAACAAAATGTTTACTTACTTCAGAAACAACTATAGAAAAATAATTGTATATCCCTTTAAATTTGTAGAAACTTCTTTCTACTTTCTTTTCCTTTTCTTTCTGTCTACTTCTTTCAGTCCTTTTTACTTTGTTACTTTTTCTTTCAGCTTTTCTTTTCGTAATCAGTTTTTAGTTTTTCTTTTGTTCAGATCTCAGAACAAACCAACTGTCTTGTGAATGCTGAAACTCTTCTGCTTTCTTTTACTAAGTTCAACTCCTAGGAAATGCCAATATTTGCCTGTGAAAGTCAAATCCTTTCTGTTGTCAGACAAACCAAACTTCTGAAACAGACACATACTGTCTCCAATTTGAATCAGAAATGTTATAGAAGAGTCATGACTTACTTTCCCCATTGGTTAAAAAAAATAAAAAATGTATTTCTTTAAATCACAGATGTCTACAAACTTTATTTAGGCATGTTTTTAGACCATATGACTTGAGTCTCTTTTTTTTTTTTTGAAAACCAAATATATCTTTTAGATAAACCATCAGTACTTAGTTTGCCCGTTCTTTTACATCACATACACAAACTTTTATATATCAAATTTTATTCTAGCCATTTTTTACTAACCATCTGGCTTCCTGCTTCATTATAGCAGTTTTTTTATTTAAAGAATATGTGTTTTAGTAACATTCTTCCTTTAATGTTTAAACATTCTCCTCAAAGGAAGTGTAATAAATATAGTTTCTTGTTTTATTCAATCTTTAATTATTTTTATATAATTTTATATTTTTTTATTATATAAATAAGCACAATCATAACAGTTAATTATTATGCAAAATTAATGATTTGTGTGCCAACTAAAATGTGCAAATTACAGAACAAATTAACAATATTAGAATATAGTTGTGTGGTTTGGTAAGCAAAATAAGAATTATATATTTGTTTTTACTTAAGTCAAAATGCAAATTGTATTTACTTTTTGTGAATTTCTGCCATTTATAATTAAAATAATTGTTTAGCCAGTAATGATGTATTTTTTTATAATCCATTATTAAAATTGCTAAATTGAGCTAATAAACAAAATTAAAGAAAATAATACTGATTACATCCAAATTAGTTTCTTAGGATAAATTCTTTTTATATGTATGAATTAGTTTTACATTCTGTTTTTATTACAATGTTTCTATTTTTACTAATGCTATTATAATTGTTTAATGTTACTACTCACATTTGCTATTTTTATCAGTAGGGCATCTATTACTATTATTATATTATTACTGATTAAAAAAAACTTCATCATCATTAGCAGCATCAACAGCTCTAATATTAATAACGTTGAAATTATTGAGTTTTATTTATTTATGTTTTTGTTAATTACAAAAAGCAAAATCACCTTCATCATTGATATGAAATCAACTTTTCTTGTCGATTGTAAATCTAAAACAAAACAAACAAAAACCTTTTTCAATCTTCATCGGTCATTGAATTTAAATGCAGACGATCTACTTTTTTGTAATTTAATTTTTTTCTGATCGTTTTTTAAAATATTCTGAGGAAAAATATTACATTAAATTGTGATTTTTTTGCTTTGTTTCAGTCAAAAAAATACACACCTTATTTTTCCTTGTCTTCTACCATCTCACTCTCTTTCTTTTCGCTCTATCTTCCACTCTTTTTCTCTTTCATATTACCGGAGATTGCCGAAGTTCATGAAGAAAAGGAAAAGCGAGAAGACAGATAGCAAAGATTTTTTTTATTACATTTTATCAAAAAGTCTGTAACAAAATTATCAAAGAAAAAAACCAAAAAAAAATTATGAAATAACGGAGATATTAAAAATAATTAAAAAGAAATCGTCGTCGCCGTCATAGTAGTTCAAGTATTTTCCCGGAACATTATTATGCGTGTTCCATCTTCTTCCTGGATTCGGAAAAAATACCATTCTTTTTTATCGCCTGTCTACACCTCGACATCTCGAGCCCCTGATGATACAGCAATGTGTAGAATCTATCATTATCAAGGGTACTGTATATCTTCATCATCACCCAGGAGCAGAGTACTCGACCCGGCCCCACCGCCTCAACCTGCCCCACCGCCACCATCCTTAGCATCAGCATCATTATCATCACCGTCGCTATCAACAAAAAAAGTAACATCGCACCTAGCATTATCATCAACAGCTAAATGATTACAACTGACATGTTCATCATCATCTTTATTGTACATCACTGTAGTCCTCGTCATTTTGAGTATTATCATCATTCAGTCTAACTTTCAGTTTGCTGCTGGTTGACATTATCAAGAAAAGAAGGCTCTTCTTAATATCACGAAAAAAGAGAAGAGAAGAAAAGAAAAGAAAAAGTGATTACATTCATAACACTCAGTAGTCAGTAATTTTGTTTATTATTTGCTATCGTCTTATCGTCATACGCACTATGACAGCGTAGTTATCAATGATTTAAATAAATAAAAAACAAGTCATTAAAAAAAAAAAGTAGAGTACAAAACTACAAAGGGCCTCTTTAGCCCTAAAACATGTTTTTTCTGATTTTTCAATTCCATACCTAGCTTCCACAATGAATATAGAATTAAAACATAAAAGTCTAAAAAAAAACAAAACATTATTCATGTCTCTGCTCTGCCATTGAGCCAAACACAGAAGTACTTTTTTGGTCTGTAGTAACAAGGTGCTTACTATGTTTAAGTATTAGTAGTATAATAACGCGGGTCTGTACGGATGTAATTTCACTACTAAATTAACTAAAAAAAAAAGAGAAGTTGTTAATGCTACTACTACTAAGTACTGTTTGTACTGCTTCTAAATCTGTCTTACAAGCAGTGTAAGTAAAAACCTCGTCTACTGCTGCTTGTTAAAGTAGTAAGTAAAGTGTGGATTTTCTCATTCAGACTAAAACTGCAGTCATTCACACATAACAGTAGCGTGGAAAAGAAAACGTCTTGTAAAAATCACGCAGTTCACATAGTATGAATTGCTATTAATTATTGTCTACAAGTTTTATTGAACTGTCAGCTAGTTTACTGTTTTTTTACACGTTTTTCGCTTTCTATACAACACACCACACATGCTTATCTTCAAGGTGGAGTACATACATTCACACTGCTACAAACATTACTATTTCTTTCATCATGTTTCTTATTACACAGATCTAGCAAATACCTATATGGACACCAACAGATGATGACGATGTTACTACCTTTTGGAACGTGAGAAGAAACGAAAAAAATCCTTTAAAATTAAAAAAAAACACACTTGGATGATCGTGTCGTGCGTGTTTTTCAAAATTTAAAATTATCATTTTTTTGTCTGTTGTTTTACAACTAGAACATACCTTTTTTCAAATCTATTTTTTAATTACATATTCATAATTCACTTCCTGACATGTGGTGTTGGTAATTACAGCAAAAAACGAAAAACCCCACAGACCTAAACTCGAAAAAAGTGAACCTTTCTCCCCAGCAGAAGTGCACGTTATTATTAGCAAAACAATAACATAATGTCATATGGTAATATATTGGTAGGTACACCATCGAGTAAGTCGCAGAAATACTTAACATTTTACTTCCTCTGTCACAGATCATCATAAATTCATCAGAACTGGAAACCAGCCTTTCATATATCACAAACAACAATTACCTCTCCATTTAGAACACAATATCGTCAACAATTCAACATCCTTTTTTTATTATCTCGGGGGAGATTCTTACTCAACAATCAACATTCACATGTACTGTATAGATCTGTTAAGATCTGAAGTAAAAGCGTTTTTCTTTATTTTTTTACTTTTTCATGAAAACGACCTAAACATACAATAACAACAAATTACATTGTACTAAGAAAATTGAAAAAACACAACAGCCATTTCTGTATTATTGTAGTGTAGTTCCAGGTCTGCTTGGCAAAAAAGGCAAAGAAACATCGACCTCGTCTCTTTCTCCTCTACAATAAGACAACAACATGAAGAAAGGTAAGATTATTTTAAAATGAAAATAACAAAAACAATGCAAACCGACACTTCATTTTTTTAACACAATATTTAATCGTTTATTTATCCTAGTCGCCTTTTAAATCTATTTCTCAGGCGCCTCCTCGTGGTGTAATCGTTGGTTCAATTTGGTTTCGCAGGCAGATCATTATTGAATTCGATTCCCACTGGGTACACCATGTCCTTTATTCGAAAAAAAGAAAAGAAAAAAAACTAAGCTTTGTTCTCTTGTGTATATATATTTTAAAATTTTATTTTTTAATGTTTTATCGTTTTCTCTTCTATTCCCGCACTTTCTGCAGGTACTTGGTACAACAATACTTGTAAGAAAATGTTTATATAGCTACATTCAGAATTCACATTTGTCTACTCTAGAGACATAGAATATTTTAGAAATGTAAAAACTTACCACTAGTTAGCAGGTATTGGTAATCTTGATCTATATTTATTTTTTGTTATTGCACACCTTACTTAATCATTAGACTCTAGAGCAACCAACCATGTCTCAATAGCAGCGATCCAGGTGTAGCCCGTAAAAGAAGTGAAGAGACAGTAAGTCACTGAATAAATCACATTTCCTCGTCAACAAAGGCGTCGGATTGCATAAGAAAGCATATTGCATTAAAAATTTAGAAAGTAATGAATAACTGAACCAGGCACATATTTCTACCATAACTAGTAAAGATAAACAAAAATGAATTTAAAACACTGAATGAAAATCGTTCAGAAATCAATGTCCGTTTTTAAATTTTTCGGTGAATGTTGGAACATACGCTATTTTCTAGGAAAACTGAAAATCATTTGTTAAGTAAATAGTGTATATCAAATACTTCAATAAACTATTTATTGAAATTAAACCGTATCTTCTAAAAAATGATTTCAATCTGTACAATTCATTCCCCGGTTTCTTCAAATAATAATAATAATAATAATAATAATAATAATAATATGTTACATTTGATTGGTCCGTTAGATCCCCACCTTCTGTTGTAATAAAAATGATTGCAGTGAATATTACTGTTTTTAAATGTGAAAAATTACCTCAAATTTTAACACGTGCCTAAAAGAAACTAGGAAAGGCATGCTACTTGATTTTATTAATTCGCCATTCCTCTGCTTGCTAGCATTTCTTTTCTTTCTTTTTTTATTTCATCGTTAGTAGTTCAGGTTTAAAAGGCGCCTATCATTCGCGGCGTCGCCCTATAAGAAGAGGACGATCTAACTAAATTTTCAATTAAATTACTAACTACTTATAAGTTGACTATAATACTTTTTCATTTATTCTCTTTTTAAATGAAAGGATTATTTTTATTTATTTATTTACTCTCCTATCATAAATCATCAGGGTCAGTCCTGAAATCCACAAAAATAAAATTTCCTTTGGGTGGCTTCCGAAACAATATATTTGTCTTCTCTTTGACTTTGAGTCTTTACATTATGATTACAATACATTACGCATTTATATATCAAACCTTCCTTGTTGGGTAAACATGAAAAAGCTAAAAGCATGGCCTCTTCTCTAGTTCTTTTCTTCCTCCCGTTTCCATTACTACTACAAGTACTGTATACACACACACACACACACACACACACACACACACACACACACACACACAAATTCATTTTTACACACGCGCACATGCATTTTACTACAGACTATTATTATGAATGGGTAGAGTGGAGACGACGATGTCCGGGAATTTTTTAATGAATGGGCTTCGTTATTCCTTTCTCTGTGGATTTTCTCAACCATCGAAATAACGCAAACATCTCGAATTTAATTTATCTAAGAATAAAAAAAATCTTTTTTAAATTAACTCGTTTTTATTTTTCTAAAAGTAAAAGTAAAACCATTGCTAGTGTTATCATTGAAAATTTATGCTTTAAAAAGGTCTATTCATTCAATTCAATCAAAGCATAACTACTTTTTGTTTCTCATAAAGAATGAAAATTGAAAAAAGTCACTTTTTTTTACATCCCTTTTTATTGGATAAATTTATCGTTCGTTAAAGTAAAGATATATTTGGTCACATGACTGCTTTATCATAAACTGTATTGTTGAGAAGCAAAAAAAAAAAAAAAAAAGAAATATTTGAGTAACTCAAGTTAACGAACCACTTTCATTCAGATTTTTTAAAATAATTTTTTTACAATCTTAAAGAAAAAAAATTGATTCTAAAGCTGAATTTGAAAAAATATAAGATATTGTACAGTTTTAATAAAATGTAGACAAATTAATCCTAGCACGTGCCTTTTTAAAATCTGCTTTCATCGTCTCCAATATATAGCCAAAGGAAGATTGACCTATCTGCTGATTTGTTTTTACTTTACTAAAATTAATAAGCAAATAAATGAAATTGTTTTAAATCTTTAAATGCCTCTAAAAATACTGAGATTGAGATGTATTTATTTTTCAAGAGAACTAAAAAACGAATGAATCAATGCATTTTATTTTGTTCGTTTTTTAGTTGTTTGTTGTTTTTTTTTTTTTTATTACGTTCCCACTCTCAATTTCAATCGAGGAAATTACAAGAATAAACTGATTTCCTTGCTATGATATAATTTTGGGGAGGGAGGAAATTTTATTAGCATTTTTGTAATTATTAACGAACCCCACATAGGTTGTTATTCATTATTATTTTTCATATTCAACAACATATGGCTTTCTATGTTTGCCGTTTTTCATTTAAAAACAAGCCGAGCATAAATTCATCGTGGACTGGTATCTTTTGAATTAAAGTGCCTTAAAGATTTTAAAGACAAACGTTTGCTTTCAAGTCAACGCTTCGTAACCTTTGGCTTTGTTGTATTTAAAATCACAAAGCTTGCGTACCTTACGCGATTTTTGACTCCCTAATTTATTTTTTTTTTATAAAAAGTAAAGTTTAACAAGTTGCAACTTATTTTCGCCTTCTCTTTTTTTTTTCTCTCAAGGAAATAACCGAAATAATCAACATTTTCATAATTTGCCTAAAATACTTTAACTTTCAATTCAAAATTCAATCGCTAGTTCCTGCAATTCCAATTACTAGAGTTAGAGAGTAGCAGACGGGGAGGTGAGAGGCTTAGTTACATTCCAGTCACTTGCTTAGTAACACCATAAATATGGGGCACCCGATTAAGATCGAACTAGTAACGATCAAATAGACTAGGTGACTGGCCACTAACAATTATCCCGCGCTGAGTGTTGTTTTAGCACAAAAAACATATTTTGAGTTGCATTTCATTTATGCGGGTATCACTATCAAGGGAGATAATTCAGTCCTTATTTACCTTTGCAGGTATTTTTCCTCAGAAATTCAATTGGTCAGAGGTTTATCTAAATAATAATGATATCAAGTACATAATCTTCTTGTCTGAGAAAAGTCATTATTCTGCAACCAAAAGATCTTCGGACAATTAAACTGATTATTTTTTTTCCTCTTTGTGTGTTTGTGATTTTCTTCTGTTTGCTACCCTCTTTTCTTTTTTACGCACTACTTAAAAATAAAAAAAGAAAGCGAGGCTATCTCTTTCCATGGCATAGCCATATGGCCCATGGCTAATGCGCCTGAAGAAGACCATAGGATTCGGATGAAACGTTACTGGAACAAAATATGTAATTGTCCGAAAATTTTGACTATATTTTTATTTGGCAGCTTGTCGCTCTAAATTTAAAATAAAACTTCTTTTCCCCTGTAGTTTCTGTATCATTTTCAGTTTTCAACTTTTTCTTTTTGAAAAGATTTAGAATTTAACAACTCTGACATCTCGGCCTTTTTAGACAGATCGAGCATTTTTTTTTAAACACAAGAATTGCAATTGTGATTCAGATTACTACTGAATAAAGAAAGTAAAAGTTGTACACAAAAATTAAGTTTCAATAACAAATAATTAACTTTTTTTTTCAGCTAATAATAGATTTCCACTTTCTTTCCTTTCTTTGTCATTTTTTACCCATTCTGATTTGTGTGCAGTGCACCCCCACTTCAAGGCTCACCAAACTATTAAAAAAAACTTCTTTTCTATAAAACTAGTTTTAATATTGGAAGTTATGATTAATTTAACATCAAGATATAACAAATTGTCAGTGAATTTGACAGTAATGTCACATATTAATTAACTATTTTTCTCACTTAAATTTGATAAAACTTACAGTATTTATTTATTTAATAAATGACAGATATTTAAAGAGTTCCAGATATTTAGGCTAAAAATATTCCAGCAATGCAAAATTTTTGACTACTTCACCTTTGACCTTTGCACTCAGATACACCAGGTACATGTTTTACACAATCACCATTAAAAAGAGATGAAGAATGTGGTTTGTAACGAAATTGCCTTTTCGTAAAGTTTAGTTTTCTGTTCCTTTCTGGGTTTTTTTTCCCATTTTTCTTTTCTTTAAATATTTTTTTTAATTCTCTCGAAATTGTTTGCCTAAAATAAAGAATTTCATCATTATTATTAGTACACTACACTTACAGTAATTTAATTACTAACTACGTTTTACTTTCTTCACGTAGGTTTTTAAACATTAAAAAGTTTATACAAATACTTTTACTTTTTTGTTATTATTTGTGATTCCACCTATACATTAAAAATTTACGTGTTATTTCCGCTGAAAAAAAAAAAAAAAAAATTAAGAGTGTTTCAATATGATTGATTGGATTTTTTTTTATTTAAGAGAACTCAGAAATTGTTGATTTCCATTATTAATGTTTATTTTTTATATCGATGCCAAAAACATCAGTTCAGTATACGATTGAGAAGGCTCCAAAATAATGTAGTGGAAAATTAATAAGTGATGGTTTGCTTTCAAATAACCTTTGTTGATATGAATTATATAGTATTTCTGTCTACCATACTACTGAGTGACTTGTCAACAATAATTACTTACTTATCGTTTAATTTGTCATCACCCGACTAATAAAAACATCACGCGTGACATCCATCCATTTGACCTTTGAACCACACTAACAGTTAAAAACACACCATTGTTAAAAATACATTTTTTCATTTTTTTTACGTAATTTAGAACAATTATGAAACTTTTTCATCGGATCATCTTTGTCATCTGATGGAGATCAGTCTATTTTTGGTAGATGTGTAAATAATAATAATCAAAGCTCTTTTATAGTGTTTTTCATTTTTTTAAAAACTGCTATAAGATGGCGTAATGATTGATGCCATGCCTAAATAATAAACACCCAAAAATAAATGTGAAAAGTTTTAAAAATTCTCTTATGAATAAAAATTCCGAAAACAACAATTGAAAAGAAAACGTAAAGATTTTATGCAGTTTTACTGTTTTTTGCTGTTAAAAATTGAGAAATTTTCACGTTTTGTCGCTTTTAATTACATTACAAAGTTGATCTCTTAGCTTTTTAACGACTGTGTACACTGTACTTGTACAGACTTTTTTTTACCAAACTTAACGAAGATTAGAATTTCGATCACCTCCTCATGGGACTATTTCAGAAAGATTCCTGCAAAACCTTACTTTAGTAAATTCAGTCTTCATTGCAAATTAGCACTAGACTGACCTAGCATTTGCAGGTTTCATTACTCTGCATACCTTGTTTTTTTTCATTGAGTATGGCAAGAAGTGTCACTAACAAAGACTGAACAATAAGTATGAGCCTCTCAGATCTTAATGCCACTAGTGCAATAAAGCACTCATGGATATAGCCAAGTAGTTATATAACTACTTGGCTAAATTAGTGCTTTATTGCTTTCCCAAAGTTTTGTATATTATCCTAAAGTGTGGGTATCTATCTATCTATCTATCTATCTATCTATCTATCTATCTATCGATACTTTCGTTTATATTTTCTTGTAGCATACTATTAAGCTATATCCGACTTTAAACAGATTCATAATTTCCGTTTCAATTTACAGTTGTATTTATTTTCTCTTATAGGGGGAGCTGATTGATATTTAGAGGGATAACAAATCTATTAACCTTGAGTTCACCAGCAGAATTTGAAAATTTGAAATAACAATGAATAAATGAATTTGTAGATATGGTAAATAACATCAGTAAACTTTTATTTATAAAGAGTCAAGCAAATAATTTGTAGACACAAGGGTACTTACAAAACGATTCTGCAGAAATTTTATTTAGAATTCAGTTTTAAGTTTGGCTTTGCTAATTAAAAATGTGAAAGAGTCTATACTGATAAGGGAGAAAAGGTTTGCTCCTATATATGCATTCAAAAGGAGAGGAAGGAAGACAATCAAATTGTGGTTGGTGTCTATGTATATATCTGTGATAGCTATAAGTAGGTTGGCAGTGTTCCTTTGAAGTTGCCGCAATACCAAGTGGGTATTTTGAAGCGATTGAATCTACTGAGTTTTCCAGTTACCACCTTTTTATTTGCTTTTAGAATGACTTCTAGCTCACAGATTTCTTGTATTTTGAAAACAAAATAGAATCATTTGATTAGTTAATTATTTTGTCTGGACAAACACATGTGGTATCTATTACATTTGCAGAGATCAGAGTGGCTCATGTGAAACTGTTTTTTGCTGTTTTATCTACAAACCAGATGCAAGGTGTGTGTTTATTTTTTTTAGAGCTCCCTGATTGGTTGTTAATTGTTTGTGTTTCTTGCTATTGGTCAATTGTATGGGGATATGCATATGTATAACCTACACTGCCAATAGTGATCTTTACTATTTAGTTTTTATTTGTTCTCAAGTTTTAGGATCTAGTGTTTTATATTTTCTTAAATATTAATGGATAGGTTTACACTAGTGAATGTGTCACAAAAATTGTTTGTATAAAGGAAAACTTAGTATTTTATCATCTTTGCTAAGGAGAAGAAAAGTTTTTATCTGAAAAGGTAAATGACATTTTCTCATGTTTTAGGTAACAAAACCTAAGTTTTAGCAATTTACTATTGCCTATTGTGAGTAAATAAGCCATCCATAATTTTAATTTCAAATGCAACCATGCTAATAAAGTGAAGGACTTTAGTTTTAAGCATCCATTCATGGGTTTTATCTTAAACCAAGTATTTTATTGAATGGCATTTATTTGATGGTAGAATTGCAGTTCATATTTTTAAAAAATGAGTTTAATTGATATTCAATATGAAACCCTTGACCCAAAGTATCTAGAAGATTGCTCCATTTAATTTAATAATTATTTAACTTGTGACTTGTGGTTAATTATTAAAACCTTCAGCATTGTGTGGAGATTGAGGTATAGCTATTTTTCTTTTCATTTTTACACTATTTTTATTGTTCAGACTATTGACCTTTTATTGCCATATTCACAACATTTTGGCTGTTGTATGCTCTGGCCTTCTTTAGGTGATATTGTTTGTAATTTTTAACAAAACCCATTATTTAATCAATGGGGTTAGATTTTTCTAATTCCACGTGTCATGCTTTTTTTTGGTGGGGGGATATCTCAGTTTCAGTGAATTCTTGTTAACTCAACTCTCCAAGTTTTATTTTTTTTATTTTTTATTTTTTTATTATTTTTGTGGCCAGTCACTTTTAGGATCACTCAACCAATGCTTTTATCCACTGGGCTATCAGTAAGTGAATTTTTGGGACTTATAAACCTAATGTATCAGTTTTCAGTTTTTTACCAGAGCTCATATTACAATTTTTTGTTATTATTGCTTTTCTCTAGCTCTCTGTATTACTAGTTCTCATATTGTATTCATGTCTATGCTTGGCCGGTGGCTAAGGAGATTTTTGTAGCCTGGCATATGCACTGATTCCTTAAGTTTTCATATTTTCCAGTAATGTTTTTTGTCTATTACTTCAACTTCATCCCACAAATATCATCTGAAGAAGGACAGAGGGCACAATGGCGGAAACGTAAATATGGCAGTAAAGAGTATGGTCTGACAATGCAAATAGTGTATATGACTAATTGAAGTGCAAGAAACAACAAAATAAAATTTATTTTAAATTGAGACAAGAGGGTTTTTTTTTTTCACATGTGATCACACATGTTTTTTTCTTTTTTGACTTTTTTAAATCATGGTTGGGTGACATTGAGTTTGTGATTGAAGTGTTACTATTTAATTTCTGCCTTTGGCCTTAAGAGTAAATATCTTAAGTGTGAGAAAGTTGTTTTTCTTTTTTTTTCTTTTTCTTTTTTTCTTTTTCTTTTTTTTTTTAACATTACCAAGTTTATTCATTGTATATACATCTCCCCAACAATTTCATTTTTTGTGTTTCTCTGTTTACTCTCCACAAACCACTAATGCTTTGATATCACATCCACGCATATATATATATATATCAGATACAGCTGGACCAAGGATCCCAAAATCATTGTTTACTATTCAGATATTTATTTTTGAATAGCAGAATTTCTAACGTGTAATATTCTATATTTTCTTACTCCTCATCACCAAATTTATGCATGAAACAAACTCCCTTTAAAATGGCTAAAGAAGTGTCCGAAAGCACAGGGGACACAGGATAATTTTTGCATTCCCTTACTCCCATGAAATGAAAAAATGGAAAAAATGCTGAAAAAATTAAATAAAAAATTAATTAAATTTTCTTTGTCATATTCAATGAAACATGTTTAAAAGATTTTACTGCCCAAATGTACATTTTTTAAAGTCCTGTAATTCATTAGGTTTTAGGGGTACCACATATATTGCTATTATAACCATATCAACAGTGGGTGTGTCTTGGGCCTAGGGTAAAATAACCTGATGAGGCCCATCCCTCTTCAGACTTGTTTTGAATTCACTCAAAGCAAGAAATCTAATCTGCCCTGTTAGGTAACCCATAGCTGGAGGAGCTTATGGCCATAGTATGTTGAAACACATGTTCTTCTATAATCATTGAAGATAAGCAATGTCGAGCCTGGTTAGTACCTATATGGGTGACTGCTTGGTAATACCAGGTGCTGGAAGCTTGGATGCATGGGTGGTGTAATGGATAATGGCTCAGAATTGTTAATCAGAGATCCAAGTTCCAGTTAGGTTCATTATTGGGATTTACATGCAAATACCCTTGAAAAAAGGTATGAAGCCAATTCTTCTCCATTCAGCTATGGGTTAGTTAGTAAGATTTGTCTCAGTAAATCATTAATATCTCCAAAAATTTCTTACAATCTAAAAATATTTTCTGATTTTACATAACCTGCAAAGAGGTTAGAAAAATTAATCAGTCATAGCTGGAGGAAGAGGGATTCATACCTTTTTCAAGTATCTTAGGGCAGATTCATGGTGTACTGATTCTACTTTCTGTGCTGATAATCATTGTGTTACCTGTGTGTGTACACACACACACACACACACACACATATATATATATATATATGTAAATAAAACACTTGTTCTTAATTGCACTACTCAGCTTGACACTATAGATATACTTGTAATATTTGATTGAAAAATATGAACTTATGTTGATGAAGTTACAGCATCTTATATACTATAAATTCAACATAAATTCTTACTTTTCTATCAAATATCAAAGACCACTGTAATGGGACATTAAGTATAAACATCGTTTATTTTAGAAATATTAGATTTGTACATTTACCATATGATAATAGTCCATCAGACCAATTCATTAATATTATGTTTGGCCCTCACCAAGTGTCTCATTACTGTAGCTTTAATCCAGACTTAGTTAATATTTGCACACTTTGTGTAATAATAGTTAACAAACTATCCTAACATTGTTATTAGTGCAATAATCTTTACTGTGTGCTGCAAGAATGACTGTAGATCATGTGTTAGCAAAATAAACTCACAGTACATTACTGCTGTAGTGAGTTTGATCCATACTGAGTGTCCTGTTTTTAAGCTCTTGTATCAGACTAATGTAACCTTATGAGATACCTTAGAATATTTGGCATTCTATTTCTAAATTTTAGTTCTCAATTATAAAAACTTAAAAACCTTTGTCTTGGACATCTTTATAATTTATCTCTACACTTCATTTCATTATTCCATACAGACATTCTTTTTAATTATTTTTTTTAAACATTGAGGTTTTCATTCTAGACTGAAATAAAAATGAGGTTGACTCCAATCTATTTTGCCAAAATCTTGTATTTTAAAAAATAGTCCAGTTTTAAATAACGATCTACAAAATATTGTATTACTATTTTTAGTATTTTATTCTGAAAATATAATTTATTAAAACTTCTAAAAGCCTTAGTAATCTGTTTTTGTTTGTTTATTGAGAAAATACATATAAAAATCTTTGATAAAAAATGGAAAACAGCTTCAAAAATTATTAGTGTTGTTTGCTTTAGTATATTTTTAATTTTTACATAGAACTTCCACATTGTTTTACTACTTTCAAGTAATATTTTTGACTTTTAAAAAATTTCCTCCTGTTTGGATTACTTTTTGGATGGTTTTTCATAATTTTGTAAAATAAGTTTGATAATAATATATATATATATATATATATGAAAAGTGTATGTAAAATGACAATACTTTGCTTACATAATTAACATTGCAACTCTCATAATCCATTAGTCATAGGGGCACAATATGTATTGCAATGGTGTGCCTGGGGCAAGATTCAACATTCTCATTCCAAAAGAGATGTTCATCATAACCCATTAATACCTTAACCCATTATTGCCTGCTGTAGAAATATTAATTATAAAAAAAAATACACTATTAAAAAAGAGTGTTATTTATTACTAGAGTTTTTTGCAACACATTAACATGTGTTGAAATCCCACAGTATTTAGTATTGTTGAAGTTATTTTTTGTTGATATAGACAATGAAATTTGAATAAGCTGATTTATTTGGAAAAATAATTTGACAAAAATCCTACATCATAGTTTAATAATTTCTTTAATTTAATTTTATAGGACAAGGTAAACAATGTTTTAAGAAAATTTATTTTTTTCCTTTTTAACAGTAAAGAATAAATTCTTAGGATTTCTTACTCTTCAGCATGCAACATACAATTGGCCATGTATAAATATTTCTTTCTGGAGCCAAATTCCATCTTTTATCATTAAATTGTTTTTAAAATAGTGGGAGTTTTTCATATGCTAAATAATAAAACTTCATTTTTCCAAAAAATTGATGAACATTTATTGTACTAAGCTACATACCCTTGTAAAACCAGCTGTACTTTGTACCCCCTTACCTGTTTGCACTTCTCCCCAAAATTTGGTTACAATTCGTCAGTATATGGCTATTTTAGAGGGTGTGACAGATGGACTAATGAGAGTCACAGAATTTTATATATAGATAAATATATTAAAAAAATTTGCTATTAATTATAGATTTCCAAAAATTCAGTATTAATTTGATAGTCATACATATGTAAAACATCAAATGCACACATTTTGTTTATCACTATGGTATACCTAATTTTGTATGCATATAGCTAATATATAAATATGAACAAAAATTAATTGTACTTTTTGTTTGCTAATATTGCTAAATAGCAAGAATTATTAAAAAATTACCAGTATCAAAAAAAGATTTCTCTTATATGCTTCTTTCATAAAAAGCTTGATTTCTATTACTATTCTACTTTGGATGATTTTCTCATTTGACAAAAATCAGTTGAGTTAAAATTTTGTTCTTTCCCTCTTGCACATGTAAGAAGAAATTAATGCTTAAAAAGAAAATAATGCTTGATTAAATCATTCACCATGAAAAATATTTTTATACTGCATACTTTGTGGAGCAATTAGTGTATGTTCATGGTAGAGTCCCCTGTCATATATTTTTTTAATGATAAATAAAAGTCAACTTGAAGGACACCTTAAATCACTGACAGAAGAAAGAAAATATAAAAGCACTAATTTGACTGTTTTCATAAGTCATTTTTCAAACAAAGAAGAAATATTGTCAGTGGGAGTAAGACCTGAGAGAACAGCTGGTTTCCCATCTACACTATGAAAGCTGTCTTAATTATCTAATTATCAGAACAAATGGAATTGTCAACTGCTAATTGAATTCATTTATTTATTTATACATTTTATATATCATAGCAACTGAAAATATAAATCTTGTAATTATTTTAAACCACTGAGGAAGATTAACTATTTACTGTTTCCCTATGTCCTATGAGGGTCAAATTCTCCAAGCTCTCTTTCCTCATGTGGTAAATATATGCATACCCTGTCACCTAAACATATTTGTTAGTTGAGAACAGCAAGTGTTCTTTGATTTAAAATGTTTGACTTTCTCTTTGGTTTGGATGATTTTTATGGGTTCTGGGCAGAATTTGAACATAAATTGTTCAAAACTTCTTGAGAATTTTATAAAAGGATTTTTTGTGGTTAATAAATCATTGAACAATTTATGTTCAAATTCTGCCTAGAAACAAAGGCAATGGTCTAAAATGAATAAAAAATTAAAAATCCTAAACAAAGAACTTTCCTTAGTCTTTAACCAAACATGCATAAATGTAGAGTTGCTGCCCAAATACATGCTATATATATATATATATATATATATATATATATATATTCATGCTTGAACCAAATCTTCAGGCCTGAATCAGATGATCTGAAGATTACATTCTTGCATGAAACGGACTGTTGCTGCTTGGTGTTGTCCTCAATATCCACTTTTAGATTTATAGACTCTCTATCTCTGATATTGAGCACTTTTGCCCATACCAAACTATATTTTTATCATATATATATATATGTATGTGTGTATATATATATATATATATATATATATATATATATATTTATATCACCTCAAGCAATGCAATGAAGCCACTAAGATGCAAGGGTTAATTAATCAAAATGTTCAAGAGAAGAAACCGTTAGCACAAAATAAACCTGAGATGCCAGTTCAGGACCAAGAATCTCTATATAGATAGCAGAAACATCAGACCAAATGTGGCACCAATATTTAATACATGGATGAATAGTAGACTTATAAATATGTTAGTCAGACAATTTTTCCTGACGGAATCTATCATGACACAGTGAACTAACTTTGTAGCAGCAGAACTAGTCATTGAATAAACTAAATGTTCTCTTCATCATAAACTTTCCACTTCATGTCAGTGGAAAATGTTAGTCCAAGAAAGTGCAATGTATCACTAGCATGCTGAAGGAAGGCAAAAAAGGTTCTCTAAGACAATTAAAAGATAGAAGTTTTGTTTTGGGGGAATTAAAATTAGCAAGCCATTTCTTGCACCAGTTAACAATAGATTCTAAGTAATTTTTAAAATCAGTTGTCAATTTGACTTTATTGAACTGATCACTTATCATTAAGACAGGATTAATCGTATTTTATATATATATATATATAATATATATATATATATATATATAAAATATTAATACAAGTAAAAGGTTTTTTGTTTAGCTTATTGATGTTACCTCTAGCATCCTAACTCTAGAGTTTCATAGACAGACCCTGTGGGAATCACTCCATCCACTCCTCAGGCGAGAGGTATCAGTAATTGACTGCTTATACTTCTCAATTTTTCTTTTTTATATGCACTTTCATTGGTGCAAGTTTTTTTTTCCATAGTGTGCAGTGTATGTGTAGAATGTTGCAGTTATTTGTCCTCCTTTGAAGGAAAGAGGGCCTACTAGCCTACCATGAAAATCAGCATTTAAAATCCTGGTTCTGTTACTTAGTCTCAAACAAGGTCACCTCTGTTAGTTGGAGATGAGTAACTCTCTCAACTACAAGCCCATGCAAATATGTATTTAGCAAATCTTTCCTTTGCTATATTTTATGAAATATAATAGAAAAGTATTTTTTAATAATGTCATTGTTCTTTTCATCATTGTCAATACTTATTACAAATGTTTTCCAATACTGAAGCCTTTTAGTAATCTTGGCTGCCACCATTACAACTGGAGATTAGAATTTACATCTATGTTTGTAAATGTGGAGGGCATTTCCTCCTTTTTGTATGCCTGAAATTTGAAATGTTTCTGTATGGGGATCCTCACCAGACATGTAAGATCTTGTAGACTAATAGATTAATACATTCAGTGGATTTGGAACTTGGAAGGCGGGTTCTAATGCATGAGAAGTCTCTATTGATGGGGGTTATATACTGCTGTGGGGTCAACATAGCAGGCATGCAATTTCCTATTAGAGAGGGATAACATTTCCTGGAGATGTTTGATAACATATATGCCATCATTACAACCCTGACCAGAAAGAATAATTTTCCAACAAAAAATTTTGGACTTCTCGGGTCCCACCATTAAACTGGAAATTAGAATATTTTTAGAATTCATTTTGTTCAAACTAGATTGTCATAGAGTGGCAGATTTTAAAGTGTGGTAGGCATTAATTTTCTATAGGTTATGGATTAGAGATGATTTTTATTTTTTTTTCTAGAAAAAAAGATTTATTTTAATTCTCAGAAATTTTTTTATACTGATATGTAGAGCATTTTTATAAATGCAGCCTTATATTACGTAAGAGTTTTTTTTAATTTTATTTGGTTTAATGTAAAACCTTTTATCAATGGTAGGAGAGAAAAAGACAGAAAAAAATGTTTCAACACATATTTTGCTTTCTTTTCTTTCTTGTACATTCCTTCATTTAGCAATGGGAGAATATAAATGGGTGTGTACTGGCAATCAAATATCCTTGCTTGTAAAATATTCACATATGTACTCTTGTATTTTCTAAAAAAGAAAAGGTTTTGGTTATGGATATTTAATTGCACACCCACTCAAATGGAATGTGTCACAAAGCTATGTTTAAAGTGGAAGTCCCATATGTGCATGGGACTAGAGACAAAAATTGCTCAAGCTTCCTCAGCATTTCCCCTTTGGGGATGCCTCAGGATTAACTGTTGCCCTCTTCTGAAAGAGAGGTAGCGCTTGGGATGATGGCTCCCCTGAGGATCAAGCATATTATACTATATTTTTAACCCCAATGGGATTCTGACTAGTGGTGGTTATATGCAGTGAGAGTTTATAGTTCACTCCATTTCATTTCTAATACTGCATTTTGTCAAACTAAGGTGATTGGAAGCCTTTAGCCTTTGAACAAAATATATTACAATTTTTGAGAAAGTAAACATCAGTCAATTTACCCCAGAAATAAATAACAATGACAGTAATTGAACATGGGCTCATTTAAATTCTATAAACATTTTTTAATCATTTCACCTCAAGCAAGGCAATAAATTCACTAGGATACAAGCAGTGTATCTGAGTGTGAGAAGATAGGAAAAAAGCAGAGTGAACAATAAAACAGGAATTAAGAAGATAGAAGATAGCCAGTGACATTGTATTTAAATTTTTGAAGATCAAAGTTGACTGGAATGCTAGAAGAAAGTTCCAGAAGCAAGAAGTGCAAGAGAAAAAACTGTTAGCATATAACTAACGCTTACATCTAGCCATTTCAACTGTAAAATGATGTGACCTTGTGGCCAATCAAGTAATATGCTTAAATTCATAAAGTCTAATTTAAAAAAAAAAATTTAATGAATTTCTATCTATGATTCTTTGTCCAAACATAAAACATTTCGTTTTATAAAGAATGATCTTGATGAAAAATGAATTATTTACAAAAGTATGGACCTGTTTCTGTAGAAAATGAAATGAGTGACTATTAACCACTCCAAAAGCCAGTTTGTATCCCAAGAATATGATACTCTTTATCTGGCATGATTGGAAGGGAATTGTGGATTATGAGTTCCTTCTGCAAAATCAGATGTTCAGTTCACACAATTACTGTTTCCAATTGAACCAATTAAAAGCAGCAATTGATAAAATGCTTTTGGAATTAGTTATTTGGAAGGGTGTCATCTTCCATCAGGATAATGCCAGACCATAGGTCTTTTTGCAGAAGCAGCACACCACACACACTTGATCTTGTACATCTAAATTACTACTTATTTCAATATTTACAAAATTCTCAATTCTCTGGAAGCCTGAAAAAATCTATTTTGACTAGTTCATCACCCAAAAATATGGCAAGTTCTGGGTGGATGGAATCATGAAGCAGCCTCAAAAATGGCAAAAGATAGTGAAACACAATGGCACATATGTGGTTGAATAAATCTATGAACAAATATCTAAACATTGTCTTTGAAATTCAATGAAAAAATGCTATGCACTTTTGTTCCAACCCAATAACAGGTTTCCTTCTTCCTTCTGCCTAGAAGCACTGAGCAATGTCTGTTGACTGATACCATAATAACTTATAAAAAGGTTCAAACTCACTCTTTTATAAGCATCTCCAAAGCATGGCTAAACTCAAAAGAGTCAATGTGAATATACAGAAGACTCTATATAGGCAAAATATACAGATCAATTACGTTTTTCATTACCTTACTCACTACTATACAAAAAATCAACATAAAATCAGACATTAAAAACGTCTGCAACAAAAAATCATTAAACTAGCAAACCACATGTCTGCTAAAATTTTGACACTTGTATACATTAATTTCTAATTTTAAAATAAAACATAGTGTATCTACAAAATAAGTGAACATATGTAGATATAACAAAATGTTTATTTTTATTATTTTTATTTTAATTTCCAACACATTGTTATTAAAATAATTGGAATAAATTAATTCTCAATGTTATTTTAAGTGTTTGGTAGTGAGAGAAAGGAATAACAAGGATTAATTTTTAAGCAACATTTATGGTTAGTATGTCGTACAGAGACGTTGAGAGTTTGGTGGAATGTCCATTTCAATGGGCAATCATCAGGATGGCGGTTGGGTATAAGGGGAAATGCTAAGGGTTGCCCTATTTCATGTGCTGGCCTGGCCAAAATCAGTTTGGTTGATTGAGTTCACAGTGGTAGGTCATTTTCATTGGTTGGTATGCCTGTTCTATGGAATGGGGATAATGTTGGATTGGCATGGATTTGGTAGGTCTGTTCTGTTGAACAGTGGTGACTGTCAAAGAATGCTTTGTAAACAAGTTGAGTAGGTCAAGGTGATGGCTGTTTCTTAATATTAAAAATATTGAAAAACGCACCTGCCTACACCAACATTACAAAGAAATGCCTACTTTGCCAACAGAAAAAGGTAGGAATAATTTCTCATACCCAACAAAAAAAATTACTAAACATAAGATCAGAAATAATTTCTAAATGCAGATATGAAAACAAATACCTATTATCATAATTTATACAAAACAGATAAAAATACCAACCAACACTACTACATAAACCACCATTGACCCTATGAACATGAAAAGAGAAACCACTGACACCATAACACCATCAATTATTTTCTAGTTCAAACTACCATCATAATAATTATAATTATTGTTATTACCATTCCACCACCATTACTACAATCACTTCTACCACTTTACAATAACTATTTGCTGCTACAATTGTTATTATCATCACCCACTCCCCTCTCCATTACTACTGCATCACAATTACCATTGCCACATTAGTCTACAATTACTACCACACACTTAACATTACTGCATTACTCCACAATTATACTTCCTTCCTTACCCCCATCAAAATTAATACCACCGCATAAATACTAATTAGTATTATAAATTGGGGGTTTCTACTATTAACATAACCACAATTGCCAAAAACAAGCAAATAACCAGCTTTAAAATAATAACAAAACAGCATTAAAAATATTAAAAGTAATAACAATTTTACCTACTATAGTCTTACACATCTAAAAAAAACACAGACAGATAGATGTGTGAATGCATGTGCATATATATATATATATATATATATATATATATATATATATATAGTGTGTGAGAAAACATTATTCTGCAAACAAAATAGATGAACAGTCTATGCTCAGTCCCACACTGTTCATATATGTTTGTGTGAGCTGCAATTCATGAATGTGTGTGTACGTATGTCTGCATACATATGAGTGGCATTCCGGCAACAATTTTTCCTCCCATTACCACAAAAACACCAATATATACAACCATATATAAATCCAAAATTTGAAAATTAATCAGTTTGTTTGACAATCGCAAATAGCATGAAACCCAGGGTCACAAACTCACATCAGTCTAACTGTGTATATATATATATATATATTTTTATTATAATATTTACAATAAAAACATTTTACATCACTATACAAAAATTTTAATGTTTCAGTACTAAGATGGTACTTCTTCAGCCGATGGTAGATAACTAACAATAAAAATGATTTTTTAGAGAAATTTAAAAAAAAACTTTTAACCCTGTTTCATAAGTTAAGGGAGTTGCATAAGGTCAGGATTAAAAATATACTTGTGGGTATGTCTAGATTAACCAATGAACATCAGGTCTATGCTAAAATATAAAAATAGGTAAGAGGGTGGATGTGCGTGTGTTATGCATGTCAAGAAAACTGTTGCTTAGACATGTCATTCTAGGGAACAATTTCATTGATAAATGTATTATTGGTGTATCCAAGTATTATTTGTCGATAGACATAAATTTATCAGAAACAGATTTTTAAAAAATTTTTTAATATACTCGGGAAGCTTCTTAAAGGGGCCAATAGGTAAAATTAAAAATGTGCAAACAACTATGTTGTTAATTATACTGAATAGATAGTAACACGTGTACTAAATGATTTTTCTGTTTCTATTTTTTCCCCCACTTACACTGTTATGTTTCCTATATATTATATTTAATATAGAAAACATAACAGTGTTAGTGGAAAAAAAAATAGAAACAGAAAGATCATTTGATTTAACCAAATGGTTAGTACTAAATTAGAACAGGAGTTTCTCAATTTAATTTCTCTAGTAATACTCCCTTTAGTAAGATTTTTATTGAAAATACACTTGAATTACAGAGAACCTTGAAAAAATTATTAAAAAACACCATAATAAAATTTTAAATGAATATTTAAACCTAAGTAACAATAGCCATCTCAAAGCAACAAACAATAATGATACCAACTTCTGTAATTGTAGAAATTCTAATGATTGTCCACTACAAAATAGATGTCTAACAGATTCCGTTGTTTACCTAAGTACTATTTCATCTAGAGAAAATCAAACAGATAAAAAATTTTACATCGGTAGTACCAAAAATTCCTATAAAACTCTATAGTATCAACACATAGCATTTTTCAACAACAATGTGTATTGTAACAGAACGTCCCTTTCTAAATATTTTTGGCAGTTAAAAGAAGTTAACAAATGGTAAAATGGAAAATATTAAAAATAACTAGAACCTATAAATCCTTACATGATCCATGTCCATTATGTTTACAAGAAGAATTGCATATTATAAAGTTTCCTAACAATAAAAACCTGTTAAACCAAAGAAAAGAATTAATGGTGCTCTGCTGCCATTGTCTATCTTTTACCATAAAATATAGTTAAAAAAATTTTTTTTATAAATAATTACATATTATAATTTTATTAGTATATAATAGTCCACCCAACATTGATTTATTCAACTATAATATTACCATGTTTTAATTAACAACCTATATAGTTGTTTCCATATTTTTAATTTTATCTATTGGCCCCTTTAAAAAGCTTCCTGAGTATATTAAAAAAAATTTTTTTTTAATTTTTAAAAAGAAATCCATTTCTGATAAATTTATGTCTACTTCAACAAATCGACAAATGATACTTGGATCCACCAATAATACATTTGTCACTGAAATTGTTCCCTAGTATCGTTGAATGACATGTCGAAGCATAAGTCTTCTTGACATGTAATAACTCACCCAACTCTACCCTCTGACTTTATTTTTATATTTTACCTGACATTAACTGGTTAATTTAGATATACCCATAAGTATATTTTTAATTCTGACCTTATGCCCCACTTTAACTTACGAAAAGAGGTAAAGATTTGTTTTTAAATTTTCCTAATAAATCATTTTTATTATTATTTATCTACTATCACCTGAAGTACCATCTTAGTACTGAAACATGAAAGTTTTTGTGTAGTGATGTAAAATGTTTTTATTGTAATTTATTATAATAAAAATATTATAATAATATTTTGCTCTACTTTATATTGAGCACTTTTAAAAAAAAATAAATGCTATGGATTTTTACTCTATCTGTTTTTTCTCTCATTTGGTTTTAAATTATATATGTGTGTGTGAAAAGTGTTAGAAAGCTGAATGAGGTTGGCTAAGTTATGCATCTAGACATATCAAATACCAGAAACTTAAAAATTTTAAGTCTAAAGTTAAACATCCTTGTATTTTCTGCATTTCTCTCAATGTATAAATATAATGCATATTTGTTTATATTTTGTTCTCTCCTCCTCCATATATATGATTCTATCAATAAAAACATTATAGCCTGAAGAAATCATTTCAATAGATGAAATGTCAGTTAGAGATGTTTTCCATTTTCTTATTCAATAACCATTAGTCTGATATATATACTATAGGCCAAAGTTTAGGAGCACCCTCTAGATTTTTAAGAATCGTCTACAAATTGAAAGCTTCATGCCTTTTTTGAAAATAATTTATTAACTCACTTCAGATCAGAGGGACCTTCCCTTCATAAAGGGTTTTATCATATATTCAATAACAAAATTTGCTGGCTAATGGTAATTGTAGGCATGACAGATTTAAATATCTAGGTACCCTTCTCTCTAAAAGATTGAATGCCATGGACTAATGCTTTAAATAGTTTCAGCATTTTAAATTAGGAGTTGATTAAATGAAAAAAGGCATGAAACTAACTAATTATTAAATGGAGAGGATGACCCTAAATGTCTGGCATAGTGTAGTTTATATGTGATATTCTTTTGTGTGTGTATGTGCACATATATAATAACTTGTCATTTTATAATTCTGCCTGTTTTGCCATTAGTTAGCATGTGCAGGATGCCCTGCCATTATCTCAGATAAATAATGAACCATTCTGTTTTGATTGTGAGGAAAGATGGAAGTAAAAAATATATCAGATATGCTGTCTGATTTAAGTGTGAAAAAGAAAGCATGCATAATGATCAGAAAGAAATAAAAAAAATCAAAAATAGAAAAGACAATAACTCTCACATTTTAATGGATGCTTTAGTGAAATGGGAAACCTTGTCAATTTCAAATCTTTTCATTTGTACCTGTTACTTATTTAACCTTTATTTGCTGTATGGGACTTCATTTGCTGTACAAAAACTTTATCCTGCCACTGAAGTTGACTTTGAGCCCTGAACAATAGTGTGTTTGAATTTTATAGTTGTGTTGTCATATCCTGCAATGGCAACAGAAAGCAACTTTGAGTGGAATTAGCAATAAGGTTACTGCAAATGAGAGTCCTTGAAAAAATGGAAAGGGAAGTAATATTAATTATACAGAGTGCTAAAGGTTAAATAATAACCTACATTCATATTTGTGATTGTTATTGCAATATTTTCTTAAAGTTCTTAATTTCAAATTAATAGGAGAACTTTCATAGGTATTTTATAGTTGTTGGAATTTGCAAGGAGCTTATTCAGTGATTAACTCAAGAATTATTATGATTCATCAGAAAATTGAAATAGGAAAACTATTAAATTTGTGCAGTTACTACTAGTATAGAAAACACACACACACAAAATAAATTCAATTAAAAAAATGACAAATTAACTATTTGTCAAAAACAGTTGTATGAATAAAAAACGCCTAATGCAAAATCAAATTATGAAAATCCAAAGCAATATAAGATATGCAGTTTTACAGGAAAGCCAACCTTCCTGCTACTGTGGTTTTGCTACCTCTAGAATTTTCAGTGAGTTTGACTTTCCATTCTACCTCCATCCTGAAACACTAGTATATACACCTGCTGATGGTGATGGGGGAAGAGAGAGAGTGAGGGAAAAATGCTTATATATATATATATATATATATATATATATATATATATATATATTTCTACCTTGGCCTGAAGTTTACTATGAGAAACTTTCTAGCATACTTGCACCCCATCATCAGCTCTGATCTTTCTTTTAGCAACTTAAATTGATCAGGGTATTTCATAACCACCATTTTTTCCTTCTGGCTCAAATCGCGCATTTTATTCACTGTACAAAATGTACAGGTTTTTTTCACCATGTCTCATTCAATGATAGACCTTTTTTTCTTTTATTTCATAGTGATGAAATAAAAGAAAAAAAAGCAAGTAGACACGGTGGATAGCCGTTCAGATCGAGGAATTGGAGAGCAGAATTTGAATTCCAGTCAAATTCATTACATTCACTAATGTGCTAATACCCTTGGGAAAGGTATGAATGCTCTTCTCCCTCCAGCTATGAGTAAATAGCAGGATAGGCCATGTTCTCTAGCCTTGGATGGCAACTGGTCTAGCTCAGAAAGAAATGGCAACCTACTGTCGGGGAAAAATATCTACCTCGTCAGTCATATATCTTTTGATACATGATCATGCAAGGCACATAACTGACTTCATAGTTAGTGAGTCATGTGCTCTTATATTTTGCCAGTTTGAATGATGTTTTATGCTGTAATATTGCAATTTAAATGATTTTCTGTTGACCCACTGTACACTTTTTCATGGTCATTTTCTAGCCTCACCTTGCTTCATGAACAAGTTTCATCCACCAGGCAGTCACCCCTTAAGAGAAACTTGGCAGTTAGATTTTTTCTTGGCTACCTTCATTCCCACAGTTGTTTTCTTCATACCCAATTTTCTATTATTGTGCCCTTTAATTATTTTCTCCATGCTCCTCATAAAGCTGTGTGTGTGTGTGTATATATATATATATATATAGTTTTAATCAGTATCACCCCATACAAGGTAGTAAAGCAACTAAGACACAAGGGGTCAGAGGGTGTGGAAGAATTAGGAACAGAAACATTAATAAGAAAAGAGTAATCAGGAGGACAGTAGATAATGATTGACATTGCATTTAAATTTTTGGAGATCAAAATTGGCTGGAAAACCTGGAGCTGGACAGGAGTTTCACAAACAAGAAGTGCCAGAAAAGAAACTCTTAGCATAGAAGTTGCAGTTACATCTAGCTAGATCAATATATATTGTGATGTAGCCACGATTTCATTAACCATATAGGTGTAAGGCTAAAAAGCACCCCAAAGTAAAATTTCAAATTCTAGTCGAAAATTAGTTAGATATAAAAGAAAAATAAATAAAAATAGATAAAATCCAATGCTTTTGACTTGCAAGCAAATATGTTCTATGATCAGCCATACCCTCCTCTTATCTTCACAAATTCTTTCCCTCTTTACCTACTCTTCCACCCACAAGCCAAGGGCCCGTGAACTTTGAAGTGACCCGATGCGAGAATGACCTGGTTCCAAAATTTCGCAGCTATCAGGCGTTTGACCATAAGTGAATTCCAGGCACCATCAGGATCTCCTGCTGCGATTCACGTGATCAGACCATACTAAGCATGGATTGAAATTTTGGCCATCACACAAACACTGCGTGATTTGCGCCCCATCAAGGTCACCCGGTCAAGGATGAAGGGAACCCACATGACTGTCTTTGGGGACAGCAAAAATCTAAAGAAGGATGTTCAGTTTCCCTCTGACTAGTGGCAGATGAACGTTGCTGGGCAACTCGTCCCGATTCCAAATAGACTACCCACTGAGGTGAAGAAGACAGCAAAGTCTGTCGACTAGGGATGAAATGACTGCTATGAAACTGAATCAACCCAACGAAATGCCTGTATGAGATGCTGTAGACCATTGAACACTTCCTAAAGAAAAGGAATCCAGGAAAATTGCCTGCTGACCAAAACATTGTTTCAGCAAAATTATGATTCGCCGAAGCGAGAGTTTAAGAACTCTCGCTTCGGCGAATCATAATTTTGTGTGAAAATATCAACTTGACTGACAGATAAGTTGATTCTCTTGGCTTGATCTTGATATGTATGTATTTCGCTCGCACCTTCTCTTATTTAATGATTCCCTTCCCCTTTTGTTAAATGAATGTTCTTTTTTTTTTTCTTTCTTTATCTGTTTATATATTTATAAATAAATGTTTTATTTTGAATCCATAGTGTTGTGTCTGTTCTTCGTTGACTCCCTTGTGTTGCTTCCATTTCTGAGTGAAGACCAAGAAAGGATCCCACGTTTCCTTTTTTTTAAACCTGTAGTTCATCTATATGCTACAAGTTCGTAACAATATCTATCTGTCTATATATATATATATATATATATATATATATATATATACACACACATATCCTAAAGAATATTACTTTAAATGTTGGATACATTTTCTTTATTAAGATTTCTTGAATATGCATGCCATTAGCTATAATACACAATATTTAAAAAAACAAAAATAAAAATTGGGTGTCTATTTCAAATATGAGTATCCCATGTAATAATATTTGAAGTAATAAAAATGTGTGTGTATATATATATATATATATATATATATATATGAAATTCACAGAAATATGGTTATAATTAATGTAGAATAGAATATTATTATATCAATAAATAGTTGCCCACATTTTGAGTGGTCATTCCAAAATATATCTATTTATATTGTTTATATAATTAATCATAGACACTTTCCTGTATTTTACAGAAGCTAGAGTTTTAATAATCTAATTAAAATGCCAGGTTTGTTTTTAGATGACTCTTTCTTTTGATTTGAATTTCTGTTTGCAACATTATTCAAATTGTTAATTTTTCTCTTCTTCATTGTTTTTTTGGCCAGACATGCAACCAATCTGTCTTATTTATATATCTGAAGCCGAAATAACCTAGATATTCATTTTGGGCTTTGTAAATACAACCAGCTGTTACCTCACACACTTGAATAAACTTAAATGTATTTCTCTAAGACCAAGTTTCACATACAATCACAATAAAATCCTATTTCTTTATATAGTGTGATGTCATTTCTCTATCAAACTGAATATAAACACATTACTCACTATAGTTGTCACATATATATTTTTTTTCAAGTTAAGCTATGTAATACCTGGACAGACCTGCATAGGTAACCACATAACAGGACCAGTACATAGATATAAAAGTAGCATATCATTTGGTCTGCCAGCAAATGTTTTTTTCTATGAAGGAGTCTGGTTTAAAGTCATTGGTATCCATTTCAAAAAACAGGTACTTTAAGTAAAAATGGGAACCTGTTCCTCTTTCTTCATAATATATAGTATTGCAGGATTCAACACTTTTGATGAGTTGTGGACATTGTTTTGTAAATGTTTAATGCTCCTGGTACATTGACCCACAAACAATATTCACTGACTTATGCAAAAATAAGTAATATTAAAAAAAAATTAAATTAAATTAAATGTGAAGAGTTTAAAGCAAACTTCAGTATCTGTAGCTGAGGTACTTACATGCCAACAGGAGTGAGAAGAATGTCTTTTCCTTATCAAAGTTGTCAAGGAAAGAGGAAGATTCTTTCAAATCTCACCACCTGTGATTATTTGTCAGGGGGCCATAGCCCAATAGTAGACACTGACAGAAACTAAAATTGCAACTCTCTGAATCTGTATTTCAATTTCATTTTTTACCTCTCCTAGACTGGTTGCCATCTCAAGGCACAAAACCCCAGTTAGTCCAGCTATTTAACCCATAACTGGGTGAGACAAGATGAATTCATAGTTTTCTCAGGGTTAATTGGAAAGTGACTGTAATGAACTTGTCTGGAATTTGAACTTGGCTTGCTGATTTCTTTTTCTGACTTATTGTTACACTACTTCCACATCTGATTGTATATAAATATATTTTATATCTTCCTTAGATATAAATGCAGACCTGTACAATTATACAGATTGCAGATATTCTCCTGCAATATATTATTTCTGGTCTTTTGATGCAATACAGCAAAAATATTTAAGTGGGTTAACTAAACAAATTATCCTATCATGTCTCATACATGTTCAGTAGGAGACATGACAGGGAAGATGTCAAACATCTTGGGGAGCATGTAGCACAGGCATTAAGTGGTTAGGCATTATCTATCCTGGTCGAATTGTACATTGTCTTCATGTTGCAGGAATGACAGCAAAATGGGTTGAACAATCTTCTGGATGTACATTCTCTCTACTAACACCAGAGGCAAATAAAAGAATTTTAACTTATGACACCTGACACCAAGAATTGCACCTGTTTTTGTATAAAAGAAAGTTCTATGCTAATAGTTTCTTCTCTCACACTTCTTGCTTGTGGAAATCTATTCCAGTTTTTTTGCTTCCCAGTCAATTTTGATCCTTAAAAATTTAAATGCTATGTCAATCATTATTCTCTATCTTCTCGTATTTCTCACACTCAGTAACCCTTTGTGTCTTAGTGGCTTTATTGCCTTGGTTATAGGTGAAATGGTTATAAAAAATTATGTTCCATGCTGTTTTCATAAAGGAAAATATATTACTCTCCACTGTGATCAACAAACATCTATTTCACTCCTAACCAATTTTGGACAAGCTTGTGGACCAAGTTGAATAAACTGCTTTAAAGAATATTCAGATCAATTTCACTGCTGGCCAATTGTAAAACACAAGTCTAGTCAAGTAGACTGCTTTAAAAATCAGTGATTTTTCTGTCAACAAGGTGGCTGCAAGTGCGTGAAGTGAATTTCATGACTTTTCTGAGAAATTTATCCTTTTACAGTGTTGTGGATTGGAAGACATCACTTGTCAGGTCTATGTTGTACATGCAAATAAAACTGTCAGTTGCATGATGCTATCATCCCTGAATACTAAAGAGTGTCATTCATTTCCCAAATTAACTTTCTCAGATCATTGGAGATGTGTATAATAATGTAGTGTCTTAAATGGATGTCTAGCTAAAGGCACAACTACCTATGGTTCCATTGCATGAAAATGATTCCCAACAATCTGTGTTGGCACACACCTGAAGCAACATTGGTTCTGATCTTTGGTGTGGACACCATGCACTCAGTCACTCACTGCAATTCATTGATCTTGATGAATGCCTGTATGATGTAGTTATTCAGAACCTGGTCTACAGGTGTAGAAATGGTCATTTCAACACTATTACTAACATTGCAGGAGCTACCAGTGTTTAATGTCAAACATTCACAAAATAACAATAGTGTTGTTTATTATTCAGCCTCTCAAAACATCCAATTACTTTCAAATGTTACTAATTAAGTAAAAGGAGTGAGAGTGTGTGTGTGTGTGTCTTCATGGCATGACACCTGTTTGTACTGGACTCTTTTACTACACTGAAAACTATTACAGCATATATCACCATCTAAATCTCAGGTACAGATGGTGTTATGACATCACAAGATATATCTGCTACCTCCTAACCTGCACATACTGTACCCAGGACAAAATCATTATTGCCCTTCAGGAAGTTTCAGTTTCATTTTCCATTATTTATTTGTGTGTGCATATATATATGTGTGAAAATATATAGAAAATAGGAAAGAACTGGTTAGGTAAATAATCCAAAGTTCTTTAGTATTTTTGTTATTATTTTTAAAAAATAGTGCTCGATACAAAAGTAGAGCATAAATATAATTATTTATTAAAAATATGATTCCAACACGCTACATGAGAACTTTTATGTAGCATGTTGGAATCATATTTTTAAATAAATAATTATATATATATTCTTTCTTAAATTTAAAAATTCTGGAAAACTAACAAGATTTTTACTTCTGTTTAATATGTGTTCCAAAATAAAATCCTTAATTTTAACTTGATAAAGTCAATCAGAAGACAAAATGTGTCACTGATTATAAGTTTTTCTTTTGTCATATATATAATAGAAATTCTTGGTCCAAGTAAGAAGTACTTCTAAAAAAAAAAATGTAATACTTGATTATTTGTTTAGATTTTAGCATTTTCGGCTGAGAATTTTGCAGCACTTCTTTATATATATATATATATATATATATATATATATATATATATATGGTGTTTTCTCTTTATCACATTCAATCTCTATTACTTGTCACTTCCATGTTTTCTTTTCTATTTCTTTTCTTGTCTATTCTTTCAGTAATATATATTTATTTCTACTCTTTTGCTTGCCTGCCTGTCCAGTATTCACATCTACCATCAAAATGCCTCACAACTTATTTTAACAAAGAAAAACACACTAAAATGATCTGTTTTGTGCCCATGTTATATTTTGGCTTTTGATTTGACCAGCAACTATTTTGATCATTGAGATGGGGAAAAGTGTAAGAAGTCAAAGTAATCATAATCATCTGATGAGAATTTAATATTTTTTTTTTTTTTTTTTGCTGCTGTGCTGAAAGGAATGAATGCACACACACACACGCACAGAGAAGTACTGGTTGTCTACTGTAGAATCATGGATTAATACTGCTTGGCTTTGTGTTACCATCTTTAGGAGCTGTTAGGCCCAAATGGAAATATTTTAGCAGGAATTTCAGGTTCACATCCAAGGTCCTAGTAAAAGCTATTACAGTTGGGTGCCCATATATGAACAGTTCAATAAACAAATAATGGCTTTTCTGAAAACCAATTAAATTTTCCTAATAAGCTGAAACTGAACAATGAATATACAAATACACTATACTTGTATATAAGTAGCTGGGAATAACCTCAACACTGACTCAGGCTCAATATTGTACTTGTTTCATGTCATAAGCTATGAACTTTGCTTGCAATATATAATGTTTTATAATAGTTTCCATATTTCTTACTAAAATCAAAACCACAGATTAACAGAAGCAAGTGAAAAAAATGATTTGCAGTATAAATTAATAAGGAAATCATTTCTAAACATGAAAATGTAACAAGTGTTAACACGTTTAGTGCAGAGTATAGAATGATGAAATCTTGTAGCAGAGCTAAAATCCTTTTTGCTAGATACACATGTATTGATAAGTGTGTCAGCAACAAGCCCTATTCATTTTTTGAGCATACAGCGAAAAAATTGGGTACATGTATGCTGTAAATCTGAAGAGGCTAATTCTCTTTCATATTGAGCCAAGATCAGAATAGTACATTAAAATTAGCACTCCATGTAATAAGCATATAGGCCAGTGGTTCCCAAACCTTTCTTTCCTCTGGGCTGCATTTTCAGAATGAAAATTTGCTTGTGCCTCACCAAATTTCATGTGATAAAAAGTACATTTAAAAATAAAAAACAGTGAGAGAGAGTTAAAAGAAGATAACTGTGGATTTGAAGTCAGAACGTTATCAATGATAACTCTCTCCAACTTGCAGAGTCTATTATTATATTCTTAATACTTTATATAATGCAAAAAACATCACAGTGATAAGATTGGTCAATAATTATTTATATCTATTTATACTGTGATTCATGCATGCAATTACAAGGAGTTCATAATAATATTTAAAATTTTGAAAACATTTGCATTTATTGCATATGAAATTTTTTGAAACTGTTTCTAAATGTTTGATTGTCTTTCAATCATTCTTCCTCACCTGCTATACTTCTGATACACACATGTGTACCACACCATTTAGGAACCACTGTCTTAGACTATACACATCACTCACTCTCTAATTTGCTACTGAGTAAGTTCTACTTTTTCTTCATCCTTTTTACAGAGACTCTTAAGAACATTTCTGGAATTCACACTTTTTTTCAGGAACATTCCTGGAAACAGTGAGAGAGGGTTAAAAGAAGATAACCGTGGATTCAAAGTCAGAACATTATCATTGATAAGTTTTTGTTCAATACATTCTCAGTTCAAATGATGACCCCTAACTTAGTAATAACAATCTACACCATTATCAAGAATAAGGGTGAATTAAAGTGTTCAGGTAGTTAAAGGAAAACCAAACTTATTAAATCATATAGTAATTTTATTGATGAAATGGAAAATTTGCATTCATTGTGAATTAAAGAAAAAGAAGTTCCCAGTGATAGTCTAAGCAAATATTGATAATGTATGCAACAACCAAACAAGCTTGATGACAGACCAAATGCTTCCAGTGGAAGTGTTATTACAATGTTGGTTTTTCTTTGTTCAATTTGTTTCTATATTTATTTGGTCTTACACACACACACGCACACACACACACACACACACACATATATATATATATATATATATATATATATATATATATATATATATATAATTATTTATTCAAAAATTATAACATAAATATGTTATAAAATCACTACAAAAATAGCCATTTTGTTTCAAAACCTCTGGTGTCTCATCAAGTGATGATATTGAATGTAGAATAAATGGTTTCACGGCTAACTTTTATAAGTTATCACCTAAGGATTATCATACTTTAGTTAAAAATAGTCTGACCAAAAGCTACAAAAAAATTGACACTAATAATTTTAACCAGATAGATAGGATTAACTGTGTCAGTAAATTAATTACTGACAAACTACTGATAAGTGATTGGGTCAGTAAACTGCAAACAAAGGAAGCGTATGTTTTGTTAAAAGACCATAAACCTGAATTCAGAACTAAGCCACCTACAAGGCTTATAAACCCTACTAGACCAGAAATTGGTAGAATCAGTAAAACCATCTTGGAAAGAACCAACCACTCTATAAAAAACACCCTTGGGCTTTTACAGTGGATTAACACAGTTGATGTTATCAACTGGTTTACTAACATCTGAAATAAGGACAACTGTACTTTCATACAGTTCAATATTATTGACTATTATCCCTCTATATCGAAGGATCTGTTCACTTTGGCTTTGGAGTTTGCTCGGGAATACACCAATATTTCTGAGAGTGAAGTGGATATAATCATGAAATGCTGGAATTCTGTTCTGGTCTACAATGAAGAACAGTGAACCAAAATGTCTTGCAGCTGTAATTTCAATGGGTTCTTTGGATTCTGCAGAAGCCTCTGACTTGGTTGGATTATTTCTTTTATACAATTTAAGTGCCTTTGAATGTCTAGATTCTGATAGTGTAGGATTATATAGAGATGATGGCTTATTAGTTGTTAAAAACTCTACTAAAATTATGGTAGACCGTATTAGGAAAATGATCCATAAGGAATATAAGGATTTCGGTCTTAGGACTATAGTTACAACTAATAATTACAACTGGATTTAGGATTAGTACTAACTCTTCTAACAAAGAGGTTTTTAATAAACATCATGATTTTTACAATTCTGCCCTTAAAAATAGTGGATACAAAGGTACCACTATTCAGTATAGAAACCCTGTTAATTACAACCATAATAGGAAAAGAAGATCTAAAAAATACCATTTGGTTTACTCCCCCTTTCAATATAATGGTTAAAACTAAATTAGGACGCATATTTCTAAACCTCATCAAGAAACATTTCCCCAACCCAGAAACTAATCCACTTAGTAAAATATTTAATCCGAATACCCTTAAATTAAGCTATAGTTGTGTGGATAACCTAGAGAAAATAATTAAAAAAACATAACAACAGAGTCTTAAACAAGTATAGGGACTCAAAAAACTTGACTACTCACCAGGTTGCTAGCAGTACTAGTATAATGACACGAATAACAACTTGTGAAATTGTAGGAATCCAAATAATTGTCTACTATAGAATAATTGTTTGACTAGTTCTGTAGTTTATCTTAGTACAATCTCTATACTAGAAAACCCAAATATAAAAATTTTTTACATTGGTAGCACCATGAATCCATTCAAGGAACATTGGCGGGGGGCATATGCAATCTTTAAATAGCAGTAATTATAAGTACAAGACTTCATTATCAAAGTATTTTTGGAGTCTAAAAGAAAAGAATAAAACGCCTACTGTTAAATGGAAATTAATCAGAAGAGCCTCATGTTATCTATGTATTAACAAAAAATTTGAAATAATTAGATTTATATGTATGTATGTATGTATGTATATCTTAGTGTTTTGGAATGTATCATTAATACTAACTAAAATCTACTTTTGTTTGATAATGGTTTTATAATTGCTTATAGACTTAATCAACAATTGTGTCTTGTTACATTTAAAAATTATTATGGACTTTACTGTACTTTATCATCAATAAGATAATATTGTTAGAATATGTGCAGGTTTATGTATGTATATACCTATTTGTGTGTGTGTGTATGTATGTATGTGTATATATATATATATATATATATATATATATTTATATTTGGTTTGTTTACTTTTTTTACGCTGCTGTGTGTCTTGATATATTTATGCTTGCTTCTGTATGTGTATATATGCATACGTGTATATGTGTAGATATATGTGTGTATGTTTGTAGGTCGGGTTTTCTGTGTATCTGTCTAGGGAAGAATGTGTGTACACTGTACACATATATCTGTAGGTAGTTTTTATTTTCTTTCACCTACTGTGCAGTAATGCATATATAGATGTATATGAAATATATAATTTTATATATATTTGTGTTTGGAATTTTTGTTTTTTATATATTAGATGGTGTTATTTTATACATATATATCTGTTTTAATGTCCTTTCTTTCACTATTGCTTGTTTCTCTGTTCTGTTAGACCATTTTTATTTATGTATATTTGCCTGTATAAGTTATATTTTAATAAGTGCTTAGAATTTGTTTAATAACACTTAATCTTAAATATTTCTTGGTTGTTGTAACAGAGTGTCTGTGTCAATGTATGTGGATGTATATATGTGTCTTTATCGGTGTTATAACCTTAGTTTGTTGTCATGTTTTTGAATTCTCGTATACTTGTATTTTGATTGGTCATTCTAGCTTATGTAACAGTGTTTCCTCTTGCAAGGGGGGTTAATTTATTTGAACTTTTTAAAACCATTTATTCTACATTCAACATCATCACTTGATAGGGCACCAGAGGTGTTGAAACAAAATGGCTATTTTTGTAGTGATTTTATAACATATTTATGTTATAATTTTCGAATAAATAATTATGTGTGTTGTAGTCAGTCTAGTGTAAGGGTAAATTTGAATTAAAAAAATCATGGAGATGGCAACAAGAAAGCACTTCCCAATCTTTAAGATGTCTTGGTAGTTCACAGATAAAAATGTAATCTATGAACAGCCAGATTCTGAAAGGACATAGTGTTTAGAAAAAAAACTGTAAAAATATTTCAAAATATAAACATTGTTGATGCTTGATGAATTCAAAAGAAAATTCAAATCTTTGCTGTTCTTTGAAAATCTGCAGTATGGTGTTAGGTATATGTTGTAATGTGTCCTATATTTTACAAAACCAGTGTAATTTACCCAAGCATGGAGGCCTAATTAGACATAGGACCCAATTGGTAGCAATGGGTCCAAGTGGTTTAAAGCTGACTTTATACTGATCTTGTAAATATCTTCAGACAATTATGTAATGTTTATGATTCAATTGTTCCAAATATTTCTTGGTTTTATTAAAAAAATTATTTTATTTCCAACTGGTTTTGCGTTCTTTTTCTATGTGCTATGTCTCTCTTTAGGACATGGGTGATAATGTCCACAATTTCCTGTCCTTTGTAGTTCTTAGTAAGGTTTTTCATTTCACCATCTCTCCCAGTCCTTGTTTTGCCATTTATTTACACAAGCTTCTTAAGTGATACATTGTTTGCCTCTGTCCATTTTTAAAGAATGAAAATGTCATTATTTTGATTAGAGGCAGAGCAATTTTTCTCTTTGGTGACCATTCTTTATTAATCTCCAATAAATTTTATTCAGAATTTTCTTTTCACTCCAAATCTGAATTATGGAAGCAAAATTTTCAGACAAGCCTTTCAGTTTTTTTTCATTGTGATTTTGTTTTGTATTAACAAATTATTCATTTTAATTGAAATTGGAATTTGATTGTATAAGTATTTTCACTGCAGTGGTTTACACTAATCTGTCTTGTATTTCATCTTTGTGGGTGGGATGTAATCAAATAACTTAGAGAGATTCAGCTTGAGTAACTATGCAATTTTATTGTTGAAGTAACCTTTCAAAATTTTATTGACAGGTTAGTACAACAATGCCTGAAAATTGATCTGAAGTTGTGTGTGTGTGTGTGTGTATGTATGTATGTATGTATGTATGTATGTATGTATGTATGTATGTATGTATGTATGTATATATATATTATAAAGTTACTTATATTAGTTATTTATTGTAGTTAGGTTTTTTCAGTTTATCTGATATGCATTTGTTGAATCTTTTTGTATTTACATACCTTGTTTTAATGGCCTATTGACAAGTATCTCTCCTTTGGGCAAGTTTTTCCGCTACTTGGTGGACTCACTATATTTGCATACTTATAAAATATGCTCTTTTAAGAATTCCAAACTTTGATAGGCAAATTGACTTATACTGGATAATTCTAAATATGGATGTGCATTATGATTTAGTTATTGTCATATATTCTGTAATCTGTTGGTTTATATCTCAAATATAATACATTTTCACAATCCTCACAATATACAGATATGTATTTGCTGAAAATAAGTTTTGAATACTTTATCAAATCATTTTACCATTATCTGTACTTTTTTCTTAAATAAATGAAAATTCTTTGAAATATTTTCTTTTACTTTATTTAATATAGAAGTTTTCTAACAATTTTTACAAATTTTTCCTTTGTCCATTTTTTTTTATTTAGCCAATATAATTTTTTTAGGCAAGGTATGAGAAGCTATGGGTTAATTAGCAAGACAGACTGGGTTCTTTAGTCTTGGTGTGCAACCAGTCTACTGCAGAAAGAAATAGCAATCTACTGTGGGAAAAATCTTCTGCCACATCACTCGTGTATCAAAAAATACATGATCGCCCAAGCATATATCACATGTGGCACTCAACTGACTGATGAGAAAGGAGTTTAAGTCTCAACCAAAGCTAATTCTTAATATTAACAAAGATGATTCATTGACTGATTTATTTTTTTTATGAATTATCAACCCTTTGTGGGTTATTCAAAACTGAAACATATTTTGGATTGCAATAATAATTCTTTCTTTTTTCTGCAAGTGAATATTGCATTAAGAATTTTTTGAGAATAACAATGATTTTTTTTGGGGGGAGGGGTACAAATCCTACTATTTAACCCATAGTTTGGCAGGGGAGATGGATTCATGCCTTTCCTAAGGGTATTTGCACATAAGTGAATGTAATAAACTCAAGTGGAAGTCAAACTTTCTGGCTTTCTTATTCTGAGCTGCTATCCATTAAACCACCCGCACATCTGATATTTACAAAGCTTAGATAAGTATGGCACAAGGCTACATAACTGGAAATAGGAATAGTATGAAAATTATGTTCTATCAATCTTTCAAGTGGGAATGAGTTTTTTGCATAGATAAACCAATATTCAAAAACCTGAATTTCAGCATGAGTATTACAAAATGGGGAAAATTTCTATCAGAAACAGACAAGAGTGCTGAACTGTTATGTAATATAATACCTCCTAAATGATAGTGAATGTTAGACTATTTCTTCACTGTTGAAGAGGAGACTTGAGGCAACAGATATGATTCTACAGGAACATGGACTGAAAATGTGAGTAATGGGGAAGTGTTAAGGAAAATAGAACCAAAAAGGACTCTTTTGCTTAAAATCAGAAAGACAATTGAAATTTCTGAGACATATAATGAGGAAAGAGAACTTGGAGAATTTGGCTCTCATTTGACATATTTAAGGCTAGAGTGACAGAGAAACAGCAAGTAACCTGCCTGACTAGCTTGTGTAAATGGATGCCAGAACAGGGACTAGGAGCAATAGTAAAAAAAAAATAATATTAATCATTGCTGTTTTGTTTTTTTTTGTTTTTTTTTTTTAAATGGTTCACCTTGTACAAGGCTCGAGAGCCACTCGAGGTAGAGGTTTACAGAGTAAGAGGCAAAGTTTGAGGATATTCTGGGAAGATAATGGTTAATCCTAGACTCTAACAGGTTATGATTGTAGTGATCGGGGAAGTATCCCCTTCAGAGTTGTTTCCACAAAGGAGCAGTCTGCGGGAAGAGGTTATTCAAGTGTAACTTACATCTCCTTTATGGAATACAAAGGGAATGATGGTGTTTTACTACAATGTGCATAGCATGGCAGGTCTTAAGCATGAATGTTAAATCTGGTGGAACTAAGGAATGTTGTTTGTCTGAGCAGTTTCCATGGAAATAGTGATAGAGCAGTGAGAAGCTTGCGACATTTCATCTGTGAGAAAGGGGGGTTGTAAGGTGGAAAATAATTTGTCACCCACAAGGATGTGGAGATGCTTTTGAACTCTATCAAGAATGGAAAGTGAAGACTGTGTAGCAGTACTCTATTTTGGGCCTAATCTGACTCTTGTAAAGGTAGAGGATAGTAGGAAGAGTACTTACTGGAACTGTCCATTTTTCCACCATCTTTACATCATATGTACAAGTTCTATTTGAGATCTGGGTTGATTTTAAGTCCCAATAGCTGCACAAGACCTCCCAAAGGGAACATGTGTTTATCATGATTGGTGATAGCTCTGTGTCTGATTGGTGATGATGGAATGTTACTAGTTTGGTTTTTGAGGTATTAAATGTCACCAGCCAGTTTTTCCCCAACTGAGTTGTTAGAGGAGAGATCAGCTACCAATCTCTGATTTGGAGGTTCACCCATACATTGTATCATCAGAATAGATATTCACAAATAATCTGAGTATACTCTTTTAAGCAGATCATTTATGTAAAGTAGAAAGAGGATTGGTCCAAGAAGCGATCCTTGTGGCACTGGCAGTTAACAACTACCTAAAGAGCTACAAAGGACAAGAAGTTATGGAGAGCCATGATTGCCCACTTCCTGGACAGACATGGCACATAAAAAAGAAGGGTGATATATAAATATTTACTTTTTAAAGTAAAGTTAGTTTAAAAACATAGGGCACTCAGGGAAGATTGAGCTTGCTATCCTCAAAGATGACTGGTCAACTATAACATGATTACAAATATCTAAGGTAGATATTTTTCTAGCTAAGTTTAGTGGTTGAAAACTGGTCTGACGAAAAATATGGCAATAATCAGAACAAAATTATACAAAGGAAAATTAGCAAAGTTGTAATTGAGCTCAATCTAAAAAATGATTTATTATCTAGTATTGTCAAGCTATTGTTAGTAAATTTTATCTTCATTGGGTGCCTCTTAATAGTAGGTTTGTGTGAAAGTAAGTCAAACAAATATTTGCCTAATATGCATTTAGGTAATGAAAGATTTAGATGGCTTTCTTTTAATCAGTGGATATGAATAGGCCACCTGTGACTAACCAGTTTTCTGAATAATAAAATATATATTACAGTATAAACTTAAACTGATTTGATTTGTCTTTTTCAATTGTTTCTCTGATGAAAAAAGTTTTCTCTTCCTTGTGGTCCTGTTCTAATATTAAGATATTAATGTCTAGATTTTTTTTCAAGGCATAGTATTTGTATTGAAGATTCTTTTCAAACACACTTCATTGCTCCCTCTGCTTAAATTCCTGGTAAAAATTAGTAACACTTTAGTGAACAAGCCTGTCATGAGCAAAACTGTTATTTTCAAAACTTTTTATAGAAAATAAATTTTTGTCATTCCAAGGAAGGGTGTCAGTAGATAGACACCCACACACAGGTGTAAATACAAAATAAATTAATAAAGAATATTTTGAGTAGGAGATAACTTGTGACTATATAATGAGTGTAAAGAAATTTGGGACAAAATTCCTTGGTTGCAAAAAACATTTTCTCTATTCTTAAAATAAAGAACTGCATATTTAAATTGATGTGGTTGTCTTGAGAGCCTAATAAATTATTTAAACTGTACATTTAACAGTCTTGTAAAATTGTTAACTTAGTAAAACTTTTTACTGCTACCGGACAGGTAAAATTATAAAGTTTACTGAAATGTTCACTCTCCTAATCTAATGACAAGATTCATGAAAAGATGAGTTTTTTGCCTTTTCAGAAAATAGTGCAAAATGAATTTAAACAGCTTCAGTTTATCATTTTCCCAATAGTGATATTACATTATTATTGTCATTTTCTTCTTTTTTTTTTTTGAGAATGTAGGTAATCATGGCTCACCACAACGTTCTATTCTATTCTTAGCATTGTCTTTTTACTATCCCTCACATTCCCTATCATGCCATCCATTTACACAAGCTTATTAGGTAAGTTACTTACTGTTACTTACTGTTTCCTTACTATCTCTCTTGCCTTCAATATGTCCTATGAGTGTGTCAAATTCCCCAAGTTCTCCTTCTTCATTATGTATCCCAAAAATTTCAATGTCCCTTTTTCATTCTATGTATAAGCATTTTTTTTTGTTTCCATTTTGTTTAAAGCTTTCTTGTTGCTCACTTGTGCAGTCCATGATGTTCTCAGCATCCTTCTATTGAACCACATCTTTCTTGCCTTGGATCTCATCTTCATCTATTAGGAAATTGTCTATAGAATCTTTTCCTTTATTATCTGGGAATGGTTGTAGCTTCTTCAGGAGGGGTTTCTCATTGTCATTGTCAGTTTCCATAATTTTGAATTCAGAGTTGTCCACCTACACTTGCTTCCAATCCTGCTATTTTTTAACCAATAACTGGGGAGAAATGAGATGGATTGATACTTTCCCAAGGGCATTAGTGTGAAGTGCACTTGTGTTTATTAAAAGCTTTCTTTCTTTTTTGAGAATTTTCAGCCCAAGTTGGACAAGATAATTTCTGTTTTATTTATTTTATTTTAGAGCAGTGTGACACAATGGAACCCAGCAATGGCTTGAAATAGTCTCAAAGTAAAGTGGACTGTGAAGGATTTTTAACTGAGTTTGAAGTGCCTGCTGTTTTATGGACAACAGTAAGGCTTAAAAATAAGATCTTCAAAGTGGTCATCTGCTGATGAGGGAATTGAAATAAATAAATGAAAACTTTACTTTGAAGTTCTGAAAATTGTCAGTTTTCATCAATTGCTGAGTGGCAGTCAGTGAAGACATAGGTAGCTTTTGAACTGTCTCTCTATCATGAAGTTGAAATGGTTGTTGGGGTGGTGAGTGAAAGCCAGCAGTCAGTGATGGGATTTTTTTTTATGAGCTGTGTCCTTTCAGGATGTAGGCAATCATTGCTCTCAACTTCCCCTATTTCTTGTGGCTTACAATAAGTTTCAAACTTTTGCCCAATTTGAGTTGGAAGTCAAATGGTGATTACAAAGATAGGGCAGTTTGGAAAACTCACTCTGATCATTCTGGTAAGAAAAGAACTCTTGAATTTGTTGGTCTGGACCTCACTCAATACAGGCCTACATCAAGTGCCTTGAGAAAGTAATGCTGCCCTGCTAGAAGTCCCTACGTCTGGCAACAGGCCTCTGCACCATGCTGCACAAGCAGGAGAGCTTGGTCATGGCTGTTAGACAATTTATCCAATCACCTCTTACATCTAGCCTCCTAACTCCCCAGATTGCAACCCCCTTAATTATTATGTGTGGTGTGCAGTTGAGCAAGAGACCAACAAATCTTGTAATATCAAAGAGGAACTGAAGGCAAAGATTATGGCAGCATTCACCAATGTAAACAAGGAAACTGTTCAGAAGAGTTTCAGGAGATTCTGAAGTTGTTTAGAGGCTGTGATTGAAGCCAATGGAGATTTTATTGAATAAATTTACTCTTTAGTATTTCAAGATATTTTTGTGTAATTTTGGTAAATGTATCTGTTAAAATAAGATGTCAGTATTGCTTTCATTTTGGCCTAATTTAGACAACAATTTATCCATCGCACCCTCTGTGTGTGTGTGTGTGTGTGTGTGTGTGTGTGAGAATATATATATATATATATATATATTACTGCTACTAGTATACAATTGGTATTTTTATGTTACTATAGTTTCCGTTTCTTTTAGGAGTGTGAGATTTTTTTTGTTAGGGTCAGTTTAAATTATTTTCCTATAAATGATTCAACAGATGAATATATAAGAAAAAGACAAGCTGCTGGATTAAACCAAGATGCTTGATATCAAGACTTCCTGGTTATGATTTCCTGTTGTTATATTAAAAAAAATTCAAGAGACTTTTTTTTTCTCAGTTGCTGTGAAAAATATTCACACTGCCAATTAAGATGATGGGTGACATTCAGTGGCTGATCTACTATGAAACTACTGTTATTATTTTATTTCATTTATTTTTGAGAGCATTTTCCCAGTTTTTATTAGAAGTTGCCCTGTGCCAAATTATTTTGTACTCTAAGCAGCTTGCACCCTCACTTACCAAGTTGCTAGCTTCATAGGAGGGGGGGAAGACATTTCGTAGAAAACGTTTGTTGTTTGTTTAACGGCATATGCAACTACTTATGGGTCATTTGATGCTGAAATTTTATTTTCTTGGGAGTTTTGAAGTAATAAAAATATGATATATGTTGTTCTGCTTTCACAATTGAGCCCATGGTAGATGATACTCAGCTTTTGTGCTTGTACATGTTTGTGTGGACTAGAGGCACTGATATGTATTTTTATGTTATAGTTTTGTTGAAGTTATATTTTGGAATACAGTTTGATTTCTTTAAGAAATCGTAGGATATTATGTATTGTCATGAAAGAGTTTTTTGTGTTGATTATTTGGTTGATTTTGTTTAATGGAATATCAACCTCTATGGGTTATTTAATACTGAAATCTAAATATTTTGAATGCAATTGCATACCTTCAGTTACAGATAAAATGTATTGCAGGTTATTTTACTATAAGTAGTTATTGCTGGTTATTTTACTATAAAAATGTATTTTTATGCTTTTATATTGTTTTGCTTTTATTTGAATGTCCACTATTTGCATATAGCTGAGTCTCTAACAGGTGCTACCACCTGAGTCAGTTTGGACCTGGGAACAACAGCAATTAAGAGGTGGTTCCATGTTCTTCAAAATCTCCACTCACCTGATCGGAGGGCTTGCTGCTGGATATTGTTTATTTTCATACCCAAGACTGTAGAAATTTGAAACCTAAGATTTAGACTATAGGTATACATGTTTGATCTCCTGGATTATGATTCTGGAAGGCTGTTAAATGAGACCAGATAACCTGTCAGTGGTTTTGGCCCTCTAAATTGGTGGAGATCTATGTTTGGGTGTATTAGTATATTTGTCAGTTAGTTTGTGATGGTCATTGGAACTTGATATGCTAGCATAATGTCTATTTTTTAAATTTCTTTCGATCTTCTCAAATTTTAAACAAAGTATTAGGTTGGTGCAAAAATAATGACGTAATAATGTCGTTTTTTGACGTATTTTTAACGTCAAAAAACGACATTATTACGTCATTATTTTTGCACCAACCTAATATTTAGAGAAATTTAAGTTGATCCTTTAAAAATAATTACAAACCAAAAAATCTTGTCAGTACAACCCAATTTAATATAATTAAAGATTCAAATACAATGTTAGCATAATGCACTGATCTAAAGTATTCTCGATATATAAAAAAAAAACATCTTATCTTTCTGTGGTTGGAATTATTTTAACAATATCCTAACAAAAGAAATAAAATTTATTTTTTTTTGCAACATAAATGAATTTAGTGCCTTCTATGAATTTTGTTAAATGGAGTGTTTATGGTTAACTAGACTTTGTTTATTTTTTCACAAAGTGTTGGTCTCTGACCTTTCTAACTAATACTTGAGGACACACGATCAAAACAAAAACATTATAAAAAAAATTCTTTTAACTTTACATCTGATTAACCTACCCCTCCCTTCAACACCCTTTCAAAAAATTGAACGTCATGTTTGTCTACAATCACGATACATTTGTCCCTGACATATTTTCCACAATTGTCAATGATGGCCTATGTTCTGGTTTATTATGGCATGAAAAAATAACTCATCCAACTCCTATTCCAGTGGAATATTATTCCATCTGTTCTTTCTCTCATTTGGACACATATATATATATATATATATATATATATATATATGTATATATATATATGTACACACGCACACTACTGGACACTCCTGTTATTTTCTACATATAATGGTCAAGCAGCTCTGTTCTTAGAACCAACAGCCAGACTACCCACACATATCATTTGATTATAGTGGTGAAGTCTTGTGCAGAACCAACCACACCTGGAAAAGCCAGATACAGACGACTGGTGCACAGCATGCCACAAGTTCCGCAAATGACACTCTCTCTCTCTCACTCACACACACACACATATATATATATATTATAGGAAACCAAATAATTATATTTTTATACTTGTTGAGATATCTCTTATATGACCATGATTAGAATAGCATAGCAGAAATGTACTTTAAATTTCTGTTTTGTATCTTGTGATGGCTCTTTGACATAATACTGAAACTAACATTTTTTTCTTCTGTTTCTGACTTGTTAATCCCTCTAAAAGTTTAGTAATATCTTTAGTTCCTTGGCAATCTTAGAAGTAACTATCAAAACTTGATCACACCTGAAGTCTACAAGATGATTCTTAGTCATTTGTAATTATTTTGTAGTTGAATATAGATCACCTTCCCTATTTTATAGTAGTTTGTTCATTGTAATGACTTTAGAAAGAATGCAGCAGGGGATACAACAAACTCAAACTTACTATTTCAGCAATACCTTATAGCTTCAATTTGGGAAATATTTCTAATAAAATGCAATTTTCTTTGTATTTTCTCAGTACAGCAGTATTTGTTATTTTCACATATCATATTCTACCCCCTTCACCTTTACTACTTGGACACTTATATAGTCTCTGTGTTAGCTATGTTAATTAGACAGTCATTTACATATCCCAATTTTGAGAGGAACCACTTTAAGCTTATGTCATCATTAGGTATACTAACATTTCTAAGCCACAAACTGGGATAGTTTTTAATTTTTATTATAGGTTTATTTTTATTTTGTATAGTAAAGTGTTGTGGCTAAACACCACTTATGCTTCAGGGCTGACACAAAAAACAACAAATACTCGTAGCTTATATCACTGGGATACACCGTCCAAACCGTGTCATTTTCCTCACTAAGCTGCGACATATAGTAAGCTTAGTCATCCTAGATCACTATTAAAGTATCATATATATTTTTTCTGCAAAACAAACTCATGAAAGAGTTTTCAAAAAAGATAAAAGTTGGTGGTTAAGAACTTAAAGTTGAGTAGAGACAATTCAAATATCTTGGCTCGATTATCAGTGAAGAGGGTCCTAAAATAGAAATAATTTAAAGATCAGCACTAACAGTGGCAGCTGTTGCAAAATTAAGAAAGGCAAGAACATCTGCCTGAAATCAAGGATCAGGCTGCTATATGCTTTGGCCTTTTCAAACTTTCTCTATGCCTGTCAATGTTAGATATCAGCAGCAGAATTACAGAAAAGAATCCTAGCATTAGAAATGCGATTCTACAGAATCATCTTTGGCATTTCCTATACAGGCAGCATAACAAATGATGCAGTACGAGATCCCATCAGACAAGAAACAGACCCATTGGAAGAACTCACATATCCACCATCAAGAAGAGAGTTATAATGGTATAGAGGTTTCATAAGAGCTCACAACCTAACTGCCTTCCTACAATGTGCCACCTTAGGTAAAAGAAGAGGCAGACAGAAACAATGGTCTGACAACATCACTGAGTGAACTGGAAGATTGTTCACAGAGACTCAGAAATTGGCATGCAACTGAGGTATATGGTGGGAGCTGGTCAGGTGTTCAGCTGCACAGTGACCCTACGAATATACTCAGTCATGAGACTGATGATATATCATCAAGATGATATCTCAGTTGTTTCATTGACCTGACTAATTTTATTTGTTAGAATCTATCTAACCAGGTTTTAGTTGCTATTTGAGTGTCAGTATTCCAAGCATTTTACAACATCTTTTAAATTAAACGTATAAAAAGGTTATTTTCTATAGGAAAAGTAGAAGCAAAACATCAGTATATATTCTTTTCAGAGATATATAGTTGCTGGTTAATCCCTTCTGTTTTGTGTGTGGACAAGGCCTTAAGTTGGTGGCTGCTGGCTGTCATCTTTTTCCATTTTGGGCATGTGTGTGGGTGCGTGTTTGTGTATGCACATGTAGATCAAACTGGCCTCCATAATTGTTTTGAACCCCAAGAAGCCGTATACTTCTATTTTTATATCCATAAGGGAGATCCAAAATTAAATTTCACATAGATGTGTGAACTTTTTGAATACAAGGTTTTCCTTGGTTAGAAAATAATTCCACACTCACAAAAATCTTTTTCTCAAATTTGTATGAGTGGGGAAGAGAGTTATTGTTATTTTCAAAATGATCAAAAAATAACACACGGTAGGTCTACAACTATGTCCACAAATATTTTGGCAGCATTTACTCTAGTAATTATTCTTTATCTAACAAACATTCTGATGGGATTTTATTGGTTGAAAAATACATAGAGAGTTTAATTCCTATACATTCAATGGCTTAATAGTTAGGTCTGAACTAGGACTAGCTTAGTTTTCATAGAGAAATAGTTATAGATCTGTTGAACTAAAATTGTTGCTTCCAGACAACATCTAACAACATCATTGACTACCAAGTTTAAAGAACATGTATCACAAGGTACAAAAATGTGCTGCATGGGTTTGTATCCACAATCCTCTTTTGTATGCCATTTTCTTTACCTTTCATGTTACTCTTATTATTATAACTTTGGTCAGACAGATTTTCAATTGGTAAGAACATTTACTAAAGATGTTCAAAAAGACTTTTTGCTATAAACATACCTGGCGTTTCCTTTAATGGACCAGATCCGAAGAAATGTTCATAGGAGCAGACATCTCCTTATCTGATGACTTGATTGCATCAATAAAATGTACAGTCATTGTCAGTTGTTCAATATGTTGAATTTTCTGATGAATCTTAAGCTAATGAGTGAATAAACTCCATTTGGTTGGTTCATTTTCTATAGTTTATCAACTGTTTGCAGGTTATTTAAAGTGAGAAAATATTTATAGATTATAAAAATTTTTTTTTTTTTAAATAATAAGGATTTACTGATATAAGTCTTACTAATTAACCCATAGCTGGGAGAAGTGGCAATTTCCCAAGAGTATTTGTGTGTAATTGAATATAACAAATCCAAGTGGAACTTGGTTCACTGATTAACACCATCTGCACCTCCAAGCTTACAGTACTGATATTCCCAAATGGGCACCCATCTCGGTACTGACCAGGCTTGCTTAACTTCAGTGATCATACAGGAACTGGTTAAACTTCTTGTAAGTTTCACAATTATAAAATACTTGTGGAAATACAAATGATGTATCATTAAATATTAAAAAAAAATTTAGCTAAAAACAGATAAGGTTTTCTATTTCACTGAAACAGACTTTAAAGACACAAGAGTATTATCACCTCACCTACCTTTATTTTCTTGCTCTCTTATTATATATGGTTTCTTTTACTCACTAAAACCAAACAGTATCTCTGAAATTTGTCTTCTGCCAGTTAAAGTGGAATGGTCCATTATTTATCTGTGTAAATGGCAGGGCATAATGGATGTGCTAACTACTGGAGCAGCAAGCAGAATTCTAATCTGATTCTTTTTGATATGTGCAATTCAAATTCTTACAAGCCTTGACAGATTTCTAAATGGTTTGTATTTCTTTCATTGTGAAGAAATAATTGCTCTAAGATTCTTCAAGTGTTTTTGAAGGGATGATCTACTGTTTCAAGATTTTTTTAGGGATAATACAGTACTTTTTGTTTTTACTGAAAATATAAAGTAACAAAATCTCATATCTTTGAATATACTACCAACCATTGATGACATACTTTTTCACTATTCACCAAGATTCTATTATAGCGTATAGAAGAAGTTCTGTTTTTTGATTCTTTGGGAAAATCATGATACACTCTGTTGTGGTCCATTGTACTATAAGCTGATGTAAATTATCACTGAAAAGATCATTTAGCAGGGTCACTGTAATTCAATTCAGGCACAAGATACCATCTTTTTTTGCAGACTTTGATGTACTCTCATTTTTCTTGATATCCTCTTTTCCATCTGTGTGTTTAATAGAAATACTTCATTTCTAAGTATATTATGTGTTTCAGGAAGAATTTCTCTTGCCTTACTAGTTCCCTAGCTTGTTTTGTTTTTTCTTTGCTGTACTGGTCCCTAGAAGGTCATTTCTTATCAGTCAAAGCTTACTGGAAAAATAAATAAGTTGTTCCACAGAATTTTGAAAAGAACCCTAAATAAAATTCCCATGAAGTATTATAAATCCTCATTCAGCAAATCCTCTCTATTAGATAAACTATCGATAATTATATATATATATATATATATATATATATATATATATATATATTACTTAAACTTTTTTTTTATTGGATACTTGTATTTGAGTAGTTGCTCCATTTATTTATTAAACAGTATATTTATTTATTTTTATCTCAGGGCCTGAATATTTGAGAAATCTTATTAAAGAAAAATATGTGCTCTCCGGCAGGATTTGAACCTGTGTTCACCTAGGGGAAACTGTCATTAGATCTGACATGCTTTGACTTTCGAAATAGGATATGAAACTGAGCAGATATGTCTAACATAAACAAAGCAATTTATAAAGAAAGGGAATGTATTTTTTTCATTTATTAATCCAACAGATTTTTATTTCTTAAACTTTTTTTAGTGGATAATTGCATTTGAATAGATGCCCTGTTTATTTATTAAGCAATATTTTATTTTCATCTACCAGCCAGAATATTAAAGAAATATATATATATAATGACTTCTTACCAAGAAACTAAAGTTATGACATTTTTCACTTTCTTTCTGTTTTATTTTATTTTACATCATGATTTTTCTTATCACTCTAGAAATGGACACAATATTTAAATTTGGGAAAATCGATAGGCTTGAACTGCAAGCTAAGTGCTATATATGTGCAGTGAATTTGTTTAAATTATTGATCAAAATGATTTTATTCAAAAATTGCTCAACATAGTTGATCAACATCCAAAAATTTGCAGTCATTTACTAATTAAAATCGTCCTGGGTATGAAGATAAGCTACATCTGTCAGCAAGGCCTTGATGAGGAGATTAGAGGTTTTTAGGAGCTTAGTACTACCTTTTAATAGCTGTTTTTCCCAGGTCCACCCTAACTTGGGGTAGTAGCACCTGTTAGGGTCCCAGCTATTGACAAAGAGTGACCCCCCCCACCAAAAGAAAAACCACTATGAAAGTTTTATATTAAAGATACCAGTAATACATTTTTCTGTAATAAAATGACCAGCAATACATTTTATCTGTTCTTGAATATTTAGATTTCAGTATTAAATAACCCATAAAGGTGTTGATATGCCACTAAACAAAATCAGCCAACCAACCAAACAACTAACATGAAAGAAATCAAATTGTATTCCAAAAATTGATTTCAGCAAAACAACATAAAATATAAATGACTGCCTCTAGTAATGATGTTCCCACAAATATGTATATTCACAAAAGCTGAATATCACCATATATTCAATTGTAAAAGCTTAATGAAGCATATCATATTTATTTTACTTCAAAGCTCCCAAGAAAGTTAAATTTTGGCATTAAATGACCCATAAGGAGTTGATATGCCATTAAACAAACAAAACAGACAATTAAAATTAATTGGAGAATATGACATACCCACTATTTAAAAAAAAAAAAAAAATGAGTGAGAATTTTGCAAAGCTCTGAATTTGAAGCAATGAGCAAAAATCTGATTTTTAGATCTTAACTAGAAAAAAAGTGCTAACTCCTAAAAGATAAAAAAACTGGTGAGCAAAATTGCAGTTTCATCAACTTCAAGTAAATGATAATACAGGGTGGCTGAGAAAGATAATATATAAGACAGAAAAAATAGTCTAGGATTAAATATTTAAAATATCAGGTGAGAAGTTATTTTTATGAAGTTTTAATGAAATGACATTAAACTCATTTCTAGATGGAATTTAGAATTAAACATGGATAGATACAAGTGAGTCACTCGTGATATGGGAAAAAGAAAATAAATCTGGACCCATTTAATTGTGGTGGTATTCTTTAATTTTTAGCCTGGAAGTAGGGAATTCAAAATCATTCCCTCTGGCTCCACAATGCATGGATCCCTCAAAATCTATATGAGTAGTACTTTACCTCTTGCAATTTTAGGATCCCCTATTTTCTGTTTCAAATTTTCTTTGATTCCATTTCCACTTCTGTTTTTTTCTGTTTTTACTTTTGGGAAATTTCATTTTTTCTATTTTATAGTATTTTATGAGAAAATTGCAATACAATATGCTATAATTATTATTAAAACTGAAAACAAAAACATAATTAAAAGTTTTATTGCATATAAAGAAATAGCAAATATCTACAAATCTTTTTTTAAATTTTTTAAAATCCAAGTCCAAAAATAAATGATATGTAAAAATAAAATAGTGTAACATGACTAGACAATAAAACAATGGAATGTTACAGTGTATAACTATCTTTGAGGTAGAACGTTTAAACAGAGCTTCCTTCTTTAAGAACACATTCAAAACGTTTTTGCTTTTTTAAGTAAATGTATTTAGATTGATTTATAATTATTGATTCATAATATAAAAATCACATTTAAAGTATCAACTGCAAATAACTTAGATCTCAATTATAAATATCTGAATAAAGTTAAACATTTTGACTAAGATTTTACAAAACCCTAATTAAAACATAATAAATGAATCTTTGTAACAAAATATCAAAAAACAAATTAGATATATTAATTCAAAATTTAAATAAAACAACTTATCCCAAGTTGAAATAGTGCTAGAATTTAAAATTGCTAATTTCTTAATTTGGGAAATATTTAATCTTCAAATGTCTTCTCTAAATCTCCATTGTAACACAGCATTGTGAGTTGCTTGGTGTTCTCAGGCGTAAGACTTTCACATTGTTTATTGAGTAAATGTTTATACTGAAAAAAAAAAATGAACATTCAGCATCTATGCTGGTAACAGGAATCCATATGACCTTATTGGCAATCTGTTTCAGAAGAGGAAATCTGCTCTTATTTGCATTCCAAAATGATGGGATATTAAAAAGATTTGGTAAATCATACATTTGGAATTCTTCAAGAAGATCAGTAGAAGGACATTGCAAATCCTTGATGGCTGCAAAACTGTCTTAATCATAGCCTATACAAGGTAGCTGTCGGGAATCAAACAGGCAGGCTGCCTTGTGAAAGTTATACACAGGGTAGGTATCCAGGTATTTATTCAATTTCAAAAAAGATGTGCTGAAAAAATCTTGGAAATAACTCTCTCTCTCTCTGTTTTCTAGTTCAGACAGAAGACTATCAGTTTCTAGGTCACATGTTGAGTTTGATATACCAGTATGCAAATACTATTTTACATTCTCCATTATATACAACACATGGAAGCGGAGATTAGTTTCTTCGAAGTTTGTCAAAGCTGTTATTAAACGAGTACAGTTTCCATTTATAAAATGCAGATTTAGGTGTAAATTATGGTAAGAGGCATGATATAGTCAACCATCATCTACTAATTCTAGAATCCTATCTACTGCAAGGCTATGGTTCTTTTCTTGCTGAAAGAATCCTTCATAAAACTGTACAAAGGATGAGTTATATTTGACTGCATTAAACCAGGAATTCCATCTGGTTGCCACTGGTACACTTGTTCCTTAGGCAAGTAACCTTCAAGCCATTTTAAGTATGACTTTTTCTAACTAGGCATTTTAAAAAAGGCTGACTTGATGAAAGTAGTGAGCTGGGTAATATTATCAAATGCTGACCAGTGTGAAAATACTTCACCGACAAGATTTAAAATATGTGTTAAGCACAACACATGGCAACTGTTAACAAAGACATTTGCCAACACTTCCTTATGAGCTTTTTTTTTTTTTTTTTTTTTTTGCAATAGGCTGCAAAATCTGTTATAAAGACAATAATATCCTCAAATGCAATATCCACATGAGTTACAGCTCTGATTCTTGCCTGACTTACAGTTTGATGAGTGCATTCTCCCAAGATTACAGTACCAATGAGAAATGACTCCCCATGAATGCTTGCAATTCAAAATGCTGTATTCATGATAGTTGTTTCATCTGTTATGATGCTGACTGATTGATTAGTAAGCTTGGTGTCAGCAAAGTGACAAGTAAACAATTTCGGTAGATGAAATTGCCTTACACAATTGACACTTGGAATAGCACCACCTTCTTTGTTTTAATATGAATGGCTTCATTTTGTCAATTTTGTGTAGGGGAATGTCAAAGTTCACATTTTCAAAAAATCAAGGACAAAATCATCTTGTACTTCTTTACTCTTCAACAAAGTTGTGATTGTCTTCTGTTTCAGTTGAGCTGACATTTTTTAAGACTTTTTTGTCAAATGATTTTTTGATTTGAATGTGATCTTTGATTGTGTCAACCCTAAAACATATTTTCTTCTGCATAAAAGTTATTAGGTTGGTGCAAAAATAATCTCGTTTTCTCACATAGTAACGTATGTTAGAAAACGAAATTATTTTTGCACCAACCTAATATTAGGAAATTGCTCTACTCTTGGCCTTAGCACAAATTTTACAAACTGGGATCATTTTCTTTTTTTTAATTTTTTTTTTTTTTTTTTTTAGAGGAGCAGACCCAACTTTAGAGGTTGATTCACTATATTGACTTTATTCAGTCATCTTGACAATTTGTTGCATATTCATACAACTGGTTTAGATTACAAAATATAAATAAAATATGAAAAAATAATCATTGATAGTTACTATTATTAAAGGATTTTTTTTCATTCAATTTAAATTTGCTTACAATAGTGAAACACTGAAGATGATGCAGTTATTAATCTGTGTGAATCACTATGTGATTGTAAGCTTAGACAAGCCAGTTGTTTCATAGAATGGTGTTTTTGGGGAATTTTTTTTCTTTATTTCTAAATTGTCTGGTAGGCACATGATAGCATTTACTTTTCTTTCATATTTATAAAACAAGTTGTTTAGAGTCTTTTACTTGTAAATTGTGTGAGTCCTTAAAGGAAATGAATTTGTTAAACTTATTGGTTTGATCTTTCTCTCTCTCCACCTACTCGAATTTTGACAGCAACTAATGTCTGTCTTCCATTTTCACTTTAGCAATGGATCTCACTGCCCATGACTGAGTCATGACCTGACTTTCATCTCATTTGCTACATACAGTTTCTTAGAAAAGTTTTAAAATACTTAAAAATAGACTAACCAACATATTCTCAGAAAATCGACAACCCACTTTTCTTTCTTTTTTATCTAAATACTTTTGCTCTTAATTATTTTTATAAGGAAAATAACTAGAAAGATTTGTAAAAACAAATTTTAAGGAAATAACTATGTTATTGTTATATTTATTAAAATGCTTAACAAAATTGGAGAGACAATTATTAAGTTTTAAAAGAAAAAATCTGAAAAAAATCAAACAATCAATTTGTGATTTATTATTGAAAATTATATTAAAAACCCACATTCTGTTTAAGATTAACGATTCATTCCCCTACAATTTCTACTTATGCTTTTATTTCAATCTTAACTGATAAAATGAGGAAATAGCATAAATAATAAGCATTTTATTGTTTGATTCCTTTTACAAAAAAATCAAATAAAAGAATAAAGAATTCATATTCTTTTAAATGAAGTATTATTAGCTCTTATAAGTTTTTTAGGAGAAAAGCTGCAAAAAAATCTAAACTTTTATGAAGATCATAAGCAAACAAAAATACACAAAAAAATAAATTTGGTTATCTCCCCTTGCCTCCCTGACACAGACAAGTGTTTGGCTGATGCAGCTGAACTTTGTGACCTCATAAGTAAGCTTGTGGAATTATAAACATTTTATATTTCCATGGATTCTAATAAACTTAATGGAACATGCTTGTGAGGAACATTGATTTCATTGTTTTAGCTTTCCTCCTCCAAACAAGATGAAATATTTTCAAGGTTTGGCAAACAAACTTTACACAAGTTTATATACAGAAATAAATTAACATATTAGGTGGGTGCTACTAAATAACTTTAGGGAGGAAGAAAGATCTAACTTGAGTATTAACATAAAGTTATTTTGTCTAGGTAAACAGTACAGATGCATGTATATACACAAACAGGAATTTGGGTTTCTCTGGCCGAGACAAACCTATCCTACTAGCCACCCTCCAACTTTTCCCCCACAAGTAGGAAGTGGCAACTCTCTCACTACTCTATCACTATTTCCATGGAAAGTGCTCAGATGAACTACATTCCTTGGCTCTGCCTGGTGTAACCTTCAAGCTAGGACCTACCATGCCAATTACATAGTAGCAAGCAACCCACATTCACTCTGTATCCCATCAGTGAGAAGAAAGTTCCACTCAAACATACTTCTAAGAGGATGTTTCCTCATTCACTACAATCTTAATCTATTCAAGTCTAGAGTTAACCATTATCTTCCCCTCTTATCTATATAAACTAACTCTTAATGTTACCTCTTACCACAAGTAGCTCCTGAGCCTTGTACAGAGTGAATCTTTTTAAAAAAATCTGTTAAAAAAAAAAAAAAATTAATATAAAAATCAGAAATTCCATATTATTAAAACATTAATTAATTTGAGGCCAGTCCAAAAAGAAAACTTTTTTACTCTATATTTCAATACTAAATTTTATTGTTCATTAGACAAAGACAAATAACTTTGTTTTTGTAAAAGCTTAATTTTTTTCTGCACTCCTGAGGTCTGACCTAGGTGTCTGTCTAATTTGGCTTGATTTTTATTATTATTCATATATTATCCTTTTAGAAAAGAGATGAATTGATATCTGCACAAATAGTTGTACAAGTGAAGATGAAGCTTTTCTTGCATTTACTGCTGTTTCCTTTCTTATGTCTTCACTTGTGTATTAAGTCAATTTTTCTATTTTTGTCAATGTTTTGGATATGTGCCATCCATTTTCAAGGCCTGTTGATTGCTGTTGCCATGATGCTGTGGACAGAATGGTTCCATGTTGAAATTATCAATAACTTTTTCTCTATATTTGCAGGTTAGTTTATTTTAGAGTGGATCTTTTAAAGATTTACTACAAATGATCTAAATTAAAAAGTAATGGTGCACTTTTTTTTTTTTTTGTTTCCTTCCAATTTCTTCAGGCAGAGTTAAAAACTCTGCCATGGGTTGAGGGGACTTTCTTAGACTAATGACAGCTTTTATATATTTCCTCAACATATGATTTTGTTCAGAATATAGATCTTATTTATGAACCAGATAAAGTTGTATAGATATTGACTAACTTTAATTTTGTCTATTATAAGGCTAAATATGAAATGCATGAGAAATCATCAGATTTTTTTGGCATTAATCTTCTAAGGAACACATGTCTGCTGTCTGAAAATCATCATTTAGAATTCTAGTTCTTAACTGGACTTGAACACTGTTAATATCTGACGCTAGTGGGAAATACATAACTGTGTCAGCCACCAAGCATATTTCAGTAATTTGGGTGTAATTGTAGCTATGGCCAAATCAAGGGGTAGTAGAGAGTAAGAAGATTGTGTTGCCTTAATCATTAAAGTGGGGAGAGCCTGCTTGCTTACCTTGAAAATCAGCATTTAAGATCCTGTATGTCTTATCTGAACACCAGTAGTGCAACTGCTTCAAATATGTTAGCAGCTCTGCAAATAGAATTAATTCTGGGCTCAATTTGATTCTATATGATTATAAAGATTTATTTGATAGCTTTTGTTATTTTATTGAGTATTGATTTGTTTTCTTATGGCTTATCAACCTTTTGGAAAATTATTTAAAGTCAGAAAATATTTTTAGATTGTAATTATTTTTTTGGAGATAATGATTTACTGATACAAGTCCCACTAATTAACTCATAGCTGGAGGCAGAAAATGTGGATTTATGCCTTTCCCAAGTGTATTTGGGCTTAAGTGAATATAACAAACCTGACTGAAATTGGAACTTGGCTCTATAATTTCAAATTCCTAGCTATTATCCATTGAAGCTTATAGTATTTGGTATTCCCAAGCTGTCACCCATCTAGGTATTGACAAGGCACAATGTTGCTTAACTCTGGAGATTGCATGAGAACCGGTGTTTTAATGTGATGTGGCCACAAGCCCTTTTATGTTATGATCAGATTTTCAGCTTGCCAAATAAAAGAGAAATAAATCTGTAAATTTTGTCTTAAAATTTAGGAACTTCAACATTTCTATTATATCACATATAGGAATTCTTAAGTCTTACTTTCTGCGCCTTGAATCTTAAATATCTACTTTTGTATTTTTCCTAGTTATATTCGGTTGGAGTGTGGCCCATCATATCATACTCACCATAACTACCATGTGCTATATAAATGTTGCATTTGTCCATATCAAAGTGCAATCTATTGCCTTGCACTGGGTCTGCTTGGAGTACAGCTTGATATATCATACAAGCCAGAGTGTAGTCTATTTCATTGCACTGGCTATAGCCAAAGGGTCAATCTAAATTTCATAAAATCATAAGATACTAAATTTCATCCAATACAATGCTTGAGAATCATTAAAGGTAGTTAGGTAAATAGTAATAGGGAGGTTCAGATTCAAAAAATTATAAGTCCAAGATCATAGTTTCAAAGGTCAAAAATCAATCTTGCAAGTCTAACATAAGAAAATACTGGGGACATAAAACAAAGGGTTGAAAAACTCATATCACAACTTGCAAAGAACAACTACGTTCTTCACCCATGAAGAGCTAAGCAATCACGTGGTCCAAAGTAAGTGTTCTTTGATTGGTCAAGACTGGAAAGGAAGCAGAAGCAATTACTATATTTCAAGGCCTACAAAAGTCACCCCATTCTAGATTCTGATTTTCTTTTTCAACTGATAACACAAAGAACACATTCTTTTCTGAGGTAAAACTTGATTTTCTCATTTGTTGCCACAGAGGGTTAAAATGGTTTGGTTTAGTTTATTTTGTTTTATGAGATATCAACTTCAATAGTTTATTTAATGCCAATAAGATTTTTAGGATAGGTTCATATGAATGCAATATGTATTCTTTGTAAGAAATCACTTTGTAGATGATGTTTTATTGGTAAAGATGGTTTTTGTCGAGAATCAAATGTATTGCTGATAATTTTTTTTTAGTTTTTCAAAAAATGTATTGCTGGTAATAAATTTTCATAGTGTTTTAACTCCAGTTTGGGGGTTAACTATTTGCCCATAGCTGGATTCCTAACAGGTGTTACCACCCTGGAAACAGGAGGTTTTGAGGAGTATGGTTTCACACCCCTCAAAACCTCTTGATCAGAGAAAAGGGTAATGATAAATGAGGTGTGTGGCATAAATGAAAGAGGAGGTGGTAGGAAGTGAAGATTATGAGAATAAGGAGGATAGATAACGATTGATAATATCTTAAAAAGGTCACAATTGAAGTGTTTAGAGAAGTAGCCATGTGGGTTTCTGTTATACAAAGCTTACAAACTTTCTTCTTAAATTTTGAATATAGACAAAATGAGAGTGATTTGACTCTGGAAGTAGAAACTGTGTTCTAGCTGTAAAGTTCTGAATTGATGGAACTGAAAAATGGATCTCATCTGGACATTGTCCATGAAATTAGCAATAGAGATATGATAGGTTTGTACCATTTTGTCTGTGGGAAAGATGCTACAGAATGGAGAATAAGTCTTCTCCAACAAGATATTGTTCTTCCAGTTGAAATATGATGTAAGACTAAATAAGAGTATTTTGAATTTCAATAATATATTTTTTTTCAGTAAGCATATTTTTAAAAAATCTAAATGGGTGGATCTTCACCTAAAATTGAAGGAAAATACATTTTTTTACTATTATTTCTAACATTCATAGACAAAATATGACACAAAAGGAAATTTATATTTTAAATGTCCACTCATGTTTCAAATATGTATATTGTCACTGTTTGTCTCAGACTTCTGAAAATATGTAAAATGTAAATATATATGGCTATTATTTTTTTTTTTAACCTATATTTCCTATCATGGCTTCATTTTACTGATTTGACATACTATTTTTACTAATGACTATCGCTTTTCTCATTGCAAGGGGTGATATTTTTGTAACCATACTCTTTAAATGGTTTCCATTCAGTCATCAGCCTGTCCACACCCAGCAGAAAGATTCATTGCTAAAACCTTAGGGTGTGGGACAATATGCAATGGATGAGGTGATATGACCACAGAACAGGCCAGAAGTCACATGGAATGGGTGGAATAATAATAATAATAATAATAATAATAATAATAATAATGATAAAAAATAGCTTAATTAACATATTTTCATTGTCTGTAACTTTGAGAACAGTTATTAATATATCCAACATTATTCAGATGTTTGTATTTTTGCTGATATCATCATAATGTTTTGACTGATTCTTTAGCTCTCTTCAGATAATAAAGAAACCTTTTAATTAACATAGAAAATTAACAGAGAGCATTATTAGAAAGTAAGGAAGCCGAAGGTTTGATTGATATTTTTTTTTATACAGCTTATCAACACTTTTTGTGTTATTTAAAATCAAAACATATTTTGGATTGTTAGAAGATTTTTTTGTTAGTGAATATTGCATTAACATTTATTATTATTATTATTATTTTTGAGAATAACAATGATTTTTCCCAGATAAAAGTTCCACTATTTAACCCATGGCTGGGGAAGGAGATGGCTTCATCCTTTACCCAAGAGTATTTGAGCATAAGTGAATGTAATGAACCAGACTGGAATTTGTTTTCTGCTCTCTGATTTCACATTCTGAGCCATTATCCATTACACCACCCACACATCCACAGAAGCTGAAGGAGACAGAATATTATCTGAGTACATGAGTTGGGTTAACATCTTTATTTACCAAAGTAGGTGTTGGGAAGTTTCTTATGTTTCTTTAATTTTTAATTTGGTCTACCTGTCACTGTGAAAAATAAACCAATCTAATGGACATATTACTGAACAATTTCTTTGTTGGTTGTTCTAAGAGAAATTTTCTTTTTTTCATGGATTGCACCATTAACAGGGCTAAAGAATGGATCAACTGAAATGTAATGTCCACAACAAAAAAATACAAAGAAGAGATCTGAACATTTCAATAATGGTGGAAAACATTGTTTCAGTTTCATTCATTATTTTATTTCTAGTCATAAATATTACAATCTTGGTACTGTGTGATGTTAGTATCAAACAATGAGAACAAAGACTTATTGAATTTCACTAGAATGGAGACATAATTAAATACTGAAATTTATTTACTGTGTCTATAAAATAGACTGCTTGATAAATTCAAACATTTCTTTGTTTGATATTTATTGTTGCTAATTCTTTAAAAATTTACTCTTCAGAGAGAATCTGTTATAATTTAGATCCAATAATAATGGTCTAATTTCTGTACATTTGTTTTTGTTACTGTAACACAGCAAAAATGGCACATTGTAGTGCAGTTTTTCTTAGAACAATACTTTTAAAATGCTCCAATAATAATTTCCAGCCTAATTGGATCATCTATTTCCAAGAAATTTTAAATTATCTAAGTAAAAGTTAGCAAAAATACCTATCAGATAACTTCAGGTCTATCAAATGCTAATTACATAATTAGTTCTTTTTTTCAGGATGAAATAAGTATAAGAGAAGAATCTTTCAACAATGAATATTTCACTATTTCTTCAGATAACTCATTCTTCGTATTTCTGATCCATTTTATAGCCTTCAAATGTCTAATCTATAAGGAAGAAGAGAGATCTCTCTTGTTTTTACTGAACAAGCAAACCAATCTCAGTGGGATGGGGTACAGATAAATGGGAGAGAATACTTCTGGAGATTAAAAAAATTAATAGTACCAGCATGTATCACATATTGAACAGGATGAATTTCAGTTTACCATAGTTTGCTTTACTCAGTAGTAAAGCAGTTGGAGAAGACTTTCATATATAAATTAGCATTAACTGTATTACATGGATCACCACATTAGTGGCATGAATGAAGCATGTTGTATATTAGTTCAGACATTCTGTTCACTATCTTATTCTGTTAGAAAAGATCCAGTCTTTCCTTACAGATTATACTCCTGAAGAAGTGTATAGAATATACTGGTTGAAACATGCTAATAACATCAGCAACACTAAAAATGAGTTCAATTCTACAAACAAATTTTGAGATATCAATTCTCTTTGTAAATTCTTCATTCAAAGAACAGCTTGGAAATTTTTTCATTTTGATTCTGATTAGAGAGAAGTTCTTACCTGTTGTTCAAATACATGAAAAAATAGTGACCACAAGAGAAGTTGGCTGAAGAGGCAGGATGTAATAAAATCTTTGTATTCAACTTGATGCAGCTTTGGCATTTCTCACCATAACTTCATTATAGCCAAAAATAAACTCCTAGGGGTTTATTTTTGGCTATAATGGAGTTATAAGTCCTACCAGGATTCGTTATTGGCAGCCACAATCGTAACAACATAAGATATGCAGATGACACAGTGTTGGTAGCAGACACAGAAATCAAACTACATGAATTTTTACAGAATGTATTGAAGGAAAGAGAGAAGAATTGATGAAACATCAATTGCAAGAACACAGAATGCATAAAAATTCCAGATTTGCATAAAAAATGCAGTAAAAATTTCTGGAATCAGATAAGATTTTACTAAATAATCTACAAATGTTTTTAATAAAAAATAAAATATCAATTAAGAATATTGTTTAAAAAAAGAAAATATATAAAATTAGGTTGAATTTTATTTACAATTTCTTGCTTATTTCTTTCAAGTTGATTTATTCACTTAAAAAAATTGTATTTTTAAGTTGACCTAATTCTAATCTTTCCTCAGTTCTGATTAAACAAATATATTGTTTTAGGAGTTTTTTTTTTACTCCTAACAATATATTCACAAATGCCAGTTGGTTATATATAAGGAATTTCTGATTTACTTCATGACTCAAATATTGAACATGCTCTCCTTAATATCAAGTTGGAAATTATTGTTAAGATTTTCAATATCAATAACCTACATAAATATTGGATATTTGAATAGAATTAGCCAAATTTCTGATAAGAATTTAAATGATTATCTATTGCAAAAGACCGTCTCAAAATTCAATTTAAATGAGAATCCTTTCATTCAAATAAATTGAAAATGATGAAGTTCTGAATTTGAATCCAGTTTTCCATTTTATAGATGTTAAACACAAGGTAATTTATAAAAAAATTATGAAAAAAAATCAATAACTTATTAAAAAATATATTAGAATATCAAAACCAGAATAGAATCAATTTTTAAACTGAAATCCAATTATGATGAAGATGCAGTCTATTGAATAAACTGAATTTGAAAACATAGCTGCCCTGATGGAGCAATCATCATTGATTAAACATACAAGTAATATTTTGTGGGATATAAAACCATTTCAGAGAGCAATCTAACTTTATGTACACTTATGATGACTCCTTCCATTAAATAAAAATTTTATCAGTCATTTTAGTTTTCTTTTCAACAAAATATCTAAAAAATAAAGAAAAATGAGTAAATCTCTGATTAATTCTTATTTAATAGTCAACTTTAACAAAAGATCAAAAACTTGTAACTTGTTGTAAGAAACCTGACATGTCTAGTATTGTCTTTACATTCTTTGATGCCTCCTCTTTTAAGTGCATTAATTAATCTAGGTCAGCAATAGCCAAGTATTTATTAGATATCTATAAGTGTGCTTGGTCCGATGACAAAACAACGTTCTCTGTATTAAGGAATGCTCACTCCAATTTTCATCTTACCATTTTAGTGTCAATTTATATTGTCTTTCCAACCATCCCTCAATAAGTGGAAATGGCTGTTAGGTTTAAATATAATTATTCAAATATTATTGACACACACACACACATATATATATATATATATATATATATATATATATATATATATATATATATATATATAATTGTTAATTAATCACAACCAATTAACTTTATGAATAAACACAAAGCTGTTGACTTTATTTAGTATGTTTCATGCATACATTGTAATGTTGACTATTTTCACTGCTTCTTGTTATTTTTTATGATTGAAATTTGCCTTCAGCAAGATTACTTTCTTCTCTCTGATTTAGCTTCAAGTTCTGCAAAGTACAGAATTTTGTTGCTATTTTCTACTTAAAATAAACAAATAAATATATTTCTACTTTGGTCAGGTCTTCTGTTCTGTTTTTTTTTTTTTTTTTTTTTTTATTGAAAGAGATTTATATGACTTTATTGTCATTACACCAAAGCAGGGTTAAGAGACACCACTGTCAGGAAGTTAAGAGTTGATATTTGGACACATTAGATTGAAGCAGATGCTGAAAAGTTCTTGTCCCATTCCCCATTCCAAAATCTGACCGAATGACCAAACATCAAAATTTTAATTTTGGAAAGACTTCTTGTTTCAATGAAGAATTTTTCACCACCTGGGATAAATAATTTCCTTAAAAAGTCTGTTCATCATTGCCTGCAGTGGAACTTTTGATAAATACTGATTCAACTTTGATTCTGGAAATGTAGTGACTAGTTGAGCTAACTCAGTACCAATCATTTTTGGTGAGCTTATGAGTAATGATGTTGTATGATCAATCCACACCCAAAGTGAGGAATTAGTTAAAACTGATGTCAATCAGGGTCATCCGAGTTCTCTCATTGTTTAACATCTATAGCAAAATGAGACATAAGAGTGTATAACCTCGTGGGAATTGGGTGGAGCATGTATGTTATATGCAGAAATGATGCAAGGTTTTGATAATACATCTGGTGACTAAGTTAAGTTGTGATGTAGGTAAATCATTTACTCAGAAACAATTGGTTAATTCTCTATTGAGTCATATGGATTTTTGAAGATTTTCTGTTCTATTATTTATAAACTTCTAATTACACAGAATTAAAGTGATTTAATAGTTTTTGTAAGAGAGACAATGCATAAGGGTTTAATACATATACAATGGGAACAAAATTGTTTACATGCATCTCCCAACAGCTCATTCCCTGCCTCAAATGGAATGCATATATTTGTGTCATTGTAAAAGCTGCTGGAAGAATGGTCAGTTCATTGTATTATTCCAGAAAATACCTAACTCATGCTGCCATGTTTTATCTTTACAAAAGTTAGATCAAAACAAGAATGAAGTATTGTTGCCATATCTCACCTGCCCAATCCTGACTGATCAGAATCGACAGAGTTCAAAAGTGCTTATGTGGCTTTCTAGATGACGAATTATTCTCAACCTTGCAACTCTTATCCCACAGACGAAACATTCCTGCCTTTCACTATTATATCACTATCATTATGACAGATGTTCAGACGAGCTACATTCCTTAGTTCTACCAGTTTTGACTTTCACATCTAGGACCTGCCATGCCATGTTCACAGTGGTAAGCCATCTCCATTCTCTTTGAGTCCCTTTGATAAAAAGTAAGTTCCACTCAGACAGCTTGTTCCTCAGAACTGTTACTTTGTGGAACAAACACATGCTTTCCTGACATTTACAATTTTGGTCTCTTTAAGTCCAGGGTCAATCAATATCTATCTTACTCATTCTCATAATACTTTCATACTTCCCCCTTCCCAGTCTCTTACAATCTCACTCAGTAACCCTCTACCTTGAGTGTCTCTTGGGCCTTGTATTGGGTGAACTAACAATAAATAAAAAAGGTCAAAAGGCTATATTATCAATTACTATAAGTTCTTATGGAATATTTTACTTAACATTTTTATTTTACTTTCTCTCTTTTCTTACTTCTATCATGAATTTAGATTCATTTTTTTCTTTATTATGATGATCACTTTTATGAATGACTTAATTGAGTTGGCTTATGGTCATATAATGTTTCTTGTATGATCACCAAAGTTAAGCAATGTCGAGCCTGATCATGATGGATGACCATTTGTGAATACCAGATGCTGTAAGCTTAAATGTGTGGATGGTATAATGGATAATGGCTTGTAATTGAAAAACAGAGAACCAAATTCCAATTCCACTTGGGTTCATCATATTCATTTACATGCAAATACTCTTGGGAAAGGTAAGAATCCATCTCTTTTCCATCAACTATGGGTTAATTAGTAGGACTTGTATCAGTAAATCATTACTATCTTCAAAAATTCTTACAATATAAAAATATTTTCAGTTTATTTAACCTTTAGCACTCTGCATAATTAATATTGCTTCCCTTTCCACTGCCTTATTTTTCAAGGCCTCTCAATTGCAGTAAACTTATTGTTAATTTCACTCAAAGTTGTTTTCTGTTGCTTTTGTGTGTGTATATATATATATATATATATATATATATATATATATATATATATATATATATATATAATGAAAATGAAGATTTGAACATTAAATGAAATAAAGATTTGAAGATGTCACCATATAATATAAAAAAGCATAGTTGAAGACTACAGAGTAGATTCACTAATGATGAAACTGAACAAGATCACCTGACACATAGGAGGTATTAGTAAGACACACAAAAGAAATTTCTTACAACTGAATGTAAATGATAATCTGTTTTAATATAGGAAAAAAAGAGAACAAGTATAATGTCATAGGATTTTTCATCATTTCAGGCAAGTGGAAAGTTTTGACAGTCTATCACACAGAATAGCTTGGATAGTAGATTATGCAGAAGATACACACTGAAAATAATTCAAGTGTATACACAACTTTAAAAAGCTCAGTTAAAATTGAGGTATTTTATAAGACACTAGCAGTAGAGCCAGACGTTGCCTGGGGATGTCACAGTAATAGATAGATCAAGTATCGACCATCATAAAGACTGAAAAATAAAATTGACAATGATTATTGTTTAAGGTTGACGGACACACATGTCTTAATTTGTTTTTTTTTTGTTTTTTTTTGTTTTTTTTACAAATTGGTCAAACTCAAACAACAACATTGTTTTCAATCTTTATGAGTCTACCGATTGAATAGAATTTTATTATAAACAATTGTCTTGTAAATGGAATTTTTAAAGCATTCTGAATGTAAAAATAAAGAAAAAAGTGTGCAAGACAATAAGAAACACTACCTGCCAAAAAAAAGTGAAGTTTTGTTGAAAAATGTAGGAAATCCGATCCCATATATAAATGAACACACACACACAAACGACCAACCAACCTGGGTTTTATAATAAGTATAACTCAATAACTTGATATTAATAAGTATAACTCAATATGAGTTGTCCCCCTTTCATTAATGCCTCTTAATCGTGTTTCAAATTGATTTCATGCAAAAACAATTGTTTTTCCAATTTTTGGTGCTGTCAGAACCACCGCAAGGTAATTTTACGTAGTCCTGCGAAGTTTTGTTGAAATCGGTTGAAAAATGTAAGAAATCCGATCCAATATATAAATGTATACACACACACACACACAATCTGCGTTTTATAATAAGTAAGATTACTAAGGTTAATAACAGAATGGGTGATTTAAATTCAAAAGTAGAGACGAGAAAAGCTCTCCTTTTGTTTGATCTCTAGATTTTTCTGTCTTTGGTTTGTGGTTCTGCACCTTTTTTAAACAACTTACAACAAAAAATCCCACATTTTTTTGAAATAGAATACATCAACAGTTGATGACCTTCTTCTCCACCATTTGCTTATATATAGGAGAAAATCTCCAGTTTCTTGAGTCTTTTGGGAAATTGCATACAACCACTTGCTGATATCTTTGTTGTATTTTAAACTTTTAGAAATTCTCACTATAAAAGTAAGGCTATTTACCAAATGATCATAATCTATTGCCAATTTTGCAATACTCTCATTTCCTATTTTATATCATTGTTTGCTTCTGTAAGTTTTCCAGAAATATCTCTAATTTATAAAACTTTTTTCTCACAGTCATTATCAGTTGTAGGATTAAAAATAACTCTCTTTAGGTTACTTTCAACAATAGCACAATTATATTCAGATTTTTGATTTGGTCTTTGTGTACAAAGTTAATTTAAAAAAATTCCTCTTGCTTTGTTTTATCCTTAACTTTTTCTGTCTTTTTTGTTTATGGTTCTGGGCCCCACTAAAAGGTCATTTTTTTTTATAGTGTCTTTACCATTTATTTTTTCTTTTCTTTTCTTTTTTGAAAATCACATCAGTTCAAATTGATTAAAGTTTAACTGTGTTTGTCAGTGTTGAAAAATTCAACTAATTATGAACTAACAATGAAGTATAAACTACTTTAAGAATAGATTTAGTCATGGTGTTTTTACTTTTAAGTTTATGAAATTAAATTTGTCTTTAAATCCTCAACTTAATAAAAGTATTAGTTATGTAATATTTCTAAATTTCTATAACTCAAAGATTTTGTAAGAAAAATGAGTAGAGAACATATAGCCTAGAAAATAACTGGTAACACTGCTGATAATGTACAGACCAAATATTCAATGTTATGAATTTATCCTTAGGAGTCAACGTACATGAGTGTATGTTAGATAAATAATAACAGTGATGTTTAGTAGGTTTAAGTTTCATATAATCTATATTCTGGATCCAAGAATATTGGGGCTGCTTGGGAAGCAATAATGTCAGTTTCCATCTCTTCATCTAATAAGTAAAAAGTAAGTTTAAATGCCTAACCATAAAACCTTTATTATGAGTATTGTGACCCCTACCCCTAAATTTTGTGTACTGACTAGTTAGTAGAGTCAGTCTTGCACATTGATTGATAGCAAATGTTTGCATTCTAAGACAAAGATGGTGAAGTTACCACATGTAGGGACTATTCTTTTATCAGAGTACAGCACTTTTATTGTTAGGTATATATAATGTCAATGAAAAGCGTAGGTTTTTAATCCCTGTAGAATCATGAATAGATCTGTGGGTATTCAGATAATATGCAACAGTTGAGTCAATGTGCTTTAGCTAATGTGCCTTGAGATTGGTATCTTTTATAGTTTTCTCATCCACTCTAGAGAATACCCAACACCTGCTTTAACTTTACAAGCGTCAGATTAGACCAAAAATGGAGTATTGCTGTCATGTCTCTGATGAAACTGCCCAATCCTCACTTTCTAGCCATGATAGTTCAAAATCATCTATGCATTCTTGTAGGGGATTACTTATTTTCCACCCTGCAGTCTGTTTCCCCACAGATGTAATGTTGAAAGCCTATCACTGTTTCCATGCTTAGTGTTCAGATGAGCCCCATCTTTAGTTCCACTAGTTCAGACCTTTATAACTAGGACTCACCATGCTACATCCATGCAGTTGAATCACCCACATTTACTCCATATTCTAATTATAAGGGGGAAGTTCCTCTCAAATAACATTTCCCCAAGAACTGATAATTAGTGGAACAGACTTTTAAGTGGATGCTTCTTTGAACACTTTGATCTTAATCTCTTCAGGTCACGAGTCAATTGTTGTTTGTCTTGCTTATCCTCATAATCATCACTTCATTCTACTTCCTCCTCTTACATTAATATTAGTAACACTCTACCTTGAGCCTTGTATTGAGTTAATTTTAGTAAAAAAAAAAAAAGAAAAGAAAGTGCAATATGCATATACATATATAGAAATCAACCAATCATTAAAAAGGTGTTTTGAGATGTGTATCTTTTACAATTTTTTCTGAAAAAAGTTCAGTAGTAGGGAATATATCCACTAAGTAAATGAATTTTTAATGTAATCAGTGAGTTTAAGGAAAATATAAGAAGTTTTAGACCACAGGTTGTCAGCTCCTGTGCCACATCTGGCCTGCCAACTTAATACCTGGACACTAATTATCTAATTTGTGGAGCAAGTAGGAGAAAAATATTAGTTGGAGTTAATCAATTTACAATGTGACAAATTTTTAAATCAAAATTTCATTCCGAATCCACTGTTGACTTTTACAAGAAATGTTTTGCCAAGTAGGAAATATAAAAGCCTATTGAATAATGCGAAAATGATGGTATCATTATTTGGAAGTACATATGCTTGTGAACAACTTTTTCTAAAAAATAAATATAGTAAAAGTCATTTAAGAACAAGATTAGGTGATGACCACCTGGATGTTGTTTTGCTTCTGTCATCAACAAATATTTCATCTGATGTGGAAAAGTTATCAAACAATAAGCAGAAACAAATGTCTCATTAAATAATTTGCCATTTCTAACTGTATTTTATTTGTAGTAAGGAATTTATATTTTTTTTCTTTGATTGCTTTAGTTGTTCCTGTTTTAAAATAAGGAACATTATTTAAATAATATAACATTATCTTTGATTTTTTCTTTTTTTAAACCTCCAGGGCAAGGCAGCCTTCTGGACAGAGTGGTCTGAGGTCAAGATATTGATATCATGGTCCTCCTCTGAGACACTGCATAGTTGTCTGGCTTGCTCTCTACAAAAAGTTGCCAGCCCTTGTCTTAGACTATAAATTAGTAGGTATGAAATATTGTGTTTTAGCAGATACAAATAGTATAATAATTATCAGTATAGTAAATGGAATCGATAAATACATTTCAGATTTTAGTTGAGGCTGTTTATGTGTATAAATTCACATCTCCCATTGCTATCTTGAAAAAAATGTCTTCTGCCACAATGGTTAACAGAGAAATCACTCTTCCATAACTACATGACCTGTTTCACATAAATGGTGACCTGCATTGGAAACTGGGGCATTATTTTGCTTTTTGTGACTTTCAAAGAGGATTTTCTCAATGTCCTCAATTGAAACATATCCATGTACCACTCTTACATTGTCTACCAAAAATTCTCTACTCACTTTCAAATTTAGCTTCAACACATAAACAACAAGACAGATAACAAAAATAACAATATTATTATATTTTCTGCAGTGGTAAACATTAGAAGTATTTCTGAAAATTGGGACAAGTTTGTAGTGTTGGCTGGGTAACATAGAATGAGGTTGTCATTGGGTTAGGGACCATTGTCATTTGTATGTATGTCAAGGAGGGTTGCCTACTTTGGTGCATGTATCACTATTACCTGTAGTGTGGTTGGCTAATGACAAAATAAGTTCATCAAACAAAAGCCTCCTTTTTTTTTATTTTTAAATTAAATGTATTTTTACCTGACAGTTTTCTCTATATTTACTTTTCAATGTAATATGTCACATTTAAAAAAAAAAAAATTTGGAAAGGTGGATTAATGTAGTCATTTGATTAACAAATAAAAGTATGGTCAACTTTCATATTTTAATGTTATTTACATTATCAGGAATATTAAAAAAATTTCTTAATTTCTCTTAATACCTATTAAGTTATATTAACTGGTGACTAAATACTAAAATTTTAGTTACTTAGTTAGTTTAGTTACTTAGTTAGTTGAACTAATTTTATAAATACATAACAGAACTAACCATACTTGTTTGTTAATCAAATGTTTATATTTACTTAAATTTATAAATCCTAGTAATTTTTGCAATAACAAATTCCTTATATATGCCATGTTCTAAATGGAAATAATTTATAACCTCTTTATTTTTATTTATTATTTATTTTTATTCTAAATTCATGTATGGATTATTGGAAAGGAAGATTATGTTCCATTTGAATAAATAACTTTTTGAATGGGTAGTGATTTGGAAATAATTGGATCTTTATGGCAAGATCTTTAAACACACAAACACATATCATTGGTTATTATTGTGACAACCCTTTAAACTTGCTCCTAACACACCAAATTAAAACAGTTCATAATTTTCATTTAATAAATGTCACACTAATTAGAAAAGAATATGATTTATTATGTAGAAAATATTTAGATGGAATCCTGATAAATATTTTACCATCAGTCAAACACACTTTTTTTTTTACCATCAGTCAAATCACCAACTTTTATAAAATCTATACTTAAAGAATCTAAGCTTTGCCTACCTACAACTACAACCTGTATAACCTAAATTCTTTCACTCCCATATAAAACATCCCACAATCAACATACGGACACTACCAGGGATAAATAAAGATGACCACTAGATGTACAAACATACACACACACACACATTATCGGCCAAATCCCACATAGACCAGCTAGAATTGTGATAATCACACAAGAATTATACACCCAAATACTACTTGACAGGACAGATACAAATGAAGTTTGCTTACAATTTTTTTTCTCCAGAATCTAACTTGCAAATTTATGAATCTACCATCCTTCCATGCATTGAATATTGTTACCACATCTGTTCTGGTGCTCCTCCTATCCATTTAGAAATTCTTGATAAAATCCAAAGAAGAATCTGCAATATTATTGATCCTGACCTAGAATCTCACCATGATGGTGATTCAACTCTGTGAAAGTAGCATGATAGATCTTGCCATTTATGTAGAAGGTACCTTTTTATGTACCAGTAAGAAACAGTCTTCTACAATAGCAATGATATTTTTCAGAAGGGCAATATACTTTGCTGCATTGCACAAATTGTATAGTAATAGCTACAAGAACATGAAAACACTTCATTGTGTTGATCTGACTACACAACTCCCCAGTCTCATTGTGTTACTTATATGATGTGTTCATCAACAAGTTCATCCTGTAGAAACGGCATCATAGAACTTGCAACAGTGAAAGAGTCCTCTCTTAACATCATGTCTCAAGATCCTGGACAGAACCTTTAAATGTCTTGTTTTCTACTTGTAAATTATTTGGGCTTCTTTATTACTCATTAAAGCTATAAGTACTATTAAAATTATCTTTTTCTCAGCAAAACACTAACATAAAGATACTTTTATGTCCATAATAGTAGATTGGAGTAAAAGGGTAGGTTGGAAATTTAATTTGAAATTAATTTTTGGGAACAAAAAAATGAGAGAGATGACGTTGGAATAGACATGTTGAAAAGAATGGACAAGTTTTAAAAAAGTAGAAAATAAAATAAGTGGGGAGTCTTTTTTATTTTCTGTATTTTTTTGTTTTGTTTTTTACAATAATGTTAACCCTGTCCAAGACCCAAGAGCCACTTGAAGTAGAGGGTTACAGAGTAAAAAGTAAAGGATACAGTTTATGAGGATATGTTAGGAGGATAATAGTTAACCCTAGATTTGAACTGGTTATGATTGTAGTGATTGGGGAAGCCTCCTGGAATAACAGTAAGTAAATTGGGAAAAGAATTAAAATATCTAGACAGGCCTGTCTATTTTGGATGTGGATATAAGCATTTTTTCTTCTTTTATTTCAGGGAAATATGATGCAATATTTATGAAAAGACTAAACTCTTTATGCTTGTTTCTACTTGTGAAATGTTTTAATTTATTTAGATCAATCCATGCCTGCCTCAAAGCAACATCTATAGAACTGTACTTCACATTAATAGATCTATAGAACTGTATATTCACATTAATAACTTTTTAACTAATTACATGTCCTTTAAAAAATGCCATTAATATATATATATATATATATATATATATATATATAAGAAAATGTTTTTTTGTTTTTTGGAGCAAGAGTAAAGTTATTTTCATTTACTTATTTGTTGCTTGGTAATTGGAGATGAGTCACCCTGACAATGATGTAAATGGAATTAGGTAACCCCAAAGGTATTTTTTATACATTGCCATTCTATACCAAAATACCCCACCCCAGAAACAACAAGCTTTATCATTCATGTCTGGTCTTGTCTTCGTCAGAGTAACTACATATCCACCTACCTATCTTTTTTTTCCTTGGTAGTACAAACCCAAATTTTTCCTCTATCTGCTTGGTTGAAATTGTTGCTGCATTTTAGCTTACCTTTCTAAAAAGATGGTTGCAAATGGGAAATGGATTGTTGCACTTCCAGCCTTTTTCTTTTTTTATCAAGCTTCTGCAGCAATCTGCAGTTTGCTTACAAAAACACCATAAGTAAAGAGGCAAGTTGTGCTTCTTATAAACATTGAGGTTTGTCTTTTGCTGCAACCTTTTTAGTATCAGTAAGCCTTATTTAAAAAAAAAACAAAAAAACTTGATGATACTAGTTGTAACCTATGATATCACAAGTAGAATTTGCTAAATATATTAAATATAGCAAGTTCACTGACCGAGGGCAGGATTAAGCATAATAGGGGGAGCCCAAGTGGTGCTTTTTGACCCTCGCTATATTATCAATATTTGCTTTTGTCTTGCTACATTTATATATGTTACAAATTGAACTGAACACAACTGACTATTAAAGGTTGAAAAAATTTCATGGATTTTAATGTTACTCTGGAACCTTTTTTTTTTTTTTTTTTTTGGCCAAAACCATGAATTTGTTTTGCTCATGCAAAATTCACTATTTCTTATCCATAATGTTGAATGTGTTAAATTATTCAACTTTTTAACAAGAAAAATCTCAAGTTGATAATAAAAATTGCTGCAAACCATTGTTGATTTGTTTAAGACAGAATTATCTATTATGATATATCTCTGATTTGTATTTAGAGACACTGTATTTATTTTCAATTTTACGAGTTGAATTGTACACCTATATTATCACAACTACAACTGAAAAGAATGTATCTCAACATAAAATTTGTCACAATTACTTTTAAAACAATAAAAGACTTAATTAATACAAAACAAAATAATAATAAGCTAAAACATGAAGGAAGAATTTACTCTACCACCTGTAATAATTGCCACAAGGAATATATAGGAGAAACCTCAAGGGATTTACATAAAATATTATATGAACAAAAAAAGGGATCTTTTACAAAACAACACACTAAATGCCTTAGTTGCTAGCTGTAATGAGTCTGACTATAATTTCAATTTAAAAAATAAATATTACTTTAATTAAAAGAGAAAGCAATTTATGAAAGTGTATAGAAATACTTAGATCATCCACAGTAAATTTGTGTTCAGGTTTTTACAACATTTCACCTTTCTTGGCAGATCTTCTATTATCATAATGTGAAATGCTTATTAACAAAAGTGATAAAAAGAAAAAGAAACTAAATGAAATTGGCTATACTATATACCAAAACATATTAAAAATAATTTTTTAAAATTTCAGTATGCCCCTCCCCTTTGTGTGAATGTGTAGTTACATCAACATAAACATCACTTTAGTTCACTGAAGTCCGAAAAGACAAAATGTATCACATGAACTGTTCCTTCTTTTCCACTTTGTCATTGATTTTCCTAACATTGTATTCTATTCAATTGAAATTAAATATTGTATTTTCAGTGCTGCATAGGTAGTTAAAGGACCTGTCAGTATGTGGTTATATCAATGAAATATTTTGTTAGCTCCTCTAAAATCAAAGGAATTTCTTGCAAGTTATCAGCCAGTTTAAAGTAAATAAAGTAAGATTTTTGCACATACATCTGAAAGTTTGGTATGGAAAAAGTATCATTTTTCCATTCAGCGAGACCATTAATGGGTAGATGGGTAGTAAGCCTTCTGTGAAGAGTTTATTTTAAGAATGTATGGGAAGTGTTATGCTAGGTAGGTATAAACATTATTAATGCATAGATTTATAGTTTTTTATATTGAATATTATAATATTACAGTGTCAACTCGGTTATTGAGCACCTCCATTATCATGTAATTTGGTTATTGTTCACTTTCTTTGGTGAAAATATGTCTTGGAAATTGTACATCTATGGTTATTGAGTAAAGAAATCTGTCTGTTACATACCTTTACATTCCTGTTCACTTGCTGCTGCATGACTTCACCAAGCCAAGCTCCCACACAAAGCATCACATGTGTGCATGACTCAGTCTGCTTTTGTCTCTTGCTAAGTAAGCATCCCCCTTCAGATTAGTTTGAAAATTTTCATTTTAAGTAGTGTTTTTGTTTTTTTATTTTTACTGTTAACTAAGCCACCATGGTTTCAAAGGAAGTTCTGAGTGTGTCTTTTTGGGAGTCATTGGCCTTGAACGTGAGTGGGCCTGATGTGGAGGAGTTGGTGGAAAACCATAGGGAAGAGGTGACCACTGAAGAACTCCAAGACCTTCACCTGGAGCAGCAACAAACGTCAGCTGAAGAAATAGCTTCAGAGAAGATGAGAGAGATAGAGAGAATGAGAGAGAGAGAGAGAATGTACCGTGATTAAGAATATTTGTTCGAAATGGAGTGAGGTGTAAAGTTTTCTTGGAAAATATCATCCTAACAAAGCTGTTACAAGCCATGATATAAACATGTTTAATGTCTTGTCTACATTTCAGGCAAATTTTAAAGCAGAGACAAAAACAAACCTCTCCGGTCAGGTTTTTAGTGAGATAGAGATTCAGTCAGTCTCAAGTAGGTTCTAGTGGCACAAAGAGGCAGAGAAGGGTAATAACCCCAGAAAATGACTTATCTGGAGTCTTTATGGAAGGGGATTCCTTTTCCAAACAATAACACCTCTCTTCCCTCCGTCTCCTCACTGTTTTACATTTGCCAACAAGTCTTCAATAAAAGTAGAGTGAAATTAAATGTTTATTTATTCCATTTGTCATTTATATTTATTTCTTATCATTTAATGCATGTAAAACTATAGTTATTCTGTATAAAATGTATTTTTTGTTAATATTTTGGGGTGTGTGGAACAGTTTAATTGGATTTACATTATTTCTCATGAGAATATAACTTAGTTTTTGTGCATTTCAGGTTTTTGGCCAACTTTCAGGAATAGATTATGGCTTATAATTGAGGTTTCACTGTACTGAATAAAGTATACATGGGTTCATGAATATATTTCTACTCTAATGTAGTCCTGCTAGCTTCCAACACAGTGTTTCACAGTGACACTAATGTAAAACATTGCTTTCTTTCATATATAATTTCATTTTTAGAAAGTATGAAGCAATGTGTATAATAGAAACGTTTCATGCTTTTATATACAGGGGTCTTTTTCTAAAGAATTAATGGATTTTTATTAATCCAACAGGTTTTTATTACTTTAAACATTATTTTTAGTGGATACTCATATCTGAGCAGATGCCCAATTTATTTTAAACAGTATTTTGTGTTCTAGACTGAATATTTGAGAAATCTTGTTAAAGAAAATTCTCCCTCTGGAAGCATTTGAATCTGCATCCCCTTTTGCAAGAGAAACCATAGTTTGATCCAATATGCTATGATAAAACAATAGAAACTGAAAGAAGTGATATATATGTTGGCTTTTTAACCAACTGTATCATCATTAGTTGTTCACAACTTATTTGCCATGATTTATTACAATCTCATGCAAGTTTATTTTGTGTCGACTTCTCATTATTTGGTGGCCACAGACAATTTAGCAAGCCTTGCAGTAGATCTTTTAATGTCTCTAAGTAGTTTCAACTTAATATAGATTTCATAACTATGTGACTTTATTTAGAAAAGATAGCATTGGGGAAATTTCTCCTTTGGTATAATTTGGAATTACTTCAGTACTTGGTGTACCTGACATTGAAGATAGATTAGTCCAGTAGGTAATGAATAATTTCTGTACCTCCATTTTAAAGAAGACAAAGACTATACAAAAAAGATTTGAGTGTTCAATAATGTTAAAAACTTCTCACAATTATAGACAATACATTTAAGCATTTATCTTCCATTAATACTATATCTGTAAGGGATTCAAGAAGGAAGAAAAAATAAATGAAATAATTTTTCTTTTTTTTTAATATAAAATAATCAAATGGGGAACATGGATCCAGTCATGGTTTGTTTACATTTTAAATAAATATAAAGTGTTGAGATATATGTATATTTAGGCAGCATATTTTCATTCAAGCACATTTGGTTAAATAATTTAGACGTATTATATCTATTTATTTTAGTTTTAATCCGTTCAAGTCCATGAATTAATCTCTTGGTGGCTGTAGAAAATTAAGAAAAATTCACAAATTTTCTTTCAAATAATTTTTGTTATCCCAGTACTTTTAATCTCATGTGAGACCATCTTCAGGGGTTGCATATCTATGGATGTGTTAACACTGTAAATTCAAAATATTTTTTATCTCTATGCAAGGGAGGTAACATGATTTTTTTTATTTGTTTATTAGTCTTTTTAGAGTTTTTTTTCCACCTGCTTATAATTAGAATGTATTTGATTACAGTATAGTAGTTTGATATGTTTAGAGTTATTTGAGGATGTATTATGTTCATTTTTATTTCTGTTAATTTTCCCAATAGCTCATCTAATTTGTTCATCAACGATTTAATTAGGAGAGTCATTATTAATAAGGGTTTTTTCAATATTTTTTAATTCAGTACAGAAAATCTCTCTTGTTGAAGAGTTTGCTTTGCATGGTTTATTAAGTTTCGTATAATAGCTATTTTGTAATAGTTAGGACATTCACTTTTATAGTTGTGAGTGCACGTGTTTATGCTAGTTGTTTTTTTTTATATAAGAGAATTGCTTCCAAAAATAAATAGTTAAACTATGAGTATAGCAACAAAGTTCTTAAATGTTTGTAGTAGCAAAGTTATATAAAAAATACTAAATTAAAATACTACAATTAAAAAATCTTTTTAAAAAATCATATGACCCTCCCTTGCATGGAGGTAAAAAAATATTTTGAATTTATGGTGTTAACACAACACATCCATAGATGTGCAACTCCTGAAAATGATCTCAGATGAGACTGTACTTGTGAAAAATAAAAAATTACTTGAAAGAAAATTTGGGAATTTTTCTTAATCAATTTTCTGCATTAAATTAATTCTTCAATTTGAAAGGATTAAAAGTAAAATAAATAAATGTAATATGTCTAAATTATTTAACCAAACATGCTTGAAATATATCATCAATTGATGTTTTAACCTGTTTCCAATGATATGGGCATCATTCCTTCATCTATGACTTGAATCTAAATGATTAATTACCAACTTTTGGATTCATGGGTCACATCATTCCTTAAAGTATTTGTCTACAAGTAAATCTAGAAGAACAAACCTATGACTGCATGCAAAGAAA